>JAQGDQ010000063.1:153575-663575 GCA_030141605.1 Tubiluchus corallicola
GCATACTGGAATTTGGAAACATATCCGAGACTTAGACAGGCTCCCATTTTACCATGTCGTAATTTTAAGCTTTTTAACCCTTGCAGAATATGGCGAAAGGCTTTTAACAAAAATTGAACATACGATGTAAAAATTATAAAGTTTGAATACGTATAAATTCAGCTGTAGCGCTGTTGGCACGATGCCAAGGCGGGTGAATTTGTCAGAACTTACTGGGTCTGGTAGGTACAGTAGATCAGCGTCTCATTCACGCTCATAGATTTGTTTTCAGTAAATCTGGCAGCTTGCCAACGCTTTATGTTTCATGCCATGTTTTCGTTGCTTAGTTTCTGGTATGATTACATGCAGCAGCTACTACTGTTCTAAATGTTTTATGTTTCACTTAATTTTAATCTAGTCTCTCCTCAATGTTTTCTATTCAGTTCATTAATTATGTAAATTAGGTCGATGGTATTAATTATTGCTGTTAAACTTCACTTCCGTTGTGCAAAAGAACAACAGCTTGTCTGACTGAGAAGAGCTCTTTTATTATCTCCTACGTGGATTGGTCTTCGAGACGAGTCCAATTAAGTACACTCTGAGAAAAGTGCACTTAATTTGTCGATATTCAGGTTTTCTCGTTTCTCATCTTAGAAGGCTGTCCAAGCGCTAAAGGTTGCAAATTATTTTTGCTTTTAAAAAGGATTACAACGACAAACAGCCTCGAAATCGTCAAGAAACATGTACATTAAAAATAAGGAGTCGTTTTACTTCAGAAGTGTCGGGTAAATACCAAAAATTTGTTCAGAAACATATTTTGAGCAAGAACTCTCACATAACAAACTATAATGGTTTAAATAATTGGCATAGAAAATTTTATGTTTAAAATTTTTTGTGGTGGAAATTGTGGCCTTTGCTGTAGCTACAAGATTGTTAGATGGGGGTCAGTTTACATTTCAATATAGTCTGTTATTTATGTTGAAACTTAGTTTTTAAAGATTTACTATGTTTTTACTCACAATGAAACGCATTATTCGGAATGTGCAACTTCGTTACGCCATTTTGCAGCAATATCAACAATATTCGATGTCACAGAAACTCATTTCACGTGATTCTAATCAACTACTTGGTGAAACTGCCTGATTTAGGTCAACTTATTGTTAATGTTGAATGTGATAGACTGTGTGATTAAATGCGGTTCTTGTTCTTTTATAAGAATGAACTTCCATTTCATTTCTCATCATGATTTACTCCCGAGTTACAAATGTCATACCAGCGTTTGTTAAAAGGAAGCCAACTCAACATCGGATGATGGGTGTGATTAGTAATATGGCGTGAATTGGGCCAGCATGAATTGGTTGACCTGTATTGTGGTAACCTGGCTAATTGATTTTGTGCAGTGAAATTCTGAACGAAGGCGTTGATGATACTGATAAGTTCATGCGTTAACTTTCTGTGCATATGTACTCATATGCTGCTGCTGCTGCTGCTGCTGCTGCTGCTGCTGCTGCTGCTGCTGCTGTACTTTGAAATAAGTGACTTAGGTTGGCTGAGAAGTTAAGCAGTGCGGTGCCTGTTCAGTAAATAGATAAGTGACTTCCGGGAAAGCGACTTCCGGAATTGACTAAGACATAACTCCTAGTTGTTAACTTCGTCTCAGAAACATGTCTTTGATAATGAGACAGGTATTGGTTCTGTCGCAGCCATTAGTATAGGTGCGTACAGTCACAATCGTTGAATTTTAGATCCCTGTTTGCAGAATGCTGAGCTGTATTATATCGGGCGGCACAGAAGCTGTATCTGTTGTTGGAAAGACAAAAGGAGGAAAAAGACACTTATTTACCGTCGCTGACAACAGACAACATTGGCCATAAGCTACAATAAGCGACTCTTAACGAATACAACAACACTGATACGCCACAAATAAATAACACAGATAACAACTATTTGCGCCAATGCAGGTGGTTTTGAGATTCGAATTCTGGCTGCAAGCAGAGAAGCACCCACAGCCCGTTACCTTAACCACTCAACCACCCGCAATATCACTAAGAATCGTCTTCGACTAGTTTGCAGTGAAAATGGTGGACACATAGAGCGCTTGTTGTAAATTATAACACGAATGACAAAATGTTTTCCGGTATTTATTATTTTTTTTAACTTGGTGTTTTAAAACTTTTGTGTCTTTGGAAAAACCTGAGGATGAGACCTAATTTTTGTTTTTGTTTTACGAATGCTATGTAACATCAGCGTGGTAATTTTCTAGCGATTCGTTTATTTTCTTCTTATAATATGGAGATCAAAACTTCGGCGCATTTGTTTTTATTTTATCAGCTTACTGGCAGTCGTTTGACTTGTGGTCGCCCATCCATCCCTTGTCAGCTAGTCCTTTGTCCGTGGTAAGCCTTTGACTGGTGGTTCAGCGTTGGCTGTTTGACCGCCCACCCACTGCTTCATAGTGTTTCGATATTACCGTCATGTTTATTTATTTACATAAGAAATGGTCTTCTATTCCCTCGTTTTCTATTTTGGCATTTCTTCTTTAGAACTTATTCTCTAGCGGATTTCATAACAGCAGCTAATCTTGTCGTTTTTCATTACACATTCACCATGGGAGGCGCACATCCAATTATTAAAATCCCGATAGTCCTAAATGACGTTTGATATTCTCTATGTAAAGCCAAGGCACCATTGCTAATGGCTGCATTGTATCTGAGTGATATATGCCGTGCGCAGTATCACATTCACGAATTTTTGTTCGTTTGTTCATTCATTTAGTCATTAAATTATTAATTCATTTATATCCTTTGTTATTTATTTAGTCGTTCGCTTAATCATGAATTTATTCACTCTTTGCATTCATCTATGCATCATTTAGTCACAGTCGCTCATTTTGCTTCACACTCAGAGACAATAGATCAAAGGCTTAAGTGCTTTTTCTGCTTGTAAAAATTGGTACAAATTTACACTGGTTATGATATAGTTGGGGTTTAAAGGATTAATGGCACAGAGAACGGTAATCAGAAATCAAATCTGCGGATTACGTTTAGCAGAGTCTTTAATTGCAGTCAGGCTAAACACGCACTAGTATACCGTGACAGTGAATATAATGGGTTATTGAGTGACAAGTAGAAACTGAGAACGCTTGTTCAATGTTAAAGCTTATCAGCTGAATTTAAGTGCAGGGAAGTTGGGAGTTTATCCTTTGTTGCTCTACATTGGGCCTGACCCGTCTATGATGGTGAATCCTCTTATACTGACATTTTTGATAACTCTGACTTTTTCTAAGTTCTTTTAGTTGTAGTTTTTATTATTTGTTTCTTAAGTTTTTGACGCTGTTAAGATTTTCCCATGGAAATTGATAGAATTTTCCAACAAATATTACAGTAGTCTTGGTATAAATTTCGTTGTACGCCAGAACGAGAACGCATTGGAGACTAGTATGGGATGCGGGAACTAGGAACTGAAAGCGTGTGATCTTGAGTCATGCGCCTTAGTTACAGCATATTGAATAGTTAATTTATTGCTGCAATATGCATTAAAAGCTATGTAGTATAGAACATTTTATTTATAAAGGGCCCATGTTTTAGAGAGTAACGTATTCCACGAAAATATTGTTATACCCAAAGTATATCATGGTATCATGCAGAAATTAGCAAGACGGAATAATCGAATTGTATTGGTATCTTAGTCAAATTCTTATATCACTTTTTCAAGTAGTCGGAGAAAACGTTGGTACAAGCCTACATTTTATTAAATTTTGATAACAAACTTGAAAGCGAGGAAATGAAGAAGATGGAATACCGCCAGGATTTAAATAAGATCTTTCTGGTCACAAGGAACACACCTTAGGCCACTAAGCTACTGTATTCCCAAATGATTAAGGCAGTCCAAAGTTGATCAAGACAAGCTGAGAAAACATTTGCGTGTAAAAATTTTGTCACTATCAACGTTAGGTCTATTGCGGTTTGTGTAACTTGTCCCAGGAACAATAGAGAGTCCAAGCAAGCACAGTTTAACTAGTCAATCTAAGACATATTACAAGAACAAATTCACGGCTGTATTTTTTCAGAAAGAGTGACAAGTCTCACGTCAGGAAAATAAACAAGAGAATATTTTGTGAAACAAGCAAATAAATAAAGTTATTTTCATGTTGGCTATTAGGCTTCTCACTACCATTTTCAGAGCGTGTTTAATAAATTTTATTATATGAAAACTGTCTACACGGCAGTGACCGTGATGTGCGGTACCTGCCAACGAGCTTGATCTACTTTCGATCTGTTCCTAGTTCAGCAATATTGCTAAATTCTCCAGTGAAATTGACGCAAGGAAAATTATCTGCAAATTTCCGTCCATCTTTTCACGATGAATTTCCTCTAAGATGAAAGTGTTATTATGTTTCCCATTTGTGAAGAAATCGAGTAAAAGTGTAATTGGGTCGAGAGTTTGGTTTTTCCCTCTCAAAACCGGATTAAATTTGCGATGGATTTGCTGGCAGAAGCTCAGGTTTTTGTACAACATGCACGTATTTGCTGTCGAGCTATTTTGTGTGACATGGCAGAAACAGCGATTGAGAATAACTAGATTTTTATAAATACTGTAACATAATGATTTAATCACGTAGATACTTGAAGTGTGCCGATCAAGAATTTTTGAAACCGATCCGATCCGATACTTCGCTGTAACTTTTTCCCGATCACCCATAGATCAACAGAAAAATTTGTACTATTGACAGGGACTATAAATTATTAATCAGAAACATATTAATTGTTAACATATTAAGAAACATAGGAATTGACATTAATATACCACAATAATTTGTTTCTTATTCTTATTCACCACTAGCGGCAGTTCTTGTCTATATCTATACCTTTTTACGTCTGATTAAACTTATGGTGTTGAATAAAGCCAACATTTTCCCCTATGTCTTTTTAGTTTCTAACATTTCGGAAACATTTGCAACAGATGACCAGAACGATCCTTTTACTGTATACACGTTTGTTGTCCGTTTCCTTTACAATCACATGACACAAATACGTGCAGGTACAACATCTGTTCAAACACACGCATTCATGGCTGTTGTGGAACCGTCGATTTTTTGCAAAAAAAGAAACATGAAATGAAATTCTAGCGTACCTATTTACAACATTAGCAATGCGCTTTATCATAAGGAAGAAAGTGTTTTGTAGCGCTAATGAAATTAAGTTTTGCTGCACGCGTATTCTACATTAAGTTTTGTAGGTGAAAGTCCGACTATCGATGCCAATCAGTCAACCGAGTTTTCCAATCCAATTTCGGTTCGATGCCGTTTGATCACCGATACTTAGTCGGTAAACCTTTAATTGATCCAATGTAGGCTATATTTATGGTTAGACTCAGCAGAGGGCTTCCTAAAATTTGTGATTAAAAAGAACAACCTTGAAAACGAACAATGCAAAGTCCTGTCTTTCCAAATCAGTTAAAGTTAGTGAAAAAGCAATTTTGCAATATCAGGTCTGATGATAACGACGACGTTCAGAGTTTGGATTGTGTAAAGCGGCTCAGGCAAAGCAAAATTCTAAAATTAAGACAGAAGCCATACATACTTTTCTTTCTGTATTTTAAGTAATCTTATTAGTGCTGACTGACAGCTGTGACTGAGACAAGTTCCGAGAACAGTCAATTTGCCAAATTTAGTTAGTTTATTCATATCATAGCATTGCAAAATGTTTGTGAACTGTAATGTACTTAGAGGATAGGCACTGAACCTGTTATTATTACACTCCTGGTATAACTTCAAGAGTAGTGTCGATGAATTATAGTATTATTATTCGACATTTTGGTTGGTTGAATTACAAAGCGTAGACCGCTGTGTTTATAGGAAAGAAAGAGTTGTTGTACATCATCTTAGTGTCAACTGCCAAATGTTGCCAACCACTCTAGTTTGTTTCAATTTTCAGTAAATCCTTTTGCCTTAATCTTCTCCTTTCAAGCGCCAAATATATTTTCCATAAAGTGCCAAGTTCCACTGTTTTGGGAACATAATTTAAAATTTTCATTTTTTTACAGAAGTATTTCCAAAGCGCTATCTCTACCTCGATGGTCAGACTTTGGACATCCGCCTGGAAGGAAGCGACCGCGTGTCTCAGACATTGACCAATCACATAACTAAGATCTTACTAGAAGAGGTACTAGGATATGCGAATGTCACTATCGTTAACGGCACAAACCCTATAAACCCACTGACTGCGATCAACCGAATACTCGGTTGCAAACCTAGAAGGTAGTTTTTAAGTTCTAATGATAACAGTTACTAGTGAATAAAAGTTGCCACGGTGTTGCCAGATCGCGTGGTAATTTTATTGGTAGTGTTGTATAAGTTATAAGTTCTATATTTGGTAACCACGTAAGGTCCTACAAGCAGATTAACAAGTGATTGGGAGTACTGTATATTGTCTTAAAAATACTGGTTGTCATGGGACAAGGGAGCGCAGGACACTCACTGCTGCAATGATATCATTTAATATTATAACAAATAAACAAAATTTTCAAGGAATACATCAATAGAGAAAAGGTGCAATTGAAATTTTAGTGATTACAGTGCACTTTTGTTCTACGTATTGCTGGCAAAATGCATCGGTAGATCCCAAATTTTAATGCAAATAATTATAGAATGTTATAGCTGAATTTCTAAATTAACTTCTTAAACTTAAAATAATTTGTGGATATTTTTAGATGGTTTCCCTGTACTGCACATTTTACACAAATAACAGGTAAATCAAAATGTGCAAAAGTGTATTGCTTGCAATCCGCTATATTAACAGCAGTCGTTTGTGTTGACTAGTGTGCGGATCTATCCATAATTACTTCTGCATCCAGTTTACCTAAAACTTCCCTTTCATTGGATAGCTGCATAATTATGATTCCAAGCTCTACTCAGGCAGCAAATTTCTCAGCCTTGTTTTTATGATCTTTAACTTTGAAATTGCCTATAGCATATTGGACTTGAGAAGACAGAGGAACTGGTGGAAATAAAATAAAATTATGTACATAGTAAATGCACTGCAAGTTCAGCGATATAGCTTAAAAACTGCATGGGATTAAAATACATGGCATTTAGTGATTTTATGCATAATTTTACATGTTCTCATTTCACCAAGAACCAATTGGCCACTTGCCATCAGGAAGCTGATAACTGGTCAGTCTGCCACTGGACTGAAGTGAGAGTTTTTGTACAGGATTTACAAATCAAACGTGCAGGTCTGTAAACTGAAATGTGACCTGCGATTCTAAAAAACCATTATTTTCAGTTGGTATTCTAACTTTAGTTTTTTTCACATTGTCAGATCTCAGTTTACTAATTACAGGTGACTGTAACGTCAATTACATCTGATTTGACATATTGATGCTGATTGGTTCTCCACAATTACAAAATGGTCAGGACAGTCTGTCCCTCAAACAAAGTGGTGGTTAAACTGTTGACTACAGCAAGCACTTGAAACTACAAATTGGTTAATAAAGGCCAATGGTGGCTGTCTGAACAACTGACATTGATTTGTACAACTATTATCTTGATTAGCAAAACACAATCAGTTTTTGTGCGAGGCCTTTAAATTACTAAATGATTTGTGTTCTAGACGTGAGGGTCGATGCCAGCCTTCACAGGCAATGTTGGTACCAGACGCTATGGTTAATCTAGAGGCATGGCTAAGTTCTGGGTTTGGTCCGGTCCTCGATAGCTATGTGAAGTCTAAGCGTCTTATAGATTGGGGAGCACTTGGTCCATCTGGCAGGTATGACACAACTGGTTTCGACTTAGTGAATGTGCGAGAAAGAACGTTGTACTGTTGTTGTTTTACTAGTTACTAGTTACCTGTATATGCACAATTTACATTGTTGTTCGAAAGTTTTTGTGTGCAAGAGGTTTTAATGCAAAGTGTATCAGTGTCCGTAACGTTGAATTGCACTTGGTAACTCGCCAACATGGGTGTGGGTAACCCACATGAGTAAGAAAAACTGGGGTGTTTAATAACAGATTTCCTACAAATATGCCATAAATTAGTAGATTTGTCATTTGGGGATTTCTTTTGTTGTGCTCCTATTCAGAATTGTTCAAACATTATTCTAGATTAAGTGTATACAAATATTCTTTCACAAATAGAGTAGTGTCTGGAATGATCTTGATTATGACGTGGTTAATGTACCAAACATAGACAGTTTCAACGTCAGACTATCAAACTGCTCCGTTTTAATAATGGCCTGCTGCCATTATTTTGTATAAAAAGTATTTTTATAAATGTTCTTAAATAAAATAATTAAAATAGATAAATATTGTATCACAGCATTTCATGTCTCACTGTGTCTCATCATTAAATGAACTAATTAAGTCAATAAGAAAGAAGCAAAGACCACTTGTGCTGCCCGTATGCATAATCTTGCCTTCTGTAGTGCATTGCTCATGTTCAACACAATGTAAAAGAGTTGCATTATATACACATTATGTATACACTAATTAATGTCAAAGTTTACAAATGTCTATAACGAAGACGAAACTGTATTCAAGTTCAACGTATTCAGGTTGTTTTGACAATTGATCCTGCATGTGGTATCATTGACGCATATAAATTTTTTAAAATAAAGCATTTTTTGGAAACTAGTGATGCTACTGAGTATACCTGTGCATGTAAATGACTATTTGTAGCTACGTTAATTTACAACTTTACATTATATTTATTACAGAGGCTTGAATCGCGTGTATAACAATAGAATATAGCAGTTAATTCTGTATTAGTTTCTGTTTGAATTGAATTTCCATTCAGTGTTGCTATTTGGACTGAGATATTGTAAGGTTTTGCCATTTTTTTATATTGCAGTCATGTAGAATTGGATTTCTTGTAATAAATTTCTTTAGATTTGGTTGGTTTGCACTGACTACTGTTGTTGAACGGCTCTGGGCCAACTACGGTTTCATTGTTGACCACTGGCGAGCATTGCAAATGGAAGCTGTTGCTAAACGCTTTGATTTGAACATCATGGATGAACCAGAACTGTTGAAGTATGTGAAGCGAAAAGTTGACATTTGCAGGAAAGGTCCATATCTGTGCAATGAGTACGGGATTTTATTGTCACCAAATTGCACTGGCAGTTCACCGTGTGCTACTTTATTAGTTGGTCACTCGGGTAAGTTAAGCTATGTATGTGAGTATCCTTAGTAAAAATCTATCCCTCAGCTCAATTTTTGAATCCTTGTGTAAATGATTTTAGGGTCATATACATGCATATTTATTCATGCATTGCATGAAAATCTGTGCAGTTTGGATTATTTCAGATTGTCTAAAAAGTGCAACATATAGTTTTTATGAAGAAATGGTGTATTAAATTATAAATATTTATTTGTTCTCTTTTTTGCTGTAAGCCTAGGAGCGAGCCTCTATATATCTGAAAAAATAGTAACTTTTTAGTCAGGCTGCTCAAAAAATAATCTTGTGTTTTGAGGTAAGGAAGACATATTTAATTTTTGCAGACACTGGTGCAGCCATTGTTGCAGAACAGGTCTACCAGCTACAGCTCAGGGTCAATGTGGCTTGGGTTGGTTCTAACCTGGAAGCCATTGTCAATAGTCGTTCTCTAGCAGGAGAAGCTACGCTGTTCTTTACAATGCAGCCAAGTACTTTAACATCCAAGGCTAACTTTACTCGTATAGCATTTCCATACTGTGAAAGTGTGCTTCTGAGCAGTCATTCAGAATACTGTGATTTTGAAGTAAGTATTTTTTGTTGAACTTTTTATTGTGCTTGCTAAGCTTTCTTAAGCATCAAAATTCAGAATGTTGTTATAAAAGTTGGACATAAGTGGGGGTAATAAACTAATGAGAATGCTGGCATGTCATGTATGAAAACTTTTCCATTGGGCTGTAGAGAGCTGGTTGGCATAGTTTGGGAGAATTTCCTGCCATGATTGACTGATTTTGAGAGTGTTCTAGATATGAAATAATTTACAAGACGCAGGACTTTTTAAACCCCTTACCGAATAATTAATTCTCAGGGTTGTTTTATTTTCGTACGTTAAAGTAATATTTAAATGGTAACAAGCATCTATCTGTTTGCGTTTTTGTATCTAACATGTTAATAGCAGATGAATTTATCACACTAATATTTTCATTTAAATAGCTATTGCATTTTTAAGTATCTTAACTGATTTCTTAACTTAGCAAAGTAGTGCACTAGAACTGTTACCAAATGTGTTATTTGTTGCATGAAACATTGTTTGTTAGTTCTCACAGGGTACCAATTATCTTCAGGTCCATCAACTGAGCAAGGTGGGTTGGCCTGCTATACAGGCACATACCCCACAAGCTGCTCATCTTTTCCAACATCTTACTTTCACCAAGTACCAGTACCAGCAGTTGCTGCAGAACTATGACAGTCGGCAGAACTTTTGGCATACTGCCTGTCGTTGGCTGAAGCAGAACCGTGCTATCTGGGAAGCTTGGATACCAACGAACTTAGAGAACAAAACAAAAATATACCTGGGAGGAATGTTTCCCATATCTGGACCTTCGTGGAAGCAACCTGGCATTGTGCCTGGTAAGTAAATTTATCTTTTCTACCATGTTTCAAAAACTAATGAAGCTATTTTATCGTAGCAAAATGTTATTTTATTTATGAAGTAACAACTAGTCACATTTATGCGTATTTGCTTTTTTAGCTGTTCATATGGGATTGGATGCCGTAAACAGTAACACCAAGATCCTTCCTAATCATGAACTGGCAGTTCTAGTTCATGATAGTCAATGTCAGCCAGATATAGTTATGAAAATATTCATTCGTTACATCACCAACACTACCCACAAAATAGCTGGTATTATTGGTGAGTAAATTGTGCTGTTAAACAGTCTATTTGTAATAACAGGAGTATTTATTTATGAGATGTTAAAGAACTTTTTTCAGTAAACGATAATGTCACGGGCTTTTTTGAACTTTTATTGAAATTCGTTACTTTGAATCCATGATAGCGTTTGCCATGCTAGTGGCCTCCCAACTGTCAACTCAAGTCTTTGATGACTTTTAGTTGCAGGCAGCATTTTAATCTAGCAATTAAAAGCTGATAATTACTGTTTTGAACCTACTACTGCATCTGCTTTTTTTCAAAATACTCTGAAAGAAGGTGCCCAGTGTGTTAGTCAGCACTGTTAGGCATGCATCTGATATCCACAACTAGCATGTGAATGTGTGGATTATTTTTATCGATTAGTTTGTAGTTGGGATTACAAAAGTTTGTGATCTTGCAGCACACTTTTACATGTAGTCATTTGTTCATTATTGTTGTCAAAACTCATAAAACATTTTTGTTTGAACTGACATTTGGTGAATAGGCATTTTGTTTAAGGTTATCAGTTTATCTCTTGCAACTGAGAGGTGGGGAAGAATTGCACTTTACTATAGAACAAGATATTTAGTATACTGCATCAGTAATTTGATCTATAAATGGTTTGTGACTTGCTTACAAAGCACTACTGTTTCCTAGTTTAATTATTTTTACTCTTCAGGTCCAGGCTGTTCTGATACAGTGGAGCCCATTGCTGGTGTGGCCAAACATTTTAATACTGTGATTATTAGCTATAGTGCTGAGGGTGGTCTCCTAGATCGTGAGAATTATCCGTACTTCTTCCGCACATTGCCTTTCAACAGTGTTTACAGGTATGCTTGTAAGGGAGTGCAGTTTTATTGCATTAACTTCTTTACTGTTAAAATGACGCTTGTTCAGAGTTGGTGTAAGTAGTACTGGAAAGGTAAGTCGGTGTAGCTTATTAACACACCTGTCATTGAGTGTTGACTATTTGTGGTGTAAATTATGTGATGTCATGACAAGTCTGTAATTCTTTTGACTAAATATGATCTAAAGCATGTTTTAATTCTATATGGCAAACAAATTGCAATATATTGTACTGTTGGAATCGTATTCAGTACCCAATTTTCCTCTTCTATATAGATTTTAAAGATTAGTAATAATTGTGTATTGAATGATACCATATTTTTGCATCATGTTTTCTCCCACACAAAGTAAGATTAAATGTACCCTTCTCATGAACAAATTGCTTTAAATTTTCATTTGTTTCCATTTCAATCAAAGCATTCAATAGTAGCTAAACTCTATAAATGCTTTTCAATTGTTTTTTTCTTTTTTAAGTTTTATTTCAATTGTACCATGTAGATTTAGATGTACAGTTGAATTTAATTTACAGTTGCAAATTTGTTGCACTAATTTCTTTTTAGTAATCTGTACAAAGCTGAAACGACAAATTTCATGTATATCTTCTGTAGTATATATGACTATTGACCAATAAAGATGTCTATGTCTATCTCCAAGACTGCAGAGTTAAGATAGTCAAATTTGCCAAATCTTCTAACTTAAGATAAACACCTCGTTTCACTTCAAGTGTCTAATCTCACACCTTTCATTTTACATGTTAAAGTAGGCATTTTCAACCTGCCTATTCACCCTTTGCATTTGTATTCTAACCATGCAGCAGTTTTACTTATTGTAGCATTGCCATAGTTGCTTCTGAAAATTCATCTACATTTATTCTTGCATGTATTCATTCTTGCATGATTATTTTCATTTGTCATTTTTTTTTCAGTTATGTGTATTTAAAATTGTTCAAACGGCTAGGATGGAGGCAGATGGCTGCACTAACTGAAGACGGTAACAAATATCCGGAGTACATCAGCCTTCTTGCCACTGTCATGCGTAAAAATGGAATCAACTTAGTGTTGAATGGAAAGTTCCCACGTACCAAAGGAAAAGCAAACATGTCAACGGTATTGCCTCATTTTATTTTACAACTTTTAATATTGCAACTTGTAAGAGATTGAGTGATTGATTGATTGTTTATTGACTAGAAAGAATTACATAATAAAAACGTATTACATAATAAAGAATTACATAATAAAAATAATTACATAAGAATTACATTACATACTTTAATTCAGCAAACACTTAAACAAAATACAAGACTAATATATGTACATTGTACATAGCACTTAGGCTGAATATCACAAACACAACTTCTGGTTGCAACAAAATATCGAAAAATTCTTTTTATTGCTAAATAGGATTTATTATATTAATAATACTCCTTTTGCATAATATTGTATTTAATTGAAAACAAAACTGATTTCATACTTATCTATGCAAATCTTAAACATGGGGCACTATACTTAAGGAATGTCGCATTCATAGGCATACCTCATCAGATTTGACTATACACCTTCAGACATTCAGAGACATACTGAATAGACAGTTTAACATCTGTCTTTTGGAAAATGTCTGCCAACGAGGTAACATTTACTTGCAAAATCATTAATTTGATTTTCTGTAAATTCATATTTGCATCAATCTTGTGACTTTGTGTTCATAGGAGTCAATTACAGTAATTACTATGTGTTTATGAAACTTGTTGGTTTTCTGCAAAGCTAGTTTCTGTTTTGTAGTTACTGGACACAGTGAAGCAGAAAAACGCACGTATCATCATAGGTGATTTTCCGGAATATGCTGCCCGAGCTATCATGTGCGAGGCATTTAAAAAGGTATTACTATTTTGACTTTGATTACTGAAATATTTCTTTCAATATTTGTTTATGGAATAACATATTTTGTTGTTTAGAATTACGCTGTTATTGATGTTGTGCATTTCCATTCTTGTGAAATCTGCTGCTTGCTTCTTTTCATATTTGCTGCTCTTCGAATCAATCTACCAAAACTTCTTGTGCGTCAAACAGCACACAATGACTTATAAGGGTTTTAACTACAATATGACCTGCTTTAAAATAAAAAAAAGTTTAAAAAAGGCTTTGCATGCTTTGTGGCTTATATTTATTAAATCGTATTATCTTTATTCACAACGAAATTCTGACTTGAAAATGAAAACAATTTCTTTATAATGGTTTTAGACCGTTATTTAGTCGAATACTACAAACTGCTTGTTGCTGCATTATTGCTGATATAGTACACTTATATTTGGTCACTAGGAGAGATTAATCACTTTCGTTGAACTGTTCCTACTTTCTTTGAACTATAACTACTTTCACTGAACTGTTCCCTACTTTCATTGAACTGTTCTTACATCTGTTGAACTGTTCCCTACTTTCATTGAACTGTTCCTACTTCATTGAACTGTTTCCTACTTTCATTGAACTGTTCCTACTTCATGGAACTGTCCCTACTTTCATTGTATTTTTCCGTACTTTCATTGAAGGTTTTTAAAAATTATGCCAAGGCTTTTTTATTCGGTAATACGGTTTGCAATGTGATTAACAGATGTACTACACTGATCACATCTAACACGCTTGATGAGTAAGCATGTTAGATTTTGTACAGGTACCTTATTTAATGGAAAATTCCTAACACTAGATGTCTCACAAGTCACCATACATTTTACATTTTGTATTTTTTAAAGTGCAAAGCAAAATCTTTGAAGATATGTATAGATAAATTAAACTTTTGAGAATTTTTTTAGTTAAATTAGCTGAAAATACTAAAAGAACTACTTCACTACAAGACTTCTATGTAAGCCACTTTTTTATATCATTTGAACTAATGATTAACACATGTATTTCCAATGTCAACATTTTAAGTGAAATGTTTGTGTAACAATATAATTATTATTTCAACTTCATGAAGAAGTCTTGATCTTGTTCTAGAAGCTTCTCTTGATGTAGGTTAGCCTCTAAAAAAATCACGAGAGTCAAACCTGTCAGTTCACAGTGTTTAACTCTAGAGTGGCTCAGTGACCAACACATCAGTTCTGTGGCCTAGCTAATTGGGGAGCAACCACTCCGCCGAGCACATTTTTCAAAAATGGTGTCTTTTCAAGAAGCTGCCTTGTTGCTTTATTTGACCAACTTGCCTTTCATGTTTTTGAAAATTAATGAGCATGCTTTTACTCATATGTAAAGGTTGACCGATTGAACCAAGGATCAAATTGCACCCTATCCAATTATTATAACATATTCCTGCAACGTGCTGATAATGTCTGTTGTGGCATCGGCAAACGTATAATTGTTACGTGTCGCAGCACGTCTTTGGTATGTGTCATGGTGCCTCTTTTATGTGCCTGCTCCCCCTAACTTTAGAACCCGGCTGTGCCTCTGCATCAGCTGGGTAAGCAAAATGTTGAGATATTCTCAATTACAGTTGTTCTGTCATACCAGAGTTTTTTTAGATTAGGGAAAATGAAAACTAATAGACTTCATTGGGTATATTGACATGAGACATTCTATAATTTTGTGTTTTTTTGTTGTGTATTTTACTTTGGAACATTTTGCTTAGCAGTGGCACTTGTCATTGTTTTGTCAGCCATATTGAGCTATGTCTTAGAAGTCGAAGTTTGCTTGCAGTAGCATTACTTTTACTTTTGCAGAAAATGACTGGACACGATGGTTATGTTTGGTTCTTGCCACGGTGGTATGTTACGCGATGGTTTGATACAGACTTATATAACAACATTGAGGGAGGTTTACGTGAGAATGTAAAATGTAATACCACTGAGATACTGTATGCCATGGAAGGTCACCTAAGTCTCACCCCAGCATTTTTTGATGAGGATTCGACTACAGTGGCTGGACAGATGACCGTCAAGCAGTTTAAAGAAAAGTATCAGAAACTACTCGATGCTGAGGTACATAGAGATGATTTGCGTATTGTGTCAAGTGTTTGCAATAGTGTAAAGTAGATAGGTGATAGTTGTCATTTGTCATGAAAAATCCAAGTTATCTGAACAGTAGATATGGATTAATGGGAACTGAATTATCACAGTTGGATTTTCTGGGCAGTTTTACCACGTTTGCTTCTAGTAAACATGTTTACAGCATCAGACTTACTAACCGTTTGACTTAAAAATGAGTGTGAAATGTGAAAAAGTTCCTGGCCGCTGCCATGTGACTAAGGGGACAAATTCTGCGCCTGAAAGTTTTGCTTTTTTGGGTATCAAAATCAAATTATCAAAAAATTAAGACAAAAAATTAAGGTATTTTTTTGGATATTACTGAGCTTTCTTGTGCTATTATTGCAGTTCACGATGCTTTATATATTAATACGTTCTTTTGTACACATGAAAAGAATCCAAAAATGCTTAATTTTCAATAATTGTAATACCTTTTAGTGTAACATACATTTGTGAGACTCTTAAATGCTACTGTATTATTAACAGTAGTTCTACTAGTTGTGTTGTTGTAGTTACTGATGGCGAAGGAAGCCAGGCCATTTGTAAACTTGCGTGTGAAGTGTGTGAAGTTTTGGAATGCATGTTAACCGAAATTTTGTGTTTGTGCTTGTGTAAAGAACTTGAAGTGCATGTGATGTATAACTAATGCTTGAGAGTTGGAAAGTCTGCAGCATTTACAATTTTATAGGATGATAACATCAAGGATGAGAGATCAGAAATTCATTTACAGGTGGACTTTTTCTAGAAAGTGTAAGAATAGTAAAGCTTGATTTGCCAAATAGTATAGAATGTTTTTGTAAAATTTAGATTAGAGTTAGTTACTAGTTACTGTGTATTCTGTATTATTTACAGGATAAAGATTTTGGTAATTACGCTGGAATGGCTTATGATACAGTCTGGGTATATGCATTTGCTTTACATAAGCTTCTGAACCATGATCCTAGCTCGCTGGAGTCAATAACTAGTGCCAACACAATCAAGTAAATCTAATATTCATCTTATTATTTTATTATCAAGAGTAGCACAATTTGCAAATTCTGGTTGTGTTGTTTTTTACAATTGGATACATGTACGAGAAATATTAAATTTTGTTAGTAAGAGCAGCTTTTTAAGTTAGATCTAGAATGTAGAAAGAATGACCAAGCAGTGGGCATCTGCAGAGTGGCATATGTGCAACGATGATGACTTTTATAAAGGATTATTAATTATGATGAGAAGTTATTTTAATGGCTTTTTAAGTGATTTGTATGTCTATACAACTTGTTTATATTAAGCGATTTTCACTGTTGTAAGTGAAAATAAGAACCTTTCAAATATGCCACAGTTGTGAACTTTGTATAGTACATTGATTTACTAATGACAGTAAGCAAAAGAACACATTTGCTGCTTTATCAGAATCTTTTATTTTGCTTTCTTTCATTGTTATCTTATTTGAGTCATTATTTTTTTGTTAGAAAGTACATGCAATTTCTCGAGGAGACCAACTTTCAAGGCGTGTCCGGACACGTTATGTTCAATGGTCCTAGCCGTGTGGGTAAAATACAGGTGCTGCAGAATTGGAAGAATAGCAGTGAGCTGATTGGAACGTGAGTTTTCAATCACTATTGAACCGTCACTATTCGGTATTAATTCGCTAACTTCGTATAGTGGGTATAAAAAGTTGTTTTACTTCCTACTGAAAACAAGTAGCATTTGTTGCACATTGCTATTTTTTCATAACTTATGCACAGTAACGCGTGAGGTATACTGTACATCTCTGGAAATTTAAGTTTTTGTTTGCTGTAATTAAACTATTGTTTTTCGTCTGTTGGAGTCAAATATTACATCACAAAAGTGAGTGAGACTCCTTCCCCTAGCTTAAATGCAATTAGAAAATTTTTAATAACAAACATTTATACATGTTGATCATAACTCGGCAAACTGAATTACTTCGTACTCTCAGTTTAATAAATCTGCTTTTAGTTTTTAAAAGGTTAAATATCTTGTTTTTAAAATTTTCGAAAGATTGCTTATTAGCATAGAGGAAATGAGTTTTTGGAAAAACAGAAACTGAAGTAATTTGAATTGCAGTTAAATGAGTTGAACTATCAAATTGCCAAGCAAATAACTTGTTTTTGACTTTATTTAAATAAAATATGAGAGATGTTGTTAATAACGATGCATAAACAGTCAATAATGAAATCCAATATTTCTGTCTCAAAATGAAATTGTAGCTGTAACTAAATTAGCCATAATTTTTGAATGTAGCTTGTTTCTGTATCTAATTAATAGTTTAATAAATTAATGTATTAAATTAAAATTCAAAAGTTTTATATTATCATTGTTGCTCATTAAACTTTAAAACTGCCATCATGAGTTGACATTGTTATTCGAGCTTTAAAAGATGCCTGGCAATTCTACTGATTTTGCTGCAAATGCACTTTAACATTATTTTGTACTTTTACTCTGGAATTATTGTATTATGCATGACAATGTTCTGTGCTTGCACAGACATGTAAAACATATCTGTGTTTCCAGGTATCAAATGGATAAAGGTGAGAAGCAGAATGGCACTTTGGAGCTGAATGAATCAAATATTGTGTGGTTAACACCTGACGGTACTGTTCCAACAGACGGGATACCTGGTATGTGTTTGTTAACGAGTTTGAACTAACTGATCTGAAGTAGATTTCATTCGTTCTCTCAAAAATTACCTTTTCGTACTCTACAATAACTCAGCTTCTTACAGTTTGCTGAGACAGTTTAATGATTTATGATAGGGATTTGCAGCAGTTGGCAGTTGCTTTAAAATAAAAGCATTTGAATGTAAAATGATTCATAGTTACAAAGATGTGTAACTTCTCATCAACTGTGCTGTATTGCTTGCACTAATGTTACCTCTTAAAGCTAACGTTTTGCAAGGCTGTCACATTATACAATGTACTTAGTCTTATGTGTCAAATATACTATAGCAAGTTTTGTTTTAATTTTATAGAAGGGGAGGTATGCTCTATAGAAGGTTTTCGGGCGGTACTGGGTGTCAGTTGTGATGTAGCTATTCTTATTGCCAATATACTTGGTATTGGTTCACTAGCTCTAGTCATGTGTGCAGTATTCTTTGTACTTAAGAAAAGGTAAGTGCTAACATTATACGAAAGCAACATTATTCTAATCGTTTGCCTTTACATTTTTGTCTTATACTATAGATTTCAATGTAAAGGTGTTTCTTCATATGAACACTAATTCAACAGTTTACTTATTTAATTGCAGCACTAAGTATGTGATTTAACTGACGCGTTAGACATGAAATTACTTGAATAAACTGACTTTTTACACATTTTGTCAGATATGAGAAGCAGGTACTTGCTACACAGAACCGTATGAAGGAGCTTGGTCTAATGTCTCCCGATATGCTAGCACTTGATGAATGGGAGATGCCTCGAGATCACGTAGTCATCAATCGAAAAATTGGTGAAGGTGCATTTGGCACAGTCTACGGTGGTGAGGCCTACTTTGACCACATCGGCTGGGTGGGTGTGGCTGTGAAAACGCTCAAGATTGGTTCCACTGCTGAGGAAAAGGCAAGTTTTGGGAGGGGGAGTGGTGTTATGATTTGTTGATTAGATAAGAAGGATTAAATGAGTAAGATTTAGCACTTTTGTCAACTTTCAAATACATTCTTCGTTGATTTCTCTGAAGAAATAGTGTTTTCTCATGTTAAAAAATGGTCATATAACTAGAAAAAAAGAATCACCATTGTAGCAACATCTTTTTACCCTTTGAGAAACACATAATTTATGTCATTTTAATAAGGTTTTTTCTTGAATTTGAAATTTTCTTTTGACTGCTTCTAGCTGGACTTCCTCAGTGAAGCAGAAATGATGAAGAGATTTGATCACAAGAACATTGTTCAGCTGTTAGGTGTGTGCACTAGGGGTGAACCAGCATACATGATATTAGAACTCATGCTGTATGGTATGTAATTCACTTTTTAATATAAGGTCAGCTATTGAGTGTATGTGTGCAGGATGCGTTTTAAGACTTGAAAGAAGCTGCTGCTTTAGGAGGGACAAAAGAGGGATAGATGCTGGACTTGTGTGGCGGGTTACGCGATAACTACTTGTAGCTCAATAGTGATACTACTTGGCATGCTGCAAAAACTTTTTGGTGCCTGCAAACATATCTCTGTCTCTGCAAACACAGTGAGTGTTTGTAATGTAGCAGTAGCACCACTAGTTATATAAAAAATAAATAAATTGTTACTTGAGCACATTTTCACACTTTTTATTTCGAACCTGAACTCTTTTTTTAAATAATTCATGTTTATTTAAAGCTTATCGTGGTCTGTTAACAGTAGGCATTAATCAAACTGTGTGTAACTTTAAACAAGGGATGTTTCGGGCTTGCACCTGAAATCGGCAAGTCAGAGTAGGTATTAGGCTTCTGTGATGAAATTACTGTGACTACAATGTAAGAAATTCTTCAGAATCTTAGTGGAGTTCACATTGCATCTTTTAGTGTAGTGCACCGGATACTTAATTACGTTTGAGTGCTTGCCCGCCCAGGTGGCTGTGGCAACTAACCTACAGACGGAAAGCTGTTTTACACCACCCAACTCGCCCTTAATATGCCAGAATCTTCATTATTTGGCTACTGCTATGTTCATCCAATTACATATAATCTGACTGTATGAGTATATGTTGGCTACTAATCAAGCTCACATAGTAAATGTGTTTTGACTACAGTTACTAAAAATCATCATACTGTTGATAAAATTAAGCCTTTTGTAGGAAAGTGGAAATATAAATACATATCTGGTAAAAAGAATTCCTAACTAATTTGATAGTTATAAGTTGAAGCAGCTAAAATCTTGTTGTTAGGTTTGCAATGCAGCAGCTATTAACATAGTTTACTTATTAGGACATGTAATACAGAGTGGATTAACACATTATTTTTAGTTCTATTTTCTAATTAGTGTTACTTAATTATAGGTGTCAAATGAGGTGACAATTGGCCAAGAGCAGTTTTGCTAAAATCCATAACACACTAGACAAAATCTGTGTGCAATAATGTGGATCTGCTAGTGTGTACTCTCATCGAAGGCTGTTTTTCCAGCTTTTCTCTACACAAATTTATATTTAACATGTTCAGTTTTCTGTTTCACACAAATTCATCCTGCTTCAGCATGCAGGCTGGCACAAAAATTTGCATCGGACAAAACCAGGTCAGATCAATAAAATATCAATTGTTTGTCATGTGGCACGTACTAAATGTTTACTGCAGTTCTCCAAACAAAATGGCTTCATACAA
Source organism: Tubiluchus corallicola (assembly GCA_030141605.1). Taxonomy (NCBI): domain Eukaryota; kingdom Metazoa; phylum Priapulida; class Priapulimorpha; order Priapulimorphida; family Tubiluchidae; genus Tubiluchus; species Tubiluchus corallicola. Next base: position 174,544 of record JAQGDQ010000063.1, read on the forward strand.
AAATTACCGTGCGCATACAAATTTTGTATGAAACAGTTTTCACCACACAGTTTGCTGCATACAGATTTTTTTGCCATGTCTGACTAGTAGTGTATAATTTGATTGGTCTTCCGTTGTGTAAATAGGTAAAGGCGTACAGAGATGAATAAAAAGCTTTTTTATTAATAAAGGTGATTTGAAAAAGTACTTGCTGGCTCGGAGACACCTAGTGGACAATCCACACAGTGACGAAGCGGCTGATATTTCTTACCGAAGACTCACACAGATGGCACTGAATGTAGCATGTGGGCTCAGCTACCTCGCAAATATTAAATATGTACACAGGTGTGTGATCGCGAAAATGATTAACTTAATGAATAGACACAAAAGAATCTTTAAATTCTGTTTTCAGTGTGGCACTCATAGAAATGTTACTGGCTGTTGTGTTCTTTTTCAATTTATTGCATTCCTCATCTGAAATACAGTAAGTCCTTGTTTAAAGCTGCTAATGCGTTTCAGCAAAATGTGACGTTGAATGATATGTCGTTAAATGAAGTCATGCCTGCATAAGAAGCAGTGTAAAAGCATGCAATTGCTTTAACAAAATCAAATAGTGCTTAGCTCATAAAAATGCAGGTAACTGTGTGACCTGCGCAACTTGTGACTGATCAACTTTTACGATCGCAATTTAATTAATTAATCAAAATTAATTATGATTCTCGTTACCTTCTGTTTTTAAGTGTAGTAACTTTAAATCGCCATCTATTTTGATAAATTCATCCATGGGCGTCGCCATACTTAGTGCATTACATACACAACATCTGACTTGTAGAAGCACTTTACTTCAAATTACATGTCTGACTTCTGTCCAACTTATCTTACCATTGATCTTTACACATTAAAGCCAAACTATGCTAAATGGAGAGTCATCAAGTAGGAAACTGTTCTCCCCAAAATATTTTTATAATGACATGCTTTGTATTGGTCCTGTTTTAGGGATGTAGCTTGCAGGAATTGTCTAGTAAATGCCGGACGTGCAGTGAAGATTGCTGACTTTGGAATGTGTCGCCCAATGTTTGATTCAGATTATTACAGATTCAACAGACGTGGTACGTTAAGTCATAGAAATACTAGGTTTTTTTTTTCATGAAAGTGTAATAGATTGCAACATTATGAATGCCAAGTTGTGGTATTACTTGATACATTAAGTTTCTTTGTGGAAGAGCGCCTAACAGCTTTGGGGTTTTGAATTGAACACTCATTGTAACCAGTCCTGGTTGTGGATCCTAGCATTAACAACCATTGGTTGTAATTCATATCAGTGTAAATGTTATTCAAAGGAGAGAATCGTTAGAAGAAATGTGAGCTTGACAGTTTTGCAGTCGTAAATCTTTTGGGAGATAGTTCATTTGAGCTTTTTAAATTATGATCATTTAAATTGTTATTAGGAATTGTATTCTTGGTAAAAAATGATGATATAATTGGAACAGTTTAAAGCTAATTTGTAATTAGGTTTTATTATTTAGTAATCTGCATATGAGATGTCTATTTCATGTGATCAAAGAGATCATATGTTGTCAACTGGCAGCTAGTAATTACAACAATTAAAACTGCCAGTAAATCTGATATTTTTAGGGATGCTTCCTGTACGTTGGATGGCTCCAGAAAGTCTTCACGATGGTTTATTTACTCCTGCTTCAGATGTTTGGAGTTACGGAGTCTACTTGTGGGAACTTGTTACCTTTTGCAGCTTCCCATATCAAGGTTTTTCTAATAATGAAGTTCTTCAGTATGTAAAAGAAGGCGGATGTTTGGATGTTCCAAATGGAGTTGATTTACCCATGTATGTTTTTACATTTTTCTAAACACGTCATTTTATTGCTGAATCCCGTTAATAACACACCGTATTTTTGCAACCATTGTCCATCATTGAATCGAATGATGTGTTGGAGTGGGGACATCGATAGTGAAAATCTTTGTGTTGTGCCCATAAGTTCCAGCTGGGCTAGACCAGTTACCACCTGCATAGTACAAATAGGCAGAAGGTTCATTTATTAGATGCTAGATAATTTTGACATTGGCATTGCCTTATCACTATGTCACTTTAATCTATAGCTTTGGAATAAGCTTGAGATTTAAGGTTGTCAAGTGTAATAAATAAATACATAGAGGCCTTTGCCTGTAATATTTGTGTGGTCTTGGGTATGAGAAGGTCTTGACTTTTTTGGTTCAGCTACTTAAGTTGTCTTTCAAATTTTGTAGCTTGTGTTTGTTTATTTTGCATGTTTTAGTTTTATGTAAGATGCTGACTTGCGTGTTTTCAAGTTCATAATTTCCCAACTTAGGCTTTATCGAGAAGTATGACGTCTGTATTTTCAACTGTGTTTGATATGTGTGCAACTCTTGCATCTAAATACCTGGTATCTTTTCTGGTTATCTGCCTCTTTTAACACATATTATTTAAATATTACAAACTTACTATTTGTTGTTCTATTAAAGTGATTGTAGCAAAAAGTTTTCGGATATTTTCTTCAGGGCAAAGCTAATGCGAGCTTGTTGGGAGCGTGATCCAAAAGATAGAATAACTGCCATGGAGATTGTGGAAATACTGGGTACGAATCCTGAGATGGTGAAACCTTATTTGGACCAACCTCTGGCTGCCGTTGAAATAGAAGGTACACATGGCGATAGAAGAGCTTTTTTGTTGCATCTGATTAATAGTGTTTTGAATTAACACAAAACTGTGCATTTGTGGTTATTTATATACAATTTGTTTCACATTCTCATACGCCTTTTGTCTCTATCGCATCAATGAGATCCTAGGATTAGCACAGTGTAAATGAAGCTCAAATAATGATAAGGATTACAAATAACAAACTAAACTAACTGAATGAACTTTCACATATAAATTTTGAATTTTAAAACTGACTAAAGCTCAATGAAACTGAGTGAAATCGTTTATTTGTGCTTTGTTTATAGGTTCTTAGTCATAGGATCTCACTGATGATATAGACGGAAAGGCCTATCAGAGTGTGAAATAAACTGCATATAAATAACCACAAGTGTGCCGTTTTGCATTATTTAAAACACGACAATAGAACATTTGTGATTAATGTTTGCTTTTTGGTAACAATAACAACCAGCATGACTAGTCTGTGCACACATTGAGTTCTACAAATTTTATTTTGGTGCTTTTGCTTCGGTATGTGCAGCAGTAGAAGAATTTGTCTTAAATTTGACTGCATAGTTTTATGGTTTTCTCTTTTTTCAGGTACGGACTCGCTAGAGATGCAGTTACCTGAACGTCAAGACAAAGTGCCTCCAATGTCAAATTTTCACGGTTTTCCAGGGCTCGGGCCATTTGTACGCTCATTCAGTATGTCAGTGCCACAAAGGCTTAGAAATCAAAAAACTGAACATCATGGTACCATGGACAACCTGCATTTGCGAACCTTAAGCACGGGTCAAGATGGAAGACCAGCACACTCTTGTGATGAAAGTGACCCGCTGCGTGAGCCAGAATCAGATAAAAGTGCTTTTGACCATCACAAACTTGGAACTGTGCGAGAAAGATTAGACAGCGACTATTGGAGTGTTACATCCAAAGAAAGAAATACGAATGTTTAATGTTTCTGAATTCTCTGTGTTATGGTATATAGGCATTTTGCCTGGTTTTTAAAGACCTGATTTGTGAGCAAGGTAAAGAGGTCCTGCATAACTTTTCCCTCTACGAAATGGTTTTTTATCATCAGAATTTCTAATTTTGTGATGAATGGGACGTGTTGGTTATTTAGAATCCTAATTTATCCGGATGAATTTAGTCCAAAATATAAAGCATGTGGATTGGACTCACATATCAAACATACATGTGGGAACTGTGGGAACGATGAACGTCATCCTTTATAACAAAGACGGCAAGGAATTTGTGTTATCATTGAGTTACAAACTGCGGCAAGAATACGCTTAGGATGTTTCGCTAAAGTTCTGAAATAAATAAAACAGGATTGAAGACAGTCAGTTGTGTAATATATCAACTTGAATGGAACATGAGGTTGCTGTCCACTATGTTTTTAAATAATAACCAGTACGTATTATTTATCTGTATTTTCGGAAGGTTAGCGCATGTTTTTATCTCAGGGTTTTGAGATCGTGACTATTTTAGCACTTTTACACCCAAGCAGCATCATTTTTCTGTCTATGTTAATCATGCGTGTACCTCATCACGTCTAGAAATTCTATTTAACATTACTGAGATTATGTTAATCTCATTTAGCTTAAATGCACCCTGTATTGACAGTTAGGAACAAGATATTGCATGGTACGTGTAACAAAAAAGATATCTGACTGTTAATATTATCGTAGTCATCCGATTAGGAAAGTAGCTTTGAATTATTTTTGACAATTTTTTTAACTTGATGATAAAAAATGACAATATGCTGAGTCAATAGATGTATTTAAAACATGTTTCAGTTTATTCGGTAAACCACTCTCAACTGACTCAGCTGTAATAAAAGTAAATTCACATTAAAACTTTTTCTGCAACATTTTTTTTAATTTTTGTTTTGTCATGTAATTTTAATTGTCAGGTCATGCGCCGACAGTAATATTCGTCGTTATCGTAATTGCTTGCAGTAGGTATACCTTTAACTAAAGGTTGGTCTTAAATGTAATTTTAACAGACTATTCTAATACTCATTCATAAATAGCATGTGTGTTTAAGTATAATAGATTTTTTTAGTGTTAATTTTATGCCACAATTGATTTTTGCTGTAATAAAGAGTTATATATGTTTGTATGTCACAGTGTGTGTTGTTTAATCAATGCAGGGTTACATTTGATGTTCGATGTAATTCCACTTTGTTTACTTACAGTAAAATAAAGTGAGCTTTGTATGTATTTATAAAATCACTAGGAGCGGTGTTTACTGTAAAACTAAATTGTGGTACAAGGTCTAGATATTAAATTTGCCAAGGAGTGTTTTATTTTTATATTATCTTGTCTGTACACATCTAATGACATTTTTCAGAGAATGGTAGTGTAGTTATTTTGTTATAAATTTAATCAAGTTCTCCTTAGTGGATCTGAGATTTACACAGTTGTTTTTTGTACATTGTATTTGTGCTTTCACATTCTGCGTCACTAGTGCAATATTTAGTTGTTTTTGACGTGTTATTTATTATAGAGCACTAAATAAAAGGTTTTAGTTAGAACTTTCATTTTAATTATTGTCAGTTAGTTAACTTTTAGTAAGAGGAAGCACTTGATCACTTCTGATGTAAAAATTCCCATTATCTTCTTGTGGGTGGTAATGTGTGACCACGGTCGTATTTTTTTAAATTCCAATGCAGTTCTCAGCACATTTTATGGCTTCCGATTGTCCTAAACTCATAAAAGCAGTGATAACTGTTCCAATATTTTTATACAATAAATATGTTGTCTGGCATGCTGCAAGAAGAAATTGATATTTAGTGTTAAAAATTTGGAATGTGCGCCATGTTTTTAGTTATCTTATTTTAATATGTATACTTGCTTTGAAATACGGCATTAACAAAACGTCACAACTTCATTGTATTAATAGCTCTTACATTTGATGCATTTTTTCACTTGATCGTGTATTATATAAATTCAATTGTGAATAATGACAATAATCTAAAAACTATTTTATTTAACATATTTAAAGTGTATAAAGCAAATCATTGCATTATGAGTGATGTTAATGTTAACAGGATAATCTTATAGAGATTTGTTAAAATGGAACCAGCCTAAAATTAATGGAGTGAAATTATTTATTGATTATTTACTCTGCAACTCTGTGGCAGAATATGTACAGATAATTCACTTCATTTAGTTTGTTAATATAAACAAGGTAATTATTGTGTTATGTTGATTTTTTTTAGTGTTTTTAGTAGTTGTTTTACAATCAAGGCTTTGTGCGTCAAGTATTTGCTTAGCAAACTCTTTATAATGGAGTAAACTTAGAACCCTTTACAAAGGTCTGAAAATGTTAATCAAATTATCAAAAATGTTTATTTTGTTAATCAAACGTTAATAGCCATTGTAATCTGAGTAACCTATCACACGTGACTTTAGTCAGTCCATCTAACTTTTACTTTTATCTTTTATATAATGAACCAAATGTAAAATGATATATTTCTCATTAAATTTATGCAGGTGGTGTGGGTATGTCTTGCATGTACAAATTATGGACAGTGTAAATAATATGTATAAATTGCCACTAGTTGTGCAATGATGTGGCATTTTTAAATAAAAATAAAAAGAAACAGTGATCTGTTTTAATATTTTGTTATGAAACTTTGTTCTAAAGCAATTGTCGTCAAGTCTTTATTTAAGTTCTTGTTTCCTTGTTCCTTACATATCACCTAAGGAGATAAATCACTTGAGCATTTTCTGCCAAGTTTGATTGTATCTTCATAATTGAAAGAGTTCATAAATCATCCATCTTTTATTCTGTAGCTGTTGTGCATGACTATAACAGAGTCCCTATAGCAACAAGTTAACAACGAAACTTCATGTTTAACGAAGAATTTATACTTATGACTATTTCGCATTTATATCATTCACTCTATAGGAGGAGTAATTACAAGCATCATTTTATCAACAACTGGCATTTATTATGCTTGAGAGAAAAATTCACAGAGGACTCAAAAGGTTCCCCATTCAAGCTCAAGCTCAGCTCCGATTTTTCAGCTTTCCTTTTTTGACCATACTTGGATTAAAAAATTAAAAAAATTACAGGTTTATTCTGTCTTAATAAAAAATCTTACAACCATGATACTATATAACTTTAAAAATCCCTTATCACCGTCTCAAAATTGATTGCATTATCACAGGATTTACCAGTCCAAACTCATTCTAAAGAAAAATATCAGTATACAACATTTCAGTGTTTTCCGTAAATAACAAATTGTAATGAACTAAGCTGTTATGACCTTTATCTATACATGCCACTAAAATATGAGTTCACAATAAATAAAAACTATATAATTATGCAATAACAAGACAGATCGACAAAAACCTTAGTTGCTTTTCATGAGATAGTATTCCTATAAATGATTAGAATTGTTATGTTGCCGTTCCAACAGGTGACGATGAATGTTGATTTGTATTTGTCTTCCCCTTTCTCCAACTCAATCCTTTAACAATAGAATCTACTGCATAGACTGTCATAGCCACATATCCAAAAAACTGAAAATGTAACATAAAAGTTAGTGTGATTTGTACTTCAAAACTGTTGAACGAACACAATAGTAAAAAATTGCACATCTCGGTTAATCCGACAAACACAACTTCAATTCAAAAAAACAAATTTTGTTTTTTAGGTTTCAGTTAGGCTTCTCATCCTTTATCTGAATGAACTGCATCATGACAGACATAATGACAAAAAAAATCAGCTACAGATTTCACATCTGTTTAGTTTAGACATAAATATATAAAACAAAGCACAGCTACTTACAGCAGAAGCTCCAAGAGCGGCCGAATAAAAAGCATTACTTGCCAGAATACATGAACAAACAAAGTAAAGAATACAAACAATGCCACAGTACGTCATCTCCTGCAAATACAAAAAAACTGAAAATCATATCATATGGATCACAAACATGGGCGGTCCATATGAACTATATGAAATACACATGGACCACACCTCACCAGTATTTAAATTTAGAACAGATTTCACAAAACATACAGCCATAAGTTTCCACAATTAGTTTCACTATTAGGTGTTAATTTTATTATTGCATCACATATTTATTATGTCAGTAATATGTGATATTAGCTGTCAAACACTCAAAAGTTAATATGAGAAAATGCAAATTTTTGCTAAAATTGACAAAATTAATGGTGACAAATAAATTACCATAGCAAACATTTATTGTAGTCAGTTTTATAATGTTCCAGAGCAACATATAATTGTATGGTTATTTTTTACATGAAGCAATAGTTTACACTCTTTCAGGGATTATCAGGATAACCGCAGGAAACCTCAATTGCTTGGCAAAGTGAACTGCATGCTATAATCATGCCAGAGCTGTTTCGTGGGTGCAAATTCACTACTGTAGTAGCTGGAAAAATCCTTACCACACTGCTAGGTATAAGAAGTGGTGGAGCTTTTTCAATTTAATAAGAAATCATGTAAGATAAGATAAGATAAGAATTTATTCTAACTATCTGTAATTGTTCATTATAATTTCATTTGGCTCAACATTAAAATATACACTACTATAAACAGAGGAAAAAACAGCATGTAGGCTACATATGAACAAACATAATCAAAAAATGGGTGAAACAGTCATTGCTGATGGTTTATTAAACTTATCACATAAAACCTTTCATTCTTTATGTAGGCAGCGAAGAGACCCTTTAAACATAATATGTTTTTGAGAGTGTGAGGGGGTGTGTGGGAATCATGTCGATGTTAATAACACTGATGTTAAAAAAATGAGAGTGAAAAATGTTCCAGTTGGGCCTACTTCCATCTACTATAATTTATTACCAAGCATCAGAAACATATGTATTTCATTACAAGCAAAACCAGATCAAAAATGATAAAACAGTAACCAAAACAAAAATTTACTAGACTTCCATTTTTAGCAAAGAAAATTTTAACAAACTTCAGTTGACAAATAAGAAAACTAACTTACCAAGAAAGCCCATGGTATGTGGAATGTATCAGGAATATGACAGAGATACAGGCACCCTAATAATGAAGTTAATACCAAAGCTGCTGCAGACAAGAAAAGGAAGAAATTTGCAGCTGGAAAGTGTGGATAATTTGCCACCTTACAGCAGATAAATGAAAGTATGTCCAGCACCTGTAAGTAGAGAGTAAACAAGAGCTCAATAATCATAATTAAGCAAGAGAAATGACCCACTTTGAAGATTCAAATCCCTATATTTATAACTTGAAATAAAAATTCATATGAGGCTTGGAAAGATATAGCATGATGTCCACTACTTCCTGGCAACTGGCCTTTGATTAAAAAATACCTACAGTTAATTTTGACAACGAAAATCATTTTTACTGAAGCACAAACAAACGGAAAAAAGTTTATTTATTATTGATATTAATTTTCTTAAAAGCAGCAACAGAGAAGCAAAATGAAAAATAATTTTGAGATACGGCCTACCTAAAATATGTACAATATATTATGCAACAAAATGCTTTAGTTAAAAGCAACAATATAAAATGCATTTTTGCCACAACAGCATTTAATATTATCACATTTCATTGCGCCAAAACTTAAAAATGCAGGTCTAAAATGTACCTTCTCTCATAACTCTTTTTGCAAAATCATGTTTAGGATATTTATTACTAATTTAAAATACACACCAGACACAACAAGAACACAAAGGAGAAAAAACAAATGAAGAGTGATTTTAGAACAGTGAATACCTGTACAAGCACAGTCGAGCCTCCCATATATTAATTCCTTAGGTATGCTTATTCACTTACCAACTGCACAATTTTTAAAATTCCTGAGAGGGTACAAATGCACTTCGGCGAAAAATAAATGCCTCTTTTTCCCCGCGTATCTGACATAATCTAAAAAAGAAAACACTTCTTTTAATTTGTGTGATGTGATGTTGACTATTTCAAAACATAAGTTCGGAGAGATGACATACAGAAAAAAACCTCAGAAACACAAAGGAAAACTCAGAAAGCGCTGTGTGGTTCAGCTCATGATCACTGGATTGATGGTAGTTATAATATCTCATATAATAGAGGAAAAGGATTTAGGGGTCCTAGTCAATAATCAGTTGGAATTTTCAGCACATATTGTACAGCAAGTTTGCAAAGGCAAACTCTATATTGGGACATATTTGTCAATCCTATACTTACTTGGATGCAGATTGTATGAAACACCTGTTTAATGCTTTGGTAAGACCACACTTAGAATATGCAGCATGCATTTGGAGACCTTGTGGTCCCTGGGAGATCAGTGGAAGATTGAAAACATTCTCTTGGACTTGATGACCACTGGGCTTTTGTTTACTACAACATCCATAACTAGGTTTGCTGTGTCAATGCTTCTGCCAATATGATATTTTCTTTACAATTGCAATATGTGAGTTAACCAGTCTAAATTTCCAAGAACGAACACTTTGTTACGGACTAATATGCTGATGAGATAGTAAAATGGTAAATAGTTTGTGAGGTTTCCAGCTTCAAAGATGCAGGAGTTTAATGATAATATCACTGAATGAGAAAAGGAAGAATGACAAAATGAGTGACAAAATCGCTTAATTAATAAGCAGATATTCATTTGTCACTTTGTTTTTATAAAAAAGTTTAATCAGTCTTTTGTTGGAAAATACTGTCATGGAATAGTTGCTGCAGCATGTATATTATGTACATAGAATCAATGCCTTGAAGCATTCGCTGCAGCATGTATATTATGTATATAGACTCAATGGGCACCTTGAAACAATGCAGAAGCTTTATCTTTGCTGAGCGTGATATTAGCGTGATCCACATATAACCGGAGCTTCTCTAGAACATACCATCATTGATTTGGTAATGTTATAATAATATTTTAATATTTTGAATGATGACACTACATTACGGTCAACTGAAATCTTTTCTGCACCTTCTCGTCAGCTTCTGTGTATTTACTAATGTAGTACACCTGATCATGTTTTTGTTCTGAATGTTCGATTTAATGTACAGAAATATAACTTCAGTCATTGTGTGATTAGTCCACAGCACAGTCTCCCAAGTTATGTGATAGCTTCAGAGAATATAAGTAAAATTAAAAGTATAATGAGACGGGTGCACTCAGGTTATAGCATCAATATAACCCAGTTAACGGTATAGATTTAATGATACTGTAGGCGCTGCTTAACAGACTTAATCGCTTAAATAATTCAAAAACACCTGGTATGGGCCGCTTCTATTCAAAGGTACATAAAACTGTCTGTAATTGACTCAATATTTTTGCTTCACATTCTTCAATAAGACACATTCGTGTGACTAATAAGCTTTTATGACTTTTGTATCACCTTAGTTTGCTTATGTTCTATAATACATAGAAACAATCATGTTAAGTACCGTATTGTTTGTAAGCATGTACGTTTATCATACGCTAATGATGCTAGCCTAATGATTTGCCTTGACCCGCCCGTCCACTGCAATGAACCTCGTTACCCAAAAATTCCTGAAAGCTAACCTTTGCTAATCATTTGCTTAGCAGTTTGTTTTTGAAGCTCTGGCTGCCTTGCCAGAAAGTTTAATCAATTAGATGTTGCTGTTATGCCAGAGACGCAGGTACAGTACAGTAAGTACGTCACAATTATAGCAAGTGGGAGCTTAAGCGAAACTACAGATGAAGCTACTTGCGGGGAAACATGGACATCACTAACAGCTTAAGCACGCCAAGCACTAAGTATTTTACGAGACTTTGTACATCATACAACAACAGATTTTCAATGTTTTTATCATTATGAGAAGTTTGTGAGCCAACTTAGCGATAAAAAGAAGCAGCCGACTTTGAAGGAACTTTCGTAATTTTTGCAAATAAACAGACTTGTGTGATTTAGAAAAGTATACTTTTTAATTTATCGCTAATTCATTTATATAAATTAATATTTTATTTTTAATTGCACAAAGGAATTTAGGCATTACTTCGTTTCTAAAATTCATTAAAAAGCTTTGTAGTGCATACTAAGCTGGTGACTTATACTTCTATATTAGTAATACTACACTCATCGGTTAATTGGGTAAAACACTTCGGCCCCAAAGTGAGTCTATTAAGCGGCGCCTACTGTATAAGCCTAAATTCAATCCATGAGCTTCGGCAAAGAAACATGAAATTACTGTGTGGCAGAAGACATCCCGCAAGTGCGAATATCTCACATAGCGTTAAGCCTTTGCTGCTTTACCTTTCATATAAATTCAAGAAGAATAGCCTCCTACGGTGCCACTCACAATTTCATACTAGGCAATGGTAATTATCTTAATTCTCCACGATTATTGTATAACAGGTAATAAAATAAAGCAATCTGCAATTTCTTTGAATCCAGTTACCAGTGTATGCAATGCTAAAAAGGGATATGAATACTTGGTGTTTACTCACGACTAACGTAGTTCACTTAAGTGTAAGTTTATTTATTTGCACTTTGTAATAACACAAATTTATTTACAACAAAAGACCAGTTGATATTAATGCAACATTTTGAAAATTGTGATTTCGAAACACTAGGACATAAAAACCATATTAGTACAACCCACTCATCAAAATTAGACTATGAAGTGCTTTTTTTGAATAGTATCAGAGATGAAGCACTCACTGCTTCCAAGGGTAACGAATTCCAAATAGAAATGGTCCTGATAAAGAAGAAATTATGCCTCACATTTGAATTACATCACGGTAAAGAAGAATTTGTGGGGATGGCCTCTTGTACAGTTAAAGTTTCCAGTAGAACTTGCAAAATCACAAAAAATACCGGTTAAGTTAAGATCGGTGCATACTATTTTGAAAACTTGTGAGCTAAATTACGCTTCCACACTAAATATTAACAACATGACAGATGTACTCTGTTGATTCACATTTGGTAATACATGCAAGGTGTAACATATAATATTTTAAATTTACTAGAAGGGTGCAGTAGCATAGAACAACATCATAATATTGGAGAGTCCATAGAGGATCTGTCATATGCCCTCCATATTCAGCCATCATAATACTTCCATTACTACATCTGTTTCAGACATTGCATGGGCTGGCAAAATTCTAATAATATAAGAAAGCTGTCCTAAGGTTGGTTAAACACTACAGTTAATTTGATAAAAACTGTCAGCACCACTTCTAGTTAAGTGTTAATAGAAGCTTAGTCCATCTTGCACAACCTGCAATGGTAATTGGATAATTGAAGTATGATTGGAGACTCAAAGAGGTCAGTGTCCAAACATACTTCAGTTCAAGATTCTCAAAAGTAAACACATCTTGCAGATGTCTGACAAGTTTATCCTTTGAATGCCAATCAATGCATCATATGTGCTTGGACCATTGTTGCTCCACTTGGTCCTTTAGGCTATACCAGCTAAAACTGAGGTTGTGGTCCAGCAAATTTCCAGGCCATTCAGCGCGATCTGCTCTGATAATTGTAATAGTCCTGACTCTTGAAGCTCGCAGCCCATGTGAGATGCATTACACTGCTGCAATAAATTGTGGACGTGACACATCATCTACTGATTCAGCAATACTGAGATGCCACATGTTCTGTATTGTTACTAGTCTTGTTGTTTAATGTTAACCAACGGTTGTTATTATGAATTGCACATTGTTTACTGATGTAATAAGTTCTTCTATGTTGATCCTCATTTTTGTACAGTCAACGGTTACCACTCTATGTATTTCATTTGCGTAATTCTTTTGATGTAAGAAAAAATATCAGTTCCGTGAGTGATATTGGATTTTCAGCTAGTAACAAAGTATTCATAAATAAAAGTTGTACTACACATAATCGAACTATTTTGTATCACGCACGACAGTACGAAAACAGTGTAGCTATAAGTACGTGTGGAATAAGTATGGAAAAATTATAACGAGAAAAACAAATGATTTGGATGTAGTTACCATAAATTCTAAAATCTGAGTTATGTGTAGAAGCAAAATCAATCTTCTAGCTTTCGAAATTAGTTTAGAAAATGTTTTAGCATCCTATATACTTAGTGATGGGTACTCAGTATCCATGTTCTTTTTGTCTAAACAACTGTAAGTCTAATAAAACTGCATTTATTGTGACCTATGTCACAACTGGTGCCATTTAAGGTGCACCTGTATTTTGCAAGAAGAATATCAGAAACTTGTTCTGAAGAACCTTATTAGTGCATGATGTGTGTAACTAATATTTTACCTTTCCAACAATTAATTAGAGAGTGATGAAATTATTAATCAAGAAACATCAGTTTCAAATTGTGATCTGATGTTGATGTCGAAGTTATTAGACTTTGCTGCATTTAATCTGAATGAGCATGACGAGCATGACCCAGATTTATAATTATCTCAAGTAAACAGTAAATACATAAAGCTAGAAACATTATCGAATAGTCCTAAGCTAAATTGGGAGTCCAGTGACTTCAGTTTCCTTCACACAGCTTAAATAAAAGATTTACTGAATTATTAGAAGTTTTGGACCACCTACAACAATCACCCGATGTTATCGCGATCACTGAAGCAAGAAGAAAGTAAAACTCATTATTTAGCTGTCACAGTACAAACTGTAAATTCATCCACTGTGATTCAACTACAAGTACTAGTGGCGTTGGTATATATATATATACATAAAAAGTAATTTAGAATATACGACAAGAAACGATTTAAAATAAAGTGCAGCAAATTATATAACAATCTTCCTAGCACCACCAGTAACATACAAGTTAAAGACCTGTGGATTGAAGTAAAAACAAACAACAATCCTAAAAACAAATATTCTCAGTCATTTACAGGCAACCAAATCACTGCATTAACCATTTCCATGATGAGTTAGAAAATACACTAATGAAGATCAACACAACTGGGAAAAAGGCTTTTATTTTGGAGATATAAATGTGAATCTGCTTCAACATCAGACTAACACCCAAATTGATTTCTACCTTAACAAGCTGTTTCAATTGCACCATTAGCTACCAGACCTACTCGTATAACTCCATATACAAGAACTCTAATAGACCACATATATACAAATGATCTCACTGGTAGTAAAAAACGGGAATTATCAACTACCAAGTTGCAGACCATTTGCTAATATTTGCTATCATAAACTCAATTAATCCACACAAAATTAAAACTCCAATTATGAAACGTTGCACTAAGAATTTTAGTAAAGAAAATTTTACAAAATTGTCACAGCAAACATTACTGCAAAAATAGATACTAATACCAAAAATATTAGCATATTATTTAATGAGGTTAATGATACTTTTAAAGAAGTACTAGATAAACATGCCCCATTAAAAAAATATCGTGAAAGGAAGCTATTCATTTTTGTAATCCCTGGATAACATGAGGTATACTAAAATCAATATAAACGGATGTCGCATGTATAAGACACACAAGACAACAATTTCTCTAATAAAAAACACAGAATACAAGCTATTTTCAAATACACTTAATCACATTAAGGGAAAAGCTAAGAAAGACTACTACACTAAAATGTTCTAGTTAAAATAAAGCAAAATAGCTGCATAATAACTGATATTACAGAAATAGTCAATATTTTTGATAACTTTTTCGATAAAGTTGGTACGAACTTGACTCAAAGAATACCAAAAACTGATGCAAAACCATCAGATTATTTACAAAATCCCAATAACAAAACCATATTTTTTGACCCAGTTACAGAACAAGAAATCTGTACCTCAACTTCAAAACTACATGCTAACAAATCCCCTGGATATGGTGATATTTCAGTGCATTACTACAAAATGTCATCCCATATAATTACACCCCTCCTCACTAAATTATTTAACATGTCTCTATCACAGGGTACACTTCTAGATGTACAGAAAATCACAAAGCTAATTTCAATGACCAAATCAGATGCACATGATGATCCATCCAACTACCAATCCATATCAATTCTGTCACCTGTAGCTAAGCTTCTTGAAAACGTTATACACACGAGACTTAACAACTTCATCATTAAAATTATGTTCTGCCTGAATTTCAGTTTGGATTTAGAAAAAATTTCTCAACTACTCTAGCAACAACCAAAATAATAACAACATTCTTGACTAACAAGGACAACAAGTTGTACACCTGTGGGATATTTCTAGATTTATCAAAAGCATTTGACACTGTGCAGCATAACCATACTAATAAAACTTGAGCACTATGGTAAACGAGGCACTGTGAGAAACGTATTATCATCTTTGTTGCAGGTGCAAATGTTTTGGTCCATTACCTCTTCTCAAGGTAGAATATGCATTAGAAGCCATAATATATTAGACTGTAGCTCAACCTCCATAGACTACTTTTTCTACTCTGACATTGTATAGGAGGAACTTGTCATGTACACACGTCTTTGTTGCATTTGAAATTTGGCTTTTAATTATACTGTTACCTTTTACTGACATTCTGGCTTTTTCTCGGCTCAATATTGGACCAACAATGTATGTATGCATTTTAGCTTTTAGTGTAAAGTAGTAATCTGTAGCACTTATTTTCTTGCACTCGTTTCAGTAGATTTGTAGATGTAGTAATTGTAGACTATAGGAAATTTGTATTTTTGCAGAATAAACTACATAGATATGGGAACGCAACTTGGATTTGAGCGTATACATTACAATCTTACTTAACAAACAGGCACCATTACACTACATTTTATAATGTGAGCTCAAGTTTCAAAACAATCATTTGCAGCATACCTCAAGGGTCTACCCTAGGCCCACTCCTATTCCTGCTGTACATTAATGACTTACCACTTTGCTCAGATTTTAACATGAGACTGTTTGCTGAACCTATTCCTAACTGATACTGATCTTAATGCTCTAGAAACTAACACCAATAACCAACTTAAAGGAATTGACATCTGGATGAAAGCAAACTAATTGTCTGTTAATTATGAAAAACACAATTTATGGTTATTGGCAGCGGCGGATTATGATTTTATGGGCCTTAGGCTTGAGCTTGGAACGGGCCTTTTAAATGTTGCTACACTGCTGAGCTGGCGTCTTTTTGTGGAGCTCTCGTCGTTTGTAAGTTTGTTTAATTTTGTGAGTTTTTGCCCACCGATTGTGATAAAAATTATATCTTCTTGATCCTTGAGTTGTGGACTAGGACTATATAAACACGATTACAGCTTGGTGAGTTTCTGGGTTAGATGTCAACTAAAATAAGCCAATCAGAAACTCTGAAAGTAACTTTAGTTTCTTACTAATTTCTTATACTTATTAGTAAGTATTCTTATATTATTCTTATTAGTACTTATTCTTATATTTTTTTTTTCAGAAATATGGCGAATTTTTTTTTCCGTTTTATTTTGCCGGGCCCTTTTTGATCTCGGGCCTTAGGCTTCAGCCTATTCAGCCTATAGGGCTATCCGCTACAGGTTATTGGGCCAAATAAGCATAGACCGTCATTTAATATTAAAATGGGTAACAACGTGATGCAAGAAACCTATAGTATTAGATATCTTGGGCTGAATATAGATGCCAAACAAACATTGAAAATACATGTATCAACTATTAATAGTAAAATATCGAAATACGTTGGAATTTTCTATAAGCTAAGACATTACTTAAGGGAAAACCAGATGATTGTGTAAACATTAGTTCAGAATAAAGAATGCTCTAAAATATTGAAAACTACAATAGCTTTTTTTAAATCAAAGCTTTGGTTAAATAATAATTACCACTGATACTCAAATTTCGTTAAACTTTCAAAGCTACGTACAGCTCAGTGAATCTACTAAGATTGGCCATGGCACCTTTTTGTCACATTCGCGTGGCCGTAAAATAGAAGGCGGTACCGTGATAAGCATGATCATGAACTGGAGTGTTAGTTTCTGACGTCATATGATATAAAGCCCATTTTCCATGACATCATGCATTTAAACAGTACTGTAACACATATGCAAATGTGCTTTGTTCTGCAAGTGAGGACGCCTGCCATTGCATAAACTGTGGGGATAGTTTTGACATCAGTAATACTAATAGCTGTGTTCGGTTGCAGCTAATTAACTTTCTAAGCTAATTATTCAAATATAAGAACAATATTTTGGACAGTACATTAAAATGAAATTGATTCTAAACAATCGTCTTCCTTTAAGTACCAAATGAATGATAACAACTTATTACGCTCTAATTTATCCCTGTCTCAATTACTGTATTACCTCATGGGGTACCGCAAGCTCTTCCACCATTAAACCACTAATCACTTCAGTTAATAAAATAGTCAAAGCGATTTGTTTTGCAAACTATAGAGACCATGCTACGCCATCACATGCCAGTCTACAATTGTTGAAATTGTGTAAAATATGTAAATTTGAGCTCCTAAAATTAATGTATAAATACAACAATAACTTATTACCTAACATATTCAAAAACTATTTTACTAGAATTGATAAACATCATACCTACTAAACAAGAGCTTCGGTGAGAGCAGGTTTATTTCAAGAGAGATTCATATCTTCCCAAGGGCTACAAACAATCAAATATAATGGAACAAAACTCTGGAACTCACTACCTGTCAAGACGAAGAACTCACATTGAACAACTTTTAATTAAAAACATTGAGGATTATTGTCTCAAAGTAAGACTCCAGATTAATAGACTCTAAGACTTGTTTCAATGATAGCAGTAGAAGTAGCATCGAAAAATTACTTATGCTGCACATAATAAAAAGAAGTTTGTAAAAATAATAAAAAAAGATGAAATTAATCATTATTAGCACCTAATTTTTATGCCTGGTTTAACTCTTGCTGCGTGAAGTTTGTATTTACGATCTAAATTATGTTGCTCCTACTCTCAGTGCAGACCGTCAACTCTGTTAGCTTTGATTTAACTTTGTATAGATATATCCGTGTGCATGGATTCATATATATATGAGTGTGTGTGTGTGTGTGTGTGTGTGTGTGTGTGTGTGTGTGTGTGTGTGTGTGTGTGTGTGTGTGTGTGTGCATATATATGGATATATGTATGGGTTGCATGTTTGCATATATGTGTATGTGTATGGTTGCATGTATGTATGTCAGTATATGTATATGTGTATGCGAGTAGACGTGCATGTATAAGAATGTATGTGTACGTATGTAGAAGTTAATTATGACACATGATTTATATATACATATAAATATATATATAAGTATGTTGTGATATGTGTGTATGTATATATTATGTATTATGTATGTACATCATGTATATGTGTACAATATATGTATAAATGTACATACATATGCAATATATATATATATATATATATATATATATATATGTGCCATATATATTGCCTACAGTTATGAATGCTGATTGAAATAACTTCTCCCTATATAATTATTTTGCCGATTTTTACATTTTTTGACTGTCAATATTGATATTGTTATCTTAATTTAAAGATTTTTATCGTCTTTATCATTTTTGCATCATTCACCTTCCTTATTATGTACCATTGTTGTTTTGTTATTTTACATTTATATTGTTGTTGACAAATTGTAAGGATTCTAATTAAAAAAATAATTTGCTGAAAAATAATACTAACGCCGCTAACTTACACTTTTATCACATAATATTGTGAGTGAGAGTGGATGCTCGGTTGCCGTAGCATCTTTCTCCACCCCGTCTTTCTCATTAACTACTACTTTGTCACTAACATTTTGTTGTACAGTGTTTTTTCTATGAGACAAATAAGTTCAATTCATTCCCTATAAACGTGTTTGGTTGGTAGATTCATTTACTATAAACGTGTTTGGTTGGTAGATTAGCTTGACTTTGGCGTTAGTAAAGTGTAATACAATGTAGCTATGATTCTAGTAACTGAAGGTTTCCCTCATTATTTGCCATGCTGAAACGAAAAGGCAAACAAAGTTTGGTAAGTATTTGGTTCTCTCTAATTTGATTGACTTGATGAACTTAATTTTGGACGCAGTGGAGGTAATTTTGAGCGTCCGTTCACTAAATTGATGAACGTCCGTTTACTATTTCGGTGGACTTGTTGGACGTGGGACAAAAATTGCTGACGTTATATAAATAATATTTGTCGGGTGCGGAGTTATCTTTGCTTATAATTATATGAATAATAATTGAAAATGTCAATACTTTTTACAGCTGACAAAATAAAAGAATCTTATTCTGAGCTAATCGAACGAGCAAAAATATTTTTTTATAAAATTTGGCTTCGAGGTTAATCTTTTTGAAATGATATAAACCCACTTTTTAGGCGATTCATTTGGTTAAGGTATATCATTTTGTTATTTTGTCTCGCTTCACAGACAGGTGATCTGTTTCACTACGTGAACAAAGATCAAACTGCACAGATTTAAGCAGGATGAACTATTTTATTGAAAACAGTAAAGAAGTTTCATAGCAACAGACCCATCAGCTTAAGGTGGTAATGTTACAGCTGGCTTACAACAGGGATGCCCAGGTTGGGAGGAGGCTAACAGTTAAATGGTAATGCCTATGTCACAAGTGGGATGTAACCAAAGTGACACTCTGGGGCATTGGCACAATTGAAGCCATAATGCTCTTACATGTTTTTGATCTTACAAACTGAAACTTTTTATTAACGTCAGTTTGCTCGCTGATTTGGTGAAGAGGATTGTGCATATCCATGGTATGACGCCAAACTGATGGCAACTCAGCCAACAAGCACAATTTTAATAAAATGAAGAAACTTTCACAGAAAAATTTGACAAAATTCTCGATGTAAAGTTAAAAGAGTAAGGGAAATCGCCAGTGCCATTTGGGCTGCCCATGTATGACACTGTTTTCTGCAAATTTAGCACATGCGTTTTAGCTCAAATGCCCTACTTCGGCTAGTGGCGTATTCCGTGCCCTACAATATTACTACAGTGGCCGCCGCTTATTGTGGACACCTCGGGCCAGCAGTGTATGTCCATATTAAGCGGCTGTCCATATTAAGCGAAGTGACCCATGAAGACCCTTCCCCTTCATTAAAAAAGGCAAAAAACTGTCTGTATCAACTCGTCTCCTGTTTTATTGAAAAAAAAGAAGTCAGACGAGTTTGTTTGGCAGGAAACTTTTCTCTCAACCTTGAACGGAAGGAAGTTATCACAGTTTCGAAGCTCTCAATGTTGAGACCGTTCTGCCTGTGGCCTCGCTGGTTCACGTGCCAAGAATGTTCGCTGTCCATATTAAGCGGCGGTTGTCCATATTAACCGGCGGATTTTATTAGGGGAAAATTCTGTGCCTCGCGAGTTGTCCACAATAACCGGCTGTCCACAATAACCGTGTCCATAATAAGCGGCGGCCACTGTACATATTACTGTACATTTAACACTGTGACATTACTGCGTACAACAAGCTTCAGTTTACAAATCATATTCATGATATATCCCAGAAGTCACACAGCAGATTAATGTTAATAAAGCGCAGCTTCAGATACTTGGACACTATTATGTTAATCAACCTCTACAAATCAATGGTAAGGCCTATCTTAGACTATGCTAACATAATATGGAATCCATCTAGATATGACATGATTCATGAGCTCGAAAGTATTCAGCGTCGAGCAACTAAAATGATACCAGGTATAGCAGAAAGATCATATCCTGATAGAGTAGGGCACTTAGGACTTACAACACTTAAATACAGAATACACAGGCAAGATATGATCCAGACATTCAAAATCCTCTAGGGTATTGACCGGATAGACAGTAATAAAATATTAGAACTCCAGATACATCATAGGACAAGAGGACAGTCACTTAAAATCAATAAGAAATCTGTTTCAAAATGGGGAAGAAGATAAAATTTCTTTGCAGCTCGTGTTGAAAATGCCTGGAACAAACTTCTTGAATATGTAGTGGGTGCTTCTTCAGTTTCTCGATTTAAAGTTTGATTAGATCGACTCTGGGCTAATCATCTGGAGAAATACATTGATACTAGACTTCCGCAATGGCAACAAAACGCTTGGATTTTTGAGGGAACCTGACACTTTTCATCATGCAAAGTCGAACACACTGATACTATCTTCCTGATCGCATCGTTAGCGCCACCACCTACTAGAAAATTCGAAATAAATAAAGCATCCAGAGAAGATCGGAAGGGTAAAAATCGGTCGCTTAAGCTTAACTCCTATCCATGCTGTAAGTTTTAAGCTTTGAAGTAAACACTGATCTCTACAGAGTGTCTGAAAACATATATAGTAATGAAAACATACAATTATCTGACAATAAATACTATATTACAATTATTATTACAATGTAAAAATGAACAGTAGTTTTTAAAAAGTGGTATCGTGAAGTGATCTCTTGACAATTGAGATTTGCTGTAGTCCAGGATAAGAGGTCAATAAAGTGAAATATTAATATTGAACGTGATTCATAATTTCTTCAAGCTTTTCAGATGGAGAATTGTTCCCATAGCGCTTGTTGCATTACCTCTTTGCAAGGCAACAGATAAACGCTGAAATAAAAAGCTTGTATACCTAACCTTTCCCCCCTTGGCACATTGAATTTGTTTGCCTAAAGTACTATAATTTTTTTTCGTTTTGTGTCAAGAGTGCCAAAAGTTTCAATAGCTGTACAAAATTGAAAGTTGGCAAAAAACTGTTGTATTTTGTATAGTTTATGTTTACCAAACAAAGAGAAAAGTTTTCAAAAAATTATTAAATCGTAGGATCTGCAAATCTTAAGGAAACTGCTGGAAGGGTACCAATGGCGATGAATATGAGAAAAATAAGAGGTTTGGAGATAATATTATGAAAAGAAAAATAAAGGAAAATAGGAGAATAGTGCTGTTTAAAAAGTTACTTGTGCCTCACTAATAGACAGAATCTTAGTGCCTATCTGGGTCAGATATCGTGGACACCGTAAAAAAATGAAACAATGTGGCAATGTTGTAGTACTACGTGGGACGTTCCCGTTTGCTTGAGTTTGCCATGTACTTCATGTGTACCACATTGTCATGTGCCACATCACTGTGTACTGCCTTGGGATGTACAGCCTCATGGTACATGGAGCTGGAGTACATGGCAAAGTGCTACATCACACCAAAGAACATAGGAACACAATACAGAGTGAGGGATGCAAGGTGAGGCCTGAACCATTAAGTTGAGATTTGGCTAGTATTGGAACAATGAGGCGGTGCACGGGTGGTTGAGTAAGCATGAATGTACCATGTAGTATTTTCTTTCGTCCATGCAACTTGAAGATTGTCCATTATCCTGTAATGCAGCACATTTGAAACTGAGTGGTTTTATAAAGTGCTGCAGCAGTTGCATTATGAATTTTATGAAACTGGTAAATTTCATGTGCTTGTATTAATACAATAATATAATTAATGCTATTGCAATAATTGTATATTTGTGTATTTTATTCTTTTTTCAGTATCTCACTGATCACACTGAGGTAATAGAATTGAATTGACAAGTGAAAATTACTCGAAATACATGTTTGTTACGTGTGCTGTTATTTTTAAATTTTGGTTAATTAGTTGCTAGCTTTGCATGTTAGCTCACACAAAAACTGTTTTTTGAGCATAAAGACTGTGCTGCAGTAGAGGAGCTCTGCCCACACTATCCAGCATACATTTAAATGATTCCTATCTAAGAAATATCAATTATTTAATAATTTTCCTTGTCTTTTTACCATTCAAGTGGTGCAGTATAAACCATACAAACTTCTACTTTTAAAATCGAACTACAAATATGTGGATGCAACTGTAAATAATCAAGGGCAGGAATAACTCGATTATTGGGTTAACTTGTGGTTGCAGTAGCCTGATTTTTCCTTCGCTACTTGTCATACAAATAGCAGCAACTGCGGCGAGCTGCTTGTAACTTTGTGACATTTTCTACATTTTGGTTTTCTATCTTGGCATTTTTAAATTTTGATCAATTAGTTGTTAGCTTTGCATGTCAGCTCACATAAAAATAGTTTTTGAGCATAATGTAGGTCCAGCATAATGCTGCAACTCCACCTATACTACTACCCAGCGGACATTTAAACGATTCCTACCCATTTTCATGTGAAGCTCTTGCATTGCTCTAAACTTCACAATGTCCAAGATTTGCACCATCTGTGAAAGTAGATTATTCCACTGGATGACTGAACGAATGGCTGATGCAAATGAATATTTGAAACAATCTTTGTTGAAGTGATGGTATCGAAATTTCTACTGACACAAATTATGGCCTTCCCTGCTAGCTCTGGTAATAATGTGTCACTATTAATATCTGCACGAATGTGATTCAGTGAATCATGCACGAATATTGTTTCAAATGCTAAGCTTGGACACTCCATACTCTAACATATGTGGTTCTTACTTGTGCTTTCTTAAGTTGATTTAATCAGTTCTTGAGAATTGTGTCTGTGCTTGCTCAAGGTCCTTTCGTAATTTTCTGCAACCAATGCGCCGGCATCGTCATACCTTACTGATTTCCGATCTAGGTTTACTGGTTGTGAGCGCTGTTTTAGCAATCTAGGGTTTTTGTTCAGCTCCACTCTCACACTTCCGCACCCACATTTTTTCGATGTTTTGTTGCAGCTTTAATATATTGACTTACCTGTTTTAATTTTTCCCTCCATTATTTCAACTTTCTCTTGTCATCACGAGTATAGATTACTTTTGAAAATAAGGACGATCCATTCGCCAGTGTCAAAGGTACCTGGGTCCTCCCTCAAAAAGTTTTCAAAATCATACAGCGGGGGGCCATCAAGATGGACATTCACATGCAAAAAGAAAGAGTTCCAAATGTGATAACATGAGGCTAACTGAATTAGTTTAAACTAGAGTGTTGCTTCTTGAACTTTGCTGACTTTATTTTTACATCATTGTCTATTCGATTTTATCCCCATTTACTGACTCGTGTTATTCTTCCTATTAGATTGTATGGGCTGTTCAGTAAAATTCCAACTACTCTTGGAGTCTGAACCATGTATAGTTAGGACACAAGAATATTATGACTAATTAAATGCACTTGAATCTGCAATATTAATATTCTATATTGTATGGAAGAAATTATCAAAGTGAAATATTTTTAATGTAATATAATAAGCTACGAGGTGAAACAGTTATCATTTGTTTTCTTTTGAGTGTTGTTGTCATTATGTTAGAAGCTAACTGTTATTATGCTTTTCTTGTAGGTGCTGGTATATGAACATGCATGACTACTTGCAGTGAATTTATGAAGGAAAAGATGGCTGATGGAAGAGCCAAAAAACGAATCAGAGAAGCAAAGCGCAAAGCTAGGCCAGGTATTTGAAATAAATCAAACGTCAGCAGCATTTTTTATTAGGCACTATATCAAATACTGTTTATGTGCTCTGTATTGTTTAATGTCCAGTATGGTGATTTGGTTAATTACTCCCAACGCTAGTGGAGTTGCAGATGAATCTATGTTTTGGCAATTGTAATGTCATGGGATATTGATTTATCAACTTAAGACTTTTGGTGCAAAACCTCTTGTTATGTGCACAGCTCTGATAAAGGTTGAAATTCACAAATGTCCTCTGATTCAGAAAATTTGGAGAATTTATTTGGTAGTGTATGGTAATTTATGTTTGAGATCTGTGATTTATATCTGGCACATTTGTGATCTGAAGGTTGTGGCACTTTCATGTTGAGGAAAAATGTATGTATTGTCTTGGTTGTATCCAGCATATCACATGTCTTTATTTTTTGAGGAACAAACTACATTAACATTCAAAGAATTCATCACTTTCTATAATTTTTCAGAATTGGAAGGTGGTCTTTGGGCATACATGAACTTCAGCAAAACTTTTGATCTAAGTTGGAATAATATCAAAGAGTCTGTGAACAGAGAAGATAGCAGAACTCTAACTCTGGAAGTATTTAGAGAGCAGTATGAAAAGCCGTACAAACCGGTCGTGATTACCCATTGTACTGATCAATGGAAAGCCGAAAAAAATTGGACACCTGAGGTAATGCAACGATTTGTGAGATTCTGGTTACTGTTCAGTAAAAATCCGAATGTTTCAAACTTTAAGCTGGGAAAATGTAGGCCGCACAAAAGAAGGCAATGAGAGAAGCAGAGAGAGGGAAAAATTGAACAACAAGAAAAGGAATAGTGTGAAAAATATTAGTGAAGTAGTACTTGTTATATGAAGCCTTGAAATAATGTTTGTAATGTAAAATCTTGAAATAGCTTTTTGTGACATGAGTGCCTTGAAATAGTGCTTGTGATATGAAGTCTGCATAGTGTAATGTAGGCTCTGTAGTTACCCATTATACAGCCCTTACCCTTTAGCCAGGTGGTTGGAACCAAGTGTAATAACGTTATTTGTCACTCCTTAAATTGATAACATAATCTTCTGGCATTAATCCACATTCTGCATCGTTACCTGTATGCTTAACACTTATTGATCAGTCCTAGTAATACTCGCTTCTGATTGGCTGAGCCAGTGCTAAGTATGTTAGTTCATTGGTATCAAAAGTTATATCCCCACCATTGGTGCTACACTTTGCAGCCCATTTGATGTGGCAGGAGTGTGGTTTTCTACAGGGTTTGCCATGTAACTTCGTAAAGTAATGTAGTTAGTAAGACTGGTATGCCCGTGGCAGTTCTTTACTTCTTAGTTTTGTTATTTAACTTTTATTTGATTTTGTTCACATTTATATAGATTATGTTTAGGTAGTGAGACTGCCCAGTCACCTGTTTGGCAGGCTCAAATCGCCTCGTTTATATGCTTAAAATGCTCGATGTAGAAATACTTTTGTTACAACTAGTGCAGATGGGGCAGGCCTGACTAGATGTAAGGTAGTCACTGGAGATTCCTTGGCCGACAAAAAAGTTTACATAAAATTTTACTTTAAAGAGGGATCTGCCCACAAACTCCAGATAGTGGCTTCGCAGCTAGGGTAGTCTACAGGGGGCGCTACCACTTTAAGATGGTATTGGTTCTTGTGGGATTCTGTATTAGCACTTGTCTGTTAATTCAGTTAAATGCCACATGACAATAATGCAACAACAATAATTATAGTATACTGTAATCCAATTTAATGACAAAACATTAGGTACGAAATTCAAAACGATGAAATACGTCATTAAAGCTCAATATATCGAAACAAAACATTGGCAAAAATATCAGAAAAAGTTATTGGGCAAAATCGTAAGCAAAATTAAGCAGTTAGCACCAAAAATAAACAGTGTTCATAATTAAACATATTATAATGACTTGACAATATTTTCATTGGAACATAAGCTAAACTAACCGTAACAAAATGTTCGTCTAAGGGCTTATCCTAAGACTAGCCACCCCTGGGGAAATGCTAGCAAATTAACAGGTTAAGAGTAACATTCAGGGCTGTGACGTCACGTGTAAATCTGCAGCAACCAGGAAACATTTCATTACTAAACATTATGCATAATTTCAATGTCTGGCATGACTTCAACTCTTGTAGGCTCACGTTTATATTGAACGTTCATCTCTTCAACTCGTGTAGGCTCATGTTTATATTGAACGTTCATCAATTGTCAATACCATTAGTCCATCTGTACCCATAACACACTGCATAGTAAGGCAAAGAATAAGTCAACTTACAGATCGGGATCCCGTGGAATAGTCTGAAGCTCTAGACACCTCAGTAAACTGCACTGGACGGTCCTGTCCTTCTCGTCTATCGCTCAACAGGTAGTCATCAGACCCACAAATACCCTCACCATAACATCGGGTGCTTAGGCCTCTGTTAACTATCCAAAATCATCACCCATCAACTATGATGGTAGCAATCAAAAGTAGTAAAATGGATAGACATTTTCATTCAAAAGTTCAGCAAAACTGCCATTATGGAAAGCCTGACCTATGTAATGTTTTCAGGTCCAATACCAAAGCTCAGCTGTTTTCTACCTTGTACACCTGTATCGTGACAAGTTTTCTGGGTCACCTCTGCATTCACAAGTTGATCAGACGGCTTCATATCGCGCAGAAAATTGAATGCTACAAACCAACCCGTAAAACTTTAAAACTTACATTCCTAAATCTTGGGTTTAAAGGGCAACTGAACTATTTATAATACTTGTTTTTAGGTTTAATCGATAACATGGTTGTCATATTAATTATCATTATTGATAACATCATCATTACACTAATTTTCATCAAACTTTCTCGAGGATAATAAACAGTATGCTACAACTGTATAAGGCCAGTACATGTGGCAAACTTGGTTTGCCAAAAATTATAATATTATAGAAATTTAACTTGAACTTGCATTTACTGGTGTTTTTTCATTTGCAGCGACTATCAAAGAAATATCGCAATCAGAAGTTTAAATGTGGCGAAGACAATGAAGGCTACAGTGTTAAGATGAAAATGAAGTATTATGTGCAGTACATGCAAAATAATCATGATGATAGTCCACTTTATATATTTGATAGCAGTTATGGAGAGGTGAGTCATGGAGAGGTTGATCTAGTCCTGATTGTGCTAAAGTTTCCATATTATTTGTAAGCTCTAAGATTTTTTTTTCAATTCATAATACGTTCTTTAACGCTAGAAGGACCATCTGCATTAGTTGATGCCAACACATATTGTCTATTATAAATCGTCACAATGTGCTGACATCACAATAATAAACGTCAGTGTAAGTCTGTGGACGTACATTTTTGTATAGTTTTAATTTGTATTCCATATTTTGCATTTTTGATGTTTATTTGTATTTTCTATTGTTTTAGTACACTCGGCCTGGCTCATTCTAGCTATCAAGTTTAAATAGTCTTATCTTATCTTATTTGCGAATGTAAATCAGCAAAATCTTTTCACGTCTTATTGCGAGCTACAAGCTTGTGGTCCGAACTTTCTTAAATGTCAACTCTCAGTAAGGCCACCAGACGACTTCTTTCAATTTGCTGCTCAGTGCAAGGGTTCTGGAAGCACTGCCAAATATGCTGTTAGATAAGTCATTATACTTGTACTGTATAAATTGCTTCAATTGAATTTAGTTAATTTCCTGACAAATCATTGAATTACAATAAAACCTGACTGATAACTACTAGTTTTATTTTTGTATAGGAATGAAAACTTTCGTTGCGTCAATTGACGCATACCAGTCCTGCTAGGTAGTAAACTTTATGGTCCTTCTAGTGTTAAATTACATTTTTACTTTTAAGTGTGAATGTGAAAGTTTGAGATGTACCTTTGTTTCTAAATACACTCAACTCCAGTAAAGTTATAATCACAACCAAGGAGCGCAGAAAATTATTTGGAAAGATATAGCTTCAAATGCTTCAAGTTGTCATCATCTGCTGCAATGTTTAATCTGGTGTCATTACACATTTATATGTAAAACAAATTTCAATTATGTAACTTCTCTATGTTAATAAATTTAAAAAATATACAAGGAAGAATATTAACATAAATTTTTCAATATAAGTAAAATTGTCAATTTTTTTTCCGCAAAAGTAAGTTTAGAAAGCTTCCTTTTTATTTCTAGTTTTTTCAGCTTTTTAAGATGTCTTATGTTTGAGGAATCACATTTTTGTATAAGACTTCCATGAAGAGTTTTTTGGATATTTTGTCGTAGCATCCAAAGAAAAAGAAGTTGCTCGAAGACTACAGTGTTCCGGAGTACTTTGAAGATGACTTGTTTCGTTATGCCGGGGAAAGGCGTCGTCCACCATATCGTTGGTTTGTCATGGGTCCTCCTCGCTCTGGTACCGGTATTCATATTGATCCCTTGGGCACAAGTGCGTGGAACACTTTACTTACTGGGCATAAACGGTGAGCAAATGATGGCAACATGTAACTGACCACTTTACTTAGTGGACATAAACTGTGAGCAAATGATGTATGGTATGTAACTCAATGTATATTGTGAGTTAGGTGCTTTGTGTAGAGTAAGAAGATTTGTTGTTGAACATTGGAAAGCAGTCTTGGCTGCTCAGTATATAAATGCTGTATGAAAGTAAACATGTGAGTTATATTATGCATTATATAAATAATACATGTGAAATATACAAATGAATACAACATAGCTTGTGTATATTGTCTGGTGTATTGGTGAAGATGTCCTGTGAATAACAGCTTTATAGTGTTAAAATTTTTGTTATTTAGCGTCTTCTCAGATGTTTTTCGTGTCAGATGCCTGTCAAAGAATTTCGTGTTTGGCCATAAATGAATAAAATTCTGGAGGCAAACACCTTCCGTGAATTAACTAATGTCAGGACAAAATCTACAGTATATGTTATCGCATTAATGTTGGAACTACAAACTTATTTGCTTGTTACTGTTACTACAAATTTCAATTTACATTGTACAGGAAATTATGTTTCAATGTTTTAAGTAATTCAATTCATTAGTGTATTGTTATTATTTTTTATTTATTTGTGCATAAAGAAGTACCTTAACACAACACAGACATATAGCACATTAGTAATATTTACAAAATTACATAATTAGTTACATATTACATATACATTACACACCACAAATTAATACATCAAATAATAATATTTCAATAATAATAATAATACATTAAATCTCTACTCCATGTTTTGCAGATGGTGTTTGTTTCCTACGAATTGTCCAAAAGAGATGCTAAAGGTGACTAGAGCAGAGGGAGGGAAAAATTCTGATGAAGCCATTGTATGGTTTAGTACACAGTACCCAAAAACACAAACAAAAGATTGGCCCGAAGAGTTTAGGCCGGTGAGTTTTATTGCAACGTATGTAACTCTGAATGTAGTTAGATTACACAGTAATAATTTTTTTCAGGTGGTTATGTTTCCTATGCTTACCTGTATCATTATATTAGTGTGTGTGAGTACTCTTTTCATTTGGTAGTGCTAATGTGTTTCAGGAAATTATGGTGCTAACTGAAAATTCTTAATTACAGCATTGCCGTCTATAGACAATAATGTATTCAAGGACTAAAAATCATTAATGATTTATTCATATTAAGGCCTTTAAAACGAACTATACAATTATTTTGTGTGTTTATAGGTTCTGTTACCTATCTAAGTATGAATGACCAAAACTAGCAAAAATTAAATATTTATATAGTGTTAATCCTACAGTGTAAATGCAAATGAAATGCCTGGAGGCTCAGGTAATTGACGTATATATATATATATATATATATATATATATATATATATATATATATATTTGCCCTGATGGCAAATACTGCAATGAGTCTGATGCATGGTATACTTAAAATTTTTTTGTGTGCAGCTTTTTTATTTGGTGTGTGTAGCTTTTAATATGTTTTGTTGTTGCATGTAATTAGTAACATTAGGATTTTGTGTGTTTGTGAAGTAATTTATCTTTTTTAATGTATTATAAATTATGACAATTTTAAAGCTGAAATAAAAGGTGAATTGATTGCAGTGGGATCATGGAACAAACTCATGATTAGTTAAATTTTGAAACTAAACTTGAAAGGTAGGAAATGTGAAAGAGCTGAAATACAGCCTGGATTTGAACCAGGGACCTTCTGCATATATGGTAGAGCCACCATATTCTCCAATGATCAAGGCAGTCCAAGTTCATCTGTTATAGCTGGCAGCCAATTTCGTATCCAAATTGCCTCAATGTGTGCAGTAATAGTGGCAATAAATTTTGTCCTGGAGCCATGTGCCAGCATCTATATAGCCAATACAGTAAATATTACTAGTAGCTTAGATTTATGTTGAAACTTGTAATGTCAACAAAAAAACTGTCCGCTTTTGGCCAAAACTGTCGAAGAAATGGGTACAGAATATTAAAGGTATCTGTTTATCATTCTGATGTGAATAAACTGTTAATTGATCGTTCAAATTGTTGAACTGTTAAAATTTTCATACTTTGTAAGGCTAGAAACATGGTTAAAATGAAACATTTGTTTCTTTTTGAACTTGTTAAGTGAAAAAAGGTGGAAAATATGTTAACTGGAAAGAGAATTGTTAAGAAAAAGAAATGGGAACTTGTTAAGCAATGAATTTTGTTGTACATTTTGGTGTTTTGAAATGCAAAATTTTCTTTTCTAGTTAGAGGTGATACAGAAACCCGGTGAGACCGTGTTTGTACCTGGTGGTTGGTGGCATGTGGTGCTGAATTTAGATATGACAATTGCTGTCACGCAGAACTATGCTAGCATAGTAAACTTTCCCATCGTTTGGCACAAGACTGTCCGCGGTCGGCCAAAACTGTCGAAGAAATGGTACAGAATATTAAAGGTAACAAAACTCAATCTGTTTATCATTATGAATGAATAAATTCTTAGTTGTTCGTTAAAATTAAAAAGCAGTTGTTTAACTGATCAAAATTCTTTGAAGAAATCATATTTGCATTTATTTAAACAAAAATGTAATAAATTTTTAAAAGGAAGCTACTGCTAATTGTGCATTTGTATCTTGTAACAATATCAACGTTAATATGTCACTGGTTTATCTGTAGGAAAAGGTACCTGCTGTCGCCGCTGTTGCAGATTCAGTTAAATTAGACCAGAGTACTGGCTTCGCATCAGATAGTTCGAGTGCTTCTTCATCGTCATCATCGTCATCGTCATCATCCTGCAGTAGTTGCTCAGATTCTGATAGCAATGACAGTGGTCAAGAATCATTGCATGAGCACAAGAAAAAAAGGTATTTAAAAATGCTTAACAGTAATCTATAGTAGATTTTTAGAGTTATAAATTCGCTACATGTGTTGTTGTGTGTACAAGTTTCTGACAACTACCAATGCATTTAATTTTGCATACCAATGTATAATAATGACAATGTAATGATAATGGTAATGGTAATGATAATCGTAATTTCTGCATCAACATTTTTTTATATTAACGTATTTTATCTAACTTAAGAGTGTTCATTTTTTAGATATGTTGCTGAGAGGGAAGAAGCCCCATCTCCTAAACGCACAAAAATAACTAGTTGATGGAGTGGCGTAGACTTAGTGGATTTCATGCAAACAGTGAGGTAACATTTGGGATAAATGGAAGATATTCAAGCACATTAACTGTTTTTAGAACTTTTCTGACAGCTGTTGCAGCTTGGGAGAATGTATTTAAGCTTGCTTATTATTTTGAGGATACGTTAGTCATGTGCGAATAAATATTTTGTATAAATATCAAATGAAAAATTTATGTGCGTATAAATGGCTGTTTTGCAGTGATACTTTTCATCAAAAATTCAAGAATCTTTTTAGCTAATAGTAATTTGAGCTTCATTTGTAAGCTATAAGAAAGTTTGCAGTCTGTAGTTATTAAAGTTGATTTGATTTTGAAGAGATTGAAAGTTGGCAATGATCAGCCTATATTGAATAAATTGTTTTTTTTACTCTCATTCTTATTTAGTTGCCCAGGGGTCAGCAGCTTTGAAATGCAGAGGACCTGGGTTTGAGTCCCAGTGAAGGTGTAAAACTTATTTTATTATTATAAGTAGATTTACACAGTGAATTTTGACACTGTAATGTCTAAGCTTGTAGTGATAATGCAGAATAAACATCACTGCTTAATTAGTTAGGATTTAGCTTAATAACTCATAGCAGTGAATATCTCACATTCTGCTCACATTACTATAAAGGTTTCAGCTTTGAACAACTTGACAAAACAAGATCATATTCCATGCACTGTATTTGCTCCAGGATGTTGTTAAAGCAATTCTGGTATAAAAGAAAAATCGTGAAAAAGTGCAGTAAGCTACAGTCCGCTCATTCTATTAGAACAGTATGTTATTTAAGCATTGCTGAATCACAGCAACAGAAATTCTTTACTTTTTCTCATTTGCATAATTATATTATTATTAAATTCACTTGCTTACTGTGAATCTTTATTCTTCCAAAAATGAACTCGTTTTATATAAATAATGTGTGCTAGCATTAATAGCATAAAAGCTATTTAACTTTGACATTAAATTAGTAAAATGTGGGAAGATCAGTTTTATAATATGCGTCGTATGGAACTTGCAAATCAGTGATGCGAATATGCCCACTTTCATTTAAAATTTACAAATTGTGTGCGATTGTTCCAACACAAGGCTATAACAATTTGTTCTCTTGAGTGAAATTTGTTCAACATTGACGAGAATACAGCCAGGGATTTGTCAGAGCATGGAAATGCAGTAGACTTGAAAACGAAACTAAACTTACGTTATCCTGAAAAGTAGAACTTGAATAAATTTATTGTAGCTTCATTTTATTGCACTGACCAAGATTTTTACAAAAACCTGCTAACAGTTATATTTATGAGCTCTGCATAACACTGTGCTACGTTTTTGTAGATGCTTTGTAGTTACGCATGTGTAGTAATTAGTTATGCTGCCAATGTTGGTGCCAATTAGGCGCCAATGTTGATTACATACATGTACATTGTATTTGCTATTTGCAATCAATGAAATTTTTATACGGTGCATGTTTAAACAATTGTTTTGTTTTTCTTGAGTTAAAATGGCAACAAGTAGCTTGTCCAATTATTAAAATTATATTTCTTACATGATCACACGTTACAACAGTCAGAAATGCAAATTTTTCTTGCATGAACTCCGTTTTCAACAAACACAAGGTTAATTCCAGTTCACCGACTTGCTTCAAATTGTAAGTCAACCACATCAGAATAAAAAACATGAAATTGAACGTTAAATTGTTTTACAAAACATGTCAAAATAAACAATAAATTGTAAATGACATCTCTGCTTTTAGTAATAAATTTAAGTAACAGATTTTTTTATTAAAAACTACATCATCTATGCTTGATTTAGTATTAAAAATGCATCACAGAAACAATTAGCACGGCATTAATTCTATGAATTGTAATAAAAATACTAACCAGGTAAAGAAGTAAATTCACTCTGGTTAAAATACATTCAGAAAGCTCAAACTCGCCTGTTAATTAAATACGATGTAATCTAGTCTATAAGTTCTCAAATATTTTGCAAAATATTTTCACAGTTCCAGTGATTGATGATGATCGTTAAAAGGTCAAAGGTTAAGTGAACCAGACAACGCATTTATGTACACATGCTTTACCCACATGTCACGAGATGGTTGTAGTTGAGACGCGTTGCTGTGGTACACTTAACAGTTGACCTACAGCAAATGCAGGCGTGCACAACGAAACTGTGAAAAGGCTTATTCACAGCATTCCTCAAGCAAATTCACTTTCAAGCAAATGTCATTGGCAAAACCAGACTATTAATAATGTAATGTTATGATATCTAATAGTGCAATGCTCGGTAAGCAGGGACATCAAACTAGATTAGTAAATATAAATGAATTATCAGTTTTATAATGGGCAGATATCCACTGGACTGTGTGATTTCACATTTAACACTATATGCATGCACCAAATGAAATCAATTAAAAGACAACAGCAATTGTACCAAAAATAATTCACAATAAAACTTAGCAAAATAACTAATATCATCATGGCATTTATACTGTATCAAAATTAATCGCAATTACTAAAATCTCAGACATATGAAGAGTGATCACCCGTGAATGTGAATAGTTTTTGCATTACAATCACTGCACTTGCACGATAATGGTACACAAGCAGATAATGCCAATGTGTAGCAAACAGCGAAAATGGCAGAAATTTTAAGTTCAAACTAAAAAATACGACAACAGCTCAGTAATTTACGTGTCTTATGTACGTAAATAATTAACTACATAATCGTCATCTTATGATCACATCAACTTGCATCATCATCCACTCAAATGCAAATAGAAAAATGAACGCCAGGTTTCATGATAAAAACACAATGTATCACTCTAAAAATAATGACAGTCAACACTTAACAAAAGGTGCAAAATTAATTTAACTATACCATAGTGTATGTAACCAAATCATTACAAAGAATAAATGATTGTTATGATTTAGACATAAACATGACAGAGTATCAGAACAAACTGCATATATGACGAAAAAATATACAAAGTAAACATCTCACAGAGTCACAGCCAAACTTTAAAGCACAAGAAAACATGCTTCATAAATTAAACTTAAAAAGATATTCTTGAAATTTTATGTTACTTACATGCTATCTTATTGCATGCAGAGCTTTTGTATTAACAGTAAGTAGCATAAAACTTGTAAATTCAAACTCCCACGATGGACGTTAAGATACAGCCATTTTAACGGAAAGTTGTTTGAAACAAGTGTAGATAACATTGTATAAAGTTTGAAACAATAATAAAAGCATTCATAGCACACTCTTTGTTAACCAAGCAAAAGTTTAAATACTTTTTATTGTCAATGAGATCAATGTGTTGTGGTGAATCACTGGTGCTCACCGGGATGGCAATGCAGTGCCGTTTTACCATGCTGCATGAATACTTAAATTATTCAGAATTTTCCAATTATATAAGTCTTTTAAACAGGTAAGCATAATGCTAAGTAATATAACTTTGTAAGGAAAGTTCTTTGGGATATGCTTTAAATCACCTTTTCCTTCCCGTTAAGTTTTAAAGTTGAATGGCATATTCACTGAGATAATGTACATGTACAACGTCGAAGCCGATACGGCTAAATCAGTGCAAATCAGATGTCCATGAAACCATCTCTTATCCACGACTTGAACCTTCTTGCATATCCAAGCATCCGTCTTTCTTCATCGAGTTTTTCGGCACAGTTGTTGACTAGGGATCTCCATGCAGGACGGTCGTGAACTGCGAAAGGCAGCTTGTCCAACATTCCACCTTTCCTCAGAAAGAACTTCACCTTGTCCTTGAAGCGAAGGAGAGGACGACCAACACTGCGAGAGCCACTGGTTAGTTCTCCATGAAGAAGAGCCTTTGTCGGTCTCTTATCGTTCATTCTGACCACATGCCCAAACCACCGAAGTTGAGCCTTAGTAAGCGTAACCTCGATATCTTCCATCTTGGCACGAGCCAGCACGTCTTCGTTTGGCACATAGTCGTCCCAGCGAATACGAAGGATGTGACGCAGATGTCTCTGCTGAACCGCACGAAGAGACCTGACCTGATCTTGATAGAGCGTCCACGTTTCCTGACCATAGGAAAGCTGCGGAATGATGCAATGCATGTACACCTGCAGTTTAGTGGCGATGGTAAGGTCATGGTTATCGAAGACACGTTTCCTCATACGGCCGAAAGAGCTGGCTGCAGCATTAATTCTTGCATGAAGCTCAGTATCCAATCGAGTATCTGAGCAGATGTAACTTCCGAGATATTTGAACCGTTGCACACTTCCAAGCTGTTCTCCGTCAATGGTAAAATTGACACTGTCGCTAGAGCCGACACTCATTGTCTCAGTCTTCCTTTTGTTAATGCGCAGTCCCATTCTCTTTGCAGTTTCATTGTAAATGTCGATGAGATCCTGAAGGTCTTCCGGGTTGTCAGAGAAGATAGCTATGTCATCGGCATATTGCGCTTCACGCAGGAACATCATTCGTGTCTTCGTCCTTGCTTTGAGTCGACGTAGGTCAAAAATGTCTCCATCATATCTGAATCGAACATGAATGCTCTTCGTCGAGCCAAGTCTGCCGAAGGCTACCTGCAAAAGGACTGCAGCGAAAAGTCCGAAAAGAGATGGAGCTAACTTGCAGCCTTGTTTCACACCGCTGTTGTATTCTACAGGATCACTAAGCTGGCCATTGACAGAGAGACGCGCTAGCATATCAGTGTGTAGAGCTTTTACCATACTTGTAAATCGATCCGGGCATCCACACTTTGAAAGCACCTTGTACAGCAATTCGCGATTGACACTGTCAAAAGCCTTTGTAAAGTCGATAAAGGCAATATGCATTGATGTTCTATGCTCTCTCGTTTTCTCCATCAGCTGACGAATCGTAAAAATACCATCAATGGTACTGCGATCCCGTCGATACCCTGACTGGGACTCTGGGTAGATACGCTCCAAAATCTTGTCCAGCCGAACGAGAAGAATGGTGCACTTGGGCAACTCTTGTCTGGCGCGTCCTAGACGCGGGGGTGGATGCTGCGGGAGCAGTAACTAAGTTCAGGCAAGGACCCAGTGGTGCGGGGTATAGCGCGCCACCCTTGGTCAGGGATACGACTGAAGTCCTCAACGGTTTGACAGGCGGATGAGGAATCTTCACTGAGATACACTTCAAGTTAAACACTGGATAACATAAAAGAAATTCTGACAACAGCTACTGATTATAAACGGTATCAACAAGATGGACATGTCATTTTCGCATACACAAGCGACGAATACACTACTTGTAAAACCAAAACCTGAACATGCTACATAATAAGCAATATATTAACAGTTAATAAACATACTCAGTACAATACCTTGGGAAAAACTCATGTACAAATTGGAAAAATTATGAAAATAGTTGTATACTAAAAGACAAAATTTACAATTGGGAGATGATTGAGTGACTAACTAAAAGCCCAGAGTACCACAAACGGTTTACTAAACTACGAACAAGATCTTAACTTTTCTTAAAAATATATAATATTAATAATCATTGCCTATATTCACAAGCAAACTAAATTATACATTTACATACTGAATGCACTTCAATGTTGTGCTATTGTATCACTCATAAAAATATGTCTAAGTTACAATAATTGCCTATCATTAACTAATGACTTTTGCCACGAGTAAGTAACACAGCTGGTAATCAATTCTTAGTATTGCACACTGAACAGCTTGAAACATTACAAATAACATCATTTGTACATATTTCTAATTTGTTCAAGAGCTGCAAGTTGCATTTTTTCATTTTTTCCTGTCAGTAACTCTTTTCTACAAACACAAATAATACTGCAATATTCTAGCTAGGATTGCCTTCTAATATTACTTATGATCACATAATAACTTTCACAAATTTAGGTGAATTACAAACACAGTGATCACTGAAAATCAATCACCTTTCTAAAAGTGTTCAAATTGCACACTAACATCAATCTACTCGGTCGCATTGCCGTTCACCTCCGTTTGCTTTCTTGCGCGATCTCTTTTTGGTGGCACCACGATCGGCAGCATGAAGGCTGCCAAAAATGCCAATATGTGCAAATAAAAATAGAAACATCTGGAAGAGATATAAACTGCTTTAAGCAAAAATGAGCAATCAAAAAAATAGTAATGATGAAGATGATGATAATAATGATGTATTTATTTATAAAGCGCTCTTTCAATAAAAACAAATTCAAAGGCACTGTAAAATTAAAAATATACAGATAAAATACTAACTATAAAACAATTAGACCTATCTATAAATCATAAATAATCTACAAAATATTCACCACTTATATACCACTTAAAAAGACGAGTTTTCAGTTTTTTAAAGGAATTTAAAGAGCATTCTCTAATTTTAATTGGTAGCTTATTCCAGCACTTTGTCACGATGCTAGAAAATCCTAACTTTCTTTTTATTAAAGCAAAGACTTTCTTTTTATTAAAAGGTACAAGAAAAACAAGCTGTAAAGAGGTAAAAGAAAAAGAGACACACTGTGACAAAAACGGGGAAATAGACTTTTTGTAGGAAAAAAGTCATCTGAAAAACTGTTGTTGTCTGAAAAATGTTACATAGTTGCACAGTGGACTCTGCTGAATGCTAAATGAACACTACAACCAAGTTTTTATAATTTAATTTACCTGTAAATCTGAAGAGAGGGCCAGAACTGTAGTAGTACAAAGGGAAAAGTAGCATAAGCCATTGTGAGACGGCACCAAGAAAATGTTAACACATGATACAGCAACATTGTGTACTTTGACCTTTGAAAATACGGCCGGACACTTCTACGCACCTGCAAATACATTACATACTTATTAACTGGAGTTTAATATTACAACCGGTTATAACATGTTCAGTGTTGATAAACTTTCATGTCTTAATATTTATGTTTCTAGAAAAATAACCTGAAATTACATTCAATCAAAATAGATGTTGAGTAGTTACTATTCTATTGTGAATTTATTTACAATATCTTACAGCTCCTATTAATTTATCAACTGCTTGTACGTGTGAAGTCTTCTTCTTCTTCAGTTGCTCTAAACATGTTTTGTAGACATTAAGCCTCTATCCTTTATTAGAGCACCCCATTGTTTCATGCCTGCAGCTAAAATTTTCAACTCCTGTTGTTAGGTTTGGTCTCAGCTTTTCTAAATCTTTATTAATTCTTGATGTCTAAGTTGTTTTTGGTTTGCCTGGAGTTTGTTTAGTAGTTTTCATCACCTCGTTTAATGCTAATCTTACTGGTGTTGTTTCTGGCAATCTCATTAAAAGTCCTACCAATCATAATCTTCTGATTCTGATTTTAGTACTGTAATGTTCTTCTTTCATTCTGTTATACAGCTGTTCATTTGAAACGATATACATTTGAAATCGAGACAACAAAAAAACCACAGTACGCTTGCATTTTATGTTAGAAAATTCATTAAATACATACCGAACGGGCAGCCAATGTAATAATAGCTCCACTTCCAAACGTTAGGTAGTAGCCGGGATAGAAGCCATGCCAGTATGCAGACAGGACATAGGTAGCAAGTGTTTTAGAAAACGGAGCACGATCATAAGCTACCATACGAAGCCATGTCATAGTTTGAGTATTCCAAGCTTGCAAGGCATCTCGAAAACTTAAACTGAACTAAAGAAGAAAAGACAACGCAATAAAAATAAATTAACTTCAAGTGTCAAAGACTAAATAGAAACTAAATTATCACTTCTTCACTTAAAATAATAAGTTAAACTGTGACATACCCGAGAAAGTGATATTGTTTTTAGTAACACAATCTGAACTCTAATCGGTAAACTCATGTTTATAACAGCATAACATAAACTGGTAGATGGAGTTAAAGTAGTTATAGTGAGGTAATCATTGAAGCTTTTCAGTACGATACACTTAATTGGTTATTATGAAGGATTATTTCATTGAGGAATTGTGCAAGGCAATTTAAATGAGTGATCTGGTGGAATCAGAAGTGAAGGTGGTACTGCTGCTAAACCTGGAACAATTTTGTAGATCATAATAAATCATTGACTCCTTCTGGGTATGATCTCTGTCAGTTTGGAAAGTTACATCATGTTTCTATGCTACCGTATTCTTCATAGTCGTTTAGTGTGAAACTCTTTGTATATCTATAGATCCCAAGCATGTGTTTATAAACTGAGCATACCAGATCAAACTACTGTTATTCCATTTTATGCTTGAAGCAGGTAGACTTCTTTACAAAGTACAAATTACTTTACTTAAAAAACATTGCAGTAAATTTGACTCTGCTGACATACTGTGTTACTGAATCTATACAATGGTACTTGTATAAGCTTTTAAAGATGAGATAAAGTGATCAATTTACATTTATTTATTTTTCTATAGCATACCATTTATTTACATGTTCTTTACAATATATACAATATAAACATTGAACGCTAAAATTACATGAAATTATATAAACTATGTAAATTAGAAAACTTACTTCAAAGTCAAATATATGCACATTGGAAGTTAAGTCCCACTTTTCTCTACCAAATTTGTCGAAACCGTTAAAGCCCAAACCGCTAGCATTGCACACAACATCAGCTGTAATCAAATAGGTGGTTATGAATTAGTCTGGTATTTGTTAAAGATGATTATGTAACAATACAGCATTTTGTCACAAAAAGTGCTGCATTATACAACAAATCACAAAATTCGCCATTGTGGTTGCCATAATTTTTCGCATATACTACAGTCAACATGTAACACAAAATGACAAACTATGTAACAAGCTAAAAGCTAATGTAAAATTGCTCATGGTTTATGATGGGCCTTGTCATACTGTGAGCAGGACAGTGTTTATTATTTGACTCGTGACTAATTATCACGACTAAGCCAGGTCCGTGTCTGTGATTTACTTATGTTGAAGTGAGTAACTTATTGTGATTTTCACATTTTGTCCCATATCTCGGGCCTCTTAAACAAATCTCGCCAGTGTAACCATACCATTGTCTGAGCCCTTATGCAAGCCATCTAACATACAAATTTCATGGTTCTAGGTACTTCTTGAGAGTTCTACAATTTTAGGATTATTCAACGTTATGACTTGATATCTCACAAAACAAAAAATGAGAATATGGGTTCTGTCAGAATCCACTGTTTACAGATTAAAATCACCTTAGATAGAAAGGATATAAAATAATAACAGATATATATACTTACACATGGTCCAAGCAAAGTAATATCTGAACCTGGTAACACTTGTCGCTGCTATAATGTAAGCTGTTTTCGCCAGGAAACCAGTATTGTATACAAAATCGACATCTACAGTAATAAATGAATAAGTTAAACAAGTATCTATGGCATAAATTGCAAAGAATGTTCAAGTGAGTAAACTGGAAACTACATATCAGAAGTTTCTCACTACGAACACATACGTTTGTGATTGGTAGTCAAATTCTGACGAAGATAAATATGAATTGTGAAATTGTAATGATTAATAAGGTATTGATAAAAATATTCAGAGCAGTGGTAATCTAGCTACATTATCATTATTGAAGAATTTAAATTTCAAAAATGATCTTGGACATCTAATAAAAATGAGTTTATGACATGGTTTCGATTTGTGAATTTCGTTATGCCCAGTATCTAGTAGTGATGTAGAATAGTAGTAACAATGACAATAATAGTAATTAGGATAGTAATGAATTGCTGTCAGCACTAGAACGAAAAAATATAATCAAATGTGAAATAATGAGATATTAAGTGTGAAATGAAAATACGATGATTATCATTAGAAAATGAATTAAAAACAAAAGGTATGAAAAGTGAATTACACTATATACAGATATGCAGTGTACACTGTACAGGTTATACTTACCTAAGAGACGTTCAATAGGAAAGAGAGGCACTATTCTTAAATTAACAAAGACTAGACAAGCTACAAGTAAGAGTTTCATCAGAACTGCTTCCTGTAAATAATATAAGTGGTTGATAAGTTACAAGAACTCTTACGAATAAATGAAGGATATTCAACAAAATGCATATAATAAATAAAACGTATGAAAAAGTGATGCAGCACTACATTAAACCCACAA
The DNA here is from genome assembly GCA_030141605.1 of Tubiluchus corallicola. Classification (NCBI taxonomy): domain Eukaryota; kingdom Metazoa; phylum Priapulida; class Priapulimorpha; order Priapulimorphida; family Tubiluchidae; genus Tubiluchus; species Tubiluchus corallicola. Next base: position 217,107 of record JAQGDQ010000063.1, read on the forward strand.
TGAAAACAGCAAACAGTGTATAAACAGAGATCAATAAAACAGACAATCACTGTATAATATTGAAATATTGTGTAAGATGTTTTGCAGACTCACCTAATACAAATCAACTAGTCAGCTGAAGAAAACAAGCACAAGAATTCACATGCAAGACAATCATTTTCTGTTATTTTACTCTTGTTTATAATATTGGTCATTTTAACTAATTTTGAAGCTCAAACATTAAAACATTGTGCACTAACTACCAATGTATATGTTTTACACTGTTGTGCTCAAATTAAAAAAATAGCAACTGCGCACCAAATATTCTGTATCTTATAATAATTAAAAATTCAAGTTACTTACTGTTGGAGAAGGCTCATTTCTATAATGGACGTCTTTATTTACTGCTCCCTGCAAAACAAAGTACTAAAAGTGAACAACAAACAAACAAAACATAAAAAACTGGAATTTATGAAGCTGAAATGTAAAATAGTTCAAACGTATTTATAAAAAGGCTAGTTTAATATTCTTTGTGTTTTAATACTGTACCAGCCAAATCCTGCAAAAGAATTTTGCACATAAACTCACAACAACAATCCACGCCACACCACTCAAAATACACCACACCACCCACACCATACCACAACACGACACCACCCACACCATAGCACGCCACACTACACAACCGCCCACCACCCCACTCACACCACATCACACCATACCATACCACAACACCACACCACCCACAACAAACCACACCCACCACACTACACGAACACTGCCCACACCACGCTGCCTACACCCTACCAGATTATACACACCACATCACCCACACCACACCACTCAGATCTCACTAAACCACACCCCTCACACCACTCCACCAACCCACACACAACCAACCACCCCAGCACACCATCCATAGCACAACACCCACAGCACAACACCCACACCACACCACTCAGACCTCGCTAAACCACACCTATCACACCACTCCACCAACCCACACACAACCAACCACACCATCCACAGCACAACACCCACAGCACAACACCACCACCACACCACACAACACCCACCACATCACACGGTGATTATGATGTTCATGGCGATAATGATGATGACGCCAACGATGATGACACTTACAGCACCAGCACCACAGCACAGTATTACAGCGAAACCATTCAGAACATTTTGCACAATGGTGAAACTGTGTGCTACAAAAAATGCTCTTAGTCTGCCTACCAATGATCAATAATGTACGGACATTCCACATAGTTTTGTTTGCTGCTTCTCAAATGATAATAGGCTAGCACAACTTACATGTAAAATCTACAACACAGTAGAATGGCAGGTGACAATAATGCCTGGAACAGCCGCGAAATTTATCAAACTCAAAGACAGTGGATGTCCCAAATAGCGTGCAGCTTAGGGGGGTTGAAAAGAACTTTGAAATACAACCTTCCCGTTTCGTTTAGTGGACTTCTCTCCTAGTAAAACCTTCAACATTTTGTAGATCATTTCGTACTCTTTCTGTGAGTTATTTCTGCTTATTTTTTCTCAACACGCCCAAACAGTGGCACAAATTGACTTTTTCTAGAAGCTGTTTGAGCAATTTTCAGCAAAATTTGTGTGACTGAGTCCGGGGAAAATGCCCATAGCAAGTATTAGTGGATATCCCGTGAAATCTAAATATGACTATTACACCCACCATTGAATGGGCTATTCAACCATTACCAGCACCGCCCTCGGCAGGTTCCTGTTCTCTAGAAATAAGAGGTATAAGTTTTGCAATTTTTTGCGAAAAACGGTCAAAAAGGGCATTCTTTGGAGGTTTTTTGCCCCACCTGTTCCTACCGGTGGGTCCGATTCGAAAAATTAACGCCCAGGTGTGAACCCTTGGGTGGAGACCTTTCATTTGACGTATAGATCGCCGAGAATGGTGCAGTCGTCGGAGCTGTAGCCTTGTTGGTTATATATCTAATGATAATCCTAATTCTAATGCCATTATGATGATACAATTTGTTAAAACAATAGTTCTACAATAGAGCAACATGTGCAAGATGGGCGATAAAGGTAAGACCACAGAAGAAAGTTTGGAGAAACTTAGATGGCACATTTCTGTCGTACTCCATTCAACTTTCTGCATTCCAGGCACAAGAAAATGACAAAAGCTAGCTTAAGCATTTCAATTCATTAGATCACAAGGAGAAGAAACAATGATGCACCAATATCAAAGCAATATTAAAGTTTCAATAATAACACTATTATGTAGTATGCACTAAACCGCAAAATATTTTCTTTGAACTACAGTTATGATACGTTAAGAAAGTTCATAAAAGTAATTCAGTAAGTAAAGTAAAGTAAAGTAATTCATAAAGTAAATGCTTTAAATTAACTTACATTTTTCTCAATATTATGGACGTATCGACCATGTATAAAGTCCATGTAATCTGAGTATAGGATCCCCGGTCCAGCCAGGATAGTTTGAAAGTGAAACAGATAACTAAGAAATTCTAGCACACTCGGTAATTTCCTGTTAAAATAAATTTAAAAAAAATTACATATGCCAGATACCATAAATAAACTCCCAAGCAAGTTGTCTTGGGAGAGATGCTCTGCTTTAGTTTTCTTGATCATTCTATTGCACCAGGCTGGGTTTACACATTGAGGAATAGCAGCCAAAATGCAAATCCTGGTTCTTCATGATGAGTGTGGAATCTGGTGGTGTAGCGGTGTCCAGCTTGGATGGGGTGTGCAGCTTTAATGAGTTTGTGTTGTTTGGGTTTGTAAAAAAAATATAGCAATGCTTAGCAATATACTAAGTTAATTGAGATCCGTGTTATATCTTTATCTTCCAACTGAATCATGGTACCTTAAACTATTATAATAATTGTATTCAACAAATAACTAAATGCCTAATGAAGTCAAGCATTGTAACAGAATATCATTATTAAAAGCTAGATATTTGTATTACTACTACAACAATTATCAATAGTTACACATCTGTAAACATATAAGTAAACCTTTAAATTGTTTGTTATAGCCAGCAAATGTTTTCTGCACTTATGGCGCGTTCAGACTAGAGAATTTCTCTCGTAAGTTATTCTGCAAGTTCTCTCTGAGAGTAAACTTGCAAATGTGAACGGCTTTGCAAGATATCTCGCAAGTTCTTTTTGAGAGTAAACTTACACAAGAACTCTCAGCAACTCATGGTGAGTTTGTAATAACTTGTGAAGAGAACTTGCAAAGCTGGTCACACTTGCGTGTTTACTCTCAGAGAGAACTTGCGTGAGAGCTTACGACAGACGCGCCATTTAATTACATTCCAGACTAACCTATCAGTATGATGCCTCCAGCATAAGTGCTGATGAGAAATGACTGCCAACAATTTTAAGCACACGGATACAATCAAGAGATACAGCTTAACCTGCTTTCAAATCTAATATTAAGATGAATAATAAAAAAATGAATAATGTTAAAAACTTTCTTTTCACATGAGCCAAATAAGAGACTGGAATCTCTTAAGATATCATTTGTAATTTTGCACAAATGCTAAACTAATGACCGCCTTCCCGCAATGATATTTTCATGGTAAAACTGAATTTCTCCAAATGCATTTAAATTTTCATTCCAGTTTTGTATCTTATCAGTGGTGACTTTTAATATCAGAATGTTAACTAGTGGACATGACAAACAACAAAGATAAACTACAAATGAACACTAAGCAGACCTCACTGCACGTTGTTTTTGATCCTGAGTAAGTTGTTCTTCTTTGACACTCATACCGTCATGGTAACTAAATGCTAACGATGTCGACTTCTGTGTCATAATCATGAATGGACTGCAAAAACAAAAATTGTATATAGAAAATTCTTTTCACATAAAGGGTGATTTAAGTCTCTCATCAACCAAAAACGTTCATCTTGTGACAAACACCTACTCAGTAGGTGAGATTTTTTTAGTCTATGTTCAAGTTTTGCACTGCTTTTTTTCCAACCACAAACTGATTCTAGAGCATACATGTAAAATAATTCCATGGCTAGAAAATAGCAAGTTATATAGGTGAGAATTTTAAAATCACTTCAGTAGACTTATGAAGCCAAGTTTGATGCCACTAAAATTCTCGTTAATTGTACACTTAGCAACCAATTGTGATTTGGTTTTGTTGTCACTGATATGAACTTTTAACAAATTTTAATAACACTGAAGAACTTTTCAAACACTCAATTTCAAAATCCAGACAAGAATCCAAACGATATGTTTAAGAAGCATGTTTGGAAATCAACATCAAAAGAAATAACAGGCAAGTTTTGTCATTGATCTGTTTATCAGTAGAAGTGACAGATTCTTCCACACAAGACTAAATTTTTCTAGTGTTAAACTGTTCAAAGGGGAAGAAAAGTATGTCCCATAAAGCTTTTCATATAAATTATGTTACATACATCATGCTCACTTGCTTTGAAAGGCTTATGCAAGTAGAAAAAAATTCTCAGTAATATAAAATGTTTGCACCAACTGGTAAAACATTGCTGACTCACCTTCCCAGTTTTTATCACTGACTCACCAAAAACATATTGTTAATCTTACTCATAAGATACAGCAATTTATGCTTTTTTGCTTTTATTAGTGAAGTGTAATCTACGAATGCTCTGATTATTTTTCAAACTTTACGCAATGTTATCTAAACTTGTTTCAAATGACCTACCGCCAATACGGTTGCACCTAACGGAGACAGCGATAGTTAAAATTTTCAAGTTTAATACAACGTTGCTGCTGATACAAGCTCAGTGCACAATAAGACAGTATGTATGTGATACAAAATTTCAAGACGAATATTTATAGCTTTATGTAAGTAATGGGTATTCGTGTGCTTCAACAATAAAATGAAGTATCAACACTTAAATCATATTTATAACATACCCTGTAATGTCGAGTGTGTAGGTACCATAGCCGTGCTGCAAACGTAAATAGTGTAGTACTCCTAAATGAGCCATTGAATAAATAAACACAATTCTAAAAAAACAAAAATAACTAAAATAGCAGTGATATAATAATTATAGTGCTTTTGCAGACATAATGCAGACAGAAACTAAATTGTGCTGAGGTATAGCAGTACATGAAATTAACTGGCAGTGCAAAAACTGCAGATGATTTTTTTAAGCCCAACCATAACTGCTAAACAAAATTTTGAATAATTATTATTAAAAATGAGTAACATTTATATGAATCCGTATTCTAGGCCTTAAATTGTATTTATTGTGTTTTTAGTATCATTACATTCCAAGCTGAGCTAACAGACCTTTGCATTAACTAGTCATTAATACATTAATACATACCTGGCTAAGAACAAAAAATATGGTTCCTACGGGAAAATTTAAAAGTTACTTCTGTACCAAAGTAAAACTCTTTACTGACAATCACCTGATCAAAAAACACAACAGTACGCTATTTCGATGATATCACAATAGCAGGAAGTTAATTACAATTTAAGAATAACCAATTTTATTACTTGTGTGCAAAACAAAGGTGCCTACAAGTCAGTTAAAACTACTTGGTTACGATGCTTCAAAGTAGAATGCGTCAAAAATTGGGGTGGCATATCAGTTTTTCGTTTTATACAAAAACAGATGCTAAATATATTTGAAGTTCAAAATCTAGCTTCAACTTTCCAGTAAAAAGTTTTAAAAATGCTAAAAAAATATTTTTATAGCCTGTTCTCCTCTTCTCAGCCTAAAGAGTTAGTATTGCTATTGCAGAAAACTCCTGTTTTCAAAATCCCGATAGTAGCTAGTAGAAGCCATTTTGCTTGCTCCTTCTGTGTAATTGTCAAGCCCAGATATTCACTTGAAATAGCCATCTACTGGATTGACATGTAATTTCAAAGTGATTTTAGCCCACAGAAGCCACTTTTTCATACAGTTGCTAAGGTGTTTTTGTTGTTGAGGATAAAAAACAATGGCAACTTTTAATAGCAATTTTCTAAAGACTAAATTTTTCAGTGTGCAGTTTGCGTCTCAACTTCAACGTAGATTATCTCAGATTAGAAATGACCTAAGAGAGATGAACTTGGCACCAAGTGATCCTCACGAAATCGAGATTTAAGGCTGGTGAGTAATTAAAAAAGCACAGCTGACAGCTTGTGGATGATTTTGCTGTGTAAGCACATATTTTTTACAATGTAAGAAGCGCCCAGGGTAGCTACCTTAAGTCATCAGCAATTAAATTAATTACTATTTTCTTCAACTTTGAGAGTCCTGATATAAATATTGTCTGTACTAACAAATTTTATCAATTGAACTTTATTCAGTAATGACATGGTAGCGTAGAGCTTAAAAGTGCACCTTTGAGAATAGCGAGGACTCAGCCATAGTAGCAGCAAGTAGCAAATTGTCGCCAATATAACAGTGTGCCATATGTGTCTGCAAAAAAAGAAAAATTAAAATTATAGAACACATATGTATATATAAGGTATATTCTGACCACATGATTGAACAGTCTCATTTTCTCATAGCAATTAACACAAAAATTGTAAAAGCAAATGCAAAGTACAAGTAAAAGTAATGCATTATGGGTGCAATGTTGATGGTAATACATTACTGTGCCATTACCTTAACAGCAAACCTTGAGTATACTGACAATAATGACATAAAACAGCCAAATAGGTACACAGTTTTGACTAGTACAGCAGCACTATTAAAAGTTTATGTAAACATTTGCATACGTATATATATATATACATACATAAATAGTCATAGTTAATTCCTAGTTTCACACGTATTTATATCGACAGAATAATTTTAAGTATAATGATATCACAGCTGTCAAACTAATAGAAAAGTACAAGTTTTTTTAATAAAAATGCTTTACTTAACTTATACTTTTAATGGGTTTCCTTGTGTTGACCACATTGTCATAAATACATTGACACGTCGTTAAACACTTGGAAAAATTGTTAACATTTATGGATTAGATGTTTTTCAGTTTTTTGTAGATGGCTAGTACAGTGAAGTAATACCATATATGGAAATTTTGCTGTGCCAGTAAATTCTGTGTAATTCACATTCAATCTTTGTTATGCCAGAACAAACTTACAAGTATGTCACACTTTAAACTTGAAGACAACCAAATATAAAACATACTCCATGCTGTGAAGGTTGTATAGCTTTATCTACAGTAAACATACAGGTTAGCTACATGTATACTTTACAGGACAAGTTAATGAACATATACTTACATTCCCCAACACATTAGTCCAAGAGTGACGCCAATGACAGTGCAAGCGACATGTCGAACATGTGACGATACGCGACTTGGATGGAAAACATACCTGATGATAAATGAGAAGAAGAAGGAAGCTACCAAGCCAAAGACAAAGTTTGTCTGCAAAAGGAAACAAAAGCGCTAAAGTGATGAGCAATGACTGTATTAGTTTGAACTGACAAACAGGCTTTAAATAATAATAATAATAATAGTAATAATAATAGTAGTAGTAGTAGTAGTAGTAGTAGTAGTAGTAGTGGTAGTAGTAGTAGTAGTAGTAGTAGTAGTAGTAGTAGTAGTAATAATAGTCGTAGTAGTAGCAGCAGCAGCAGCAGCAGCAGCAGCAGCAGCAGCAGCAGCAGCAGCAGCAGCAGCAGCAGCAGCAGTAGTAGTAGCAGCAGTAGTAGTAGTAATAACAACAATTATTATTATTTTACTAATAATAATAAAAAATTTGTTTAACATAATAATCCCAAACATAACAAGGGATTAAATTAGGACTGTACGAAGGGTGGTGATCACGAAAGCATCAGAAATCTTGCTACATGTTTGTAGCTTTAAAATAGACTTAAGCCATACGTATATTGACTGATAGAATCACAATAAATTATACTGCTGCAATGTTTTCTGTCAGTTTTCATACTCTACAGATGGAAATTGCAAAAATAAATTTCTTCCACATCCCTAATGCTTTCCATGCTGTGTTACATTATATCATGCTATGTTATTATTTTCTGTACTAGTGCTCCATGTCACTTTCTGTTGTCATATGATACAGTGTGTTATTTTATTTTACATTACAGCATGCTACATAGAGTTACATTCTGTTTTCCTATGTTATCAGTATGTCATGTTTTAGCTTACATTTTATCACAAGTACAAAATTCAGTGACATAAAAACTTCTGCATAACGAGTATGGCAAATTCCATATATTATATTAAATATATTACAAATTAATGCATATATTATATATAATATAAAGAACTGCTGTGACTGCAAGCTTTACGCCAGTAATAGTAAGATAGTACGGATACAGTATGTACTTATATGTGCACATTATATAGCTATAATGGCTGCCATTGTGTGTACTGTGGTACAGCCAAGATTTTATCAAGTACTAGGATTATAAGTAGGCTTCTAATATTTTGTTAGCATCAGGATTAATCAATTCACTGCACTATATAAAAAATGCAAAGGTTGAGTAAATACACAAATTGGTGACTGGCACAAATTCAAGCTCCTCTCACAAACATCTCGTTTGCTGACAGCCACTACCATACAAAATAAGTACAAACACACAAGGAAAACACGAAAAATAGGAGGACGTTTAGTCATAATTTGCCACTTATTTAAGAAAAAGTATCACTGTTGCACCTGACCTTAAAAAATTGGCTAGCAAATCGATGAAAACAGAATTTAATAATTTCATTCAAGGATAGGCGCCTGATTTTGTGTGAAAGATTAAACATCATTATTGAATGAACAAGATGCTGTCACAGCTTCAATGAAAAACTCGACTGTCTGAATGTTGTAAAAGTAATTACATATCTCTTTACCCATGTTGCATAAAATTAGTGTCTTGAGACCAAAGTTAAGCATGGAAAATTAAAACAATTTATTGTGCAACCTGAAGCCTTGAATGAAAGTCTTGCTTAGTAGTAAAACAACTTGTGTTTTAACTAATGAGAAGGTTGCATCAATTATATCTATTTATTATTATTATCATCATATTGTTCGAATAACATCACTTGTACAGTAATATGTTTCGTATAATAAAAAATTTACATGTATAATACTTAATATTATGAGTAAATATCCACAAATAACAATAAAGGTTAGTGATTACAATATTCACAGAGTACATACATGATTTACAAATTGTGTTAGTTCATAAAGAGAAAGAGGAACTTATAATATACAAAAATACATGATCAGTCTAAACAACTTATACATGTATAACCACTAACACAGGATTTCAAACAACCTAAGATACCCAGGAGAAACTTTGTAAATACAAGTTTACAAAGAATATTGTAGAATATTTAGAGGGCCCACAATCAACCTTGTAGTTAATGCAATCAACCATAGACCTAATCCCATTTTATTCTGTGCAGTAGTATCTGGCAGCCACTTGCTGTGCATAAATCTGAAATCAGTATATTATACTGTTACACATTATACAATGTCAGATTCATAAAGCTGAAAAAACAAAAATCTAACTACCCTAATAATAACTGGTTTTTATTAATTTTGAAAAGACATAATTTCCATTGTTAAATACAACTATGTATTTCTATATGCCTGGGTGTTTTAATTTCACATACAAGTAATTGTACAATCGTGTGAAAAAGATGTATGGCAATATCAAAAACATTATGCACATTGATTCACTGGCCCTTAGATTTTGAGTCCCTAGGCTTCAGCCAGCCTAGCCCATAAGTAATCCCTACCACCATGATAATCATAGCATACTAGAATATAGTGTAGAGGGGGTTTTACATTCACAAGCCGATTGTATTCAGTTTGCAGGTAACTGTGTATTTTGTATTATCTTGTGATGTCTAAAGATTTCAAATATTTTCGTTTAAATAAATTCGTCACGAGATTCAGGGACTGTAGCGAAACGCTTTTTCTCTACTTTTTCATATTATTTTATCTTAACTATTCTCTGTTTTTCTATAATTGTTTCTCTTACTAATTAAGCAGTTTTTTCTCCACTTTTCAAAGTGGTCTTATAAGCTTTGCTTCTTGACCACCATGCAGCATATATTTCCTGTTGATAAACTATTATGCAGTTAGTAACTATATTAATAATAGTTCTTTTACAATTATTGTAATCACAATTGATTAGATTTATAACAGTTATAATGTGATAATGTAATTATGCTGAAGTGGACAATAAATTACAATTACAAGTATAATTATATTGAGACGGGGTGGGGAAAGACTACGATGGTCACTCAGCATCCACGCTTCTTTATAAAACATTAGTCATTACTATTTATTTAGTTAGTTTAAACATAATTCATTATAGGATTGGATCAGACAGTTTGAACAACATGATTTAGGATCCTCACTACAACAGACTTTATACACTATTTACAAAAACATTTACAGCAAGAATAGACTATAACTACATAAGCTGACAAGTTTTACTACAAGATTACATTAGACATTAGTAGAAAATGACGGTTAGAAAATATTAATGTACGAATATTTAAGACTAATGCATTTCATATCACATAGAAACTACTGGAAGCGCTTAGTACATAATATAAAGTCAAACATACATTGGAATATTTTACAGTTAGCAACATAGTTAAATTCATCTTTTCCAAATAATAACAACTTCAACAGATCATTAGTTCCTAAGGCAGCTATGTTAAGGTTTTCGGGCAGAAGTATTTCATTTAATTTATCAAACATAACAACCCTAGTTTGTTGATACAATGGGCAGTGCAACAAAATGTGTTCAACAGACTCAAATCGAAATCCACTTTTACAATTCGGCAATAGTGGATGACTGTTATTATCTTTACAGCCTTTAGAGAAAAGGTCATAGTTTAGCTGAGAAAATCCAATTCTTATGTACGTATGATGCACTGAAATTGGAGGTTTACCAAATGAAAAATGTTTCTTACGCAACGAAAAACTTAAATGAGATTTGAGCTCTTGTTTGAAGTGTGAAATGGATGTAATTTCACGAATGTTCTGTGGTAAGTTATTCCACATGTTAATGGTCGATATGAAAAACGATTTTTCACAGCTAACAGAACGGCAATTAAAATTTCTGTATTTAGTACCACTGCGTATATAATAGGGGTTAAATTCATTTACCTTTGGCGGGAGAATTGCACTTAAATAGTGGGGCGCTAAGTCATTGATAATTTTGAAAAAAAGACATAGGCGATGATAATGGAAGCGCGTCACTAATTTAGTGAAGCCGCTATCAGATAAGATAAGGGGAAGACCAAAACATAATGCCAGAACAGATTCTAGCAGCACTTAGCTGAAAAATTCTAATAAACGTATACTGTTTTCACTGCATACTGACCATATATACTACGTTACCATATTCGATGGCAGGGAGAATAGTCGTAATGAATAATCGTTCCCGCGTAGCTCTGGGCATATTAAGTGACATGCGTCGAAAGTTGTTTAGCTTTAAATTTGCTTTTTCTACCATTTTTGAGACGTGATAGTTCCAGTTCAGATCAGATGTAAGATGGATACCTAAGTGCTTGTGAACATTTACTGTTTTCAGTGGAGTATTAGATAACTACAGAGTAGGATATTGAGGAGCATTGGATTTACGGGAGAAAAGCATGACTTCGGTCTTATTTGGATAAAATAGATTTATTTAGTTAATTAAGTGGCGTACTAATACTAATAGCGACTTGGGATGCTTATGTAAAACTGGGTGAATTAAATGCTTCGTCATATTAATTTTAGAATCAAGAGTTAGTTGACTCCAGAAAAATTACCTGATCAATAGGCAACCCCATAAATTCGGAAAGAGGAGTAAGTGCCTTCGATCCTGGATACCAGCCATCGTTTCTTCTACTATTCAGCAAAACAGACTCCTTTACCATGTCTAAACCAATAATTTTAATTATTCTTTTTACATCGCGTGATTTCTAACTCACATTCACACAGCGGCTAACACACGCATACACATGATCAGCAGGCACATAATTCATGGGCGTCATCGACGGTACATCGTTGGACTCAGCGATCCCTGTGTAATGAGAATTTCAAAAACGGCGCACACCATAAGTGAAATGAGAATAATTACGATCGTCACTGACGACCGCGACAATGTCGAGCAGAACCAGTGGTGAACTCTCTTAGAACTTATAAACATAGCTATTAGCTAGTAAAGCTACAGGTGACTTAAAATTTGACAGCTGTCATGTTCCTATTTCAGTAAGTAGTGGTACACAAAGCGCACAAGCACTTGTAAATCTTCCTGCTAAACATAATGTCATGCAAAGCAATATGCCTATTGAAAAGAATATCATTCCTGCTAAAGAACCATATTGTGCCAGAGCAGGTGGAATTGTTAAGCCCCCTGATAAATTGTCACTGTAGGCATTTCTTAATGCTTTATTTAAAAGAGTATATGTTGACAACACTAATAGATGACACAAAGCCCTGGATGTAAAGTTCATGCTGGAATAGCGAAACGTCGAGTTTGATTTTCTTTGTCTGAATTTATGTGTTATCTTCTAACTTTCTTCTAACAAAAACGCCAAAAAGCGAATTTGAAGCTTTAGAACTTGTGTCAAGCCAAATTTTGAGATTTTGCATCTGAATCGAATTTGATTTCAGTTGTAAAGATTTTCGAATAAGTTTCCGAATGATTACTAAAAAGCGGTGTCGCAAGAACCATGGATGTTACTTGATTATACATACATATGGATTCCGCAGTAAAAATAGAAATTATGCTTTTAAAAATGTGCACAGAAATCACAACTAAATTGCGCTCATTGGCTTGACTGCATGCTGTTTCAAACGTTTTAAGGATAAAAAATTCATTATTCGAATAGTTGAAGTGCTGAATATATATTATTATCTTCGATGATTGGGGTAAAGATAATAGCTTTTTACCCATGGTTGCTACTTAATTGTACACATAACGTTGTGGATCTGGTTAAACAATACAATTTTATTGCACAAATACAACAATATACCATGGCAAAAAATGCAAATAATTCTGGGTTTGTATTTAGAAAAAGCCACATTACTGAGTATACATTACTTTTTTGAAAAGACAGATTATATATTTTATGCTCATATTTCTATCTAGTGTCTTTGTACAAAGGACAAGTAAAGAGCTAATGTAATTCGTTTTTCACTAATTTTGAGTTATTGGGGTGATAGTATTGAAAAAGCTTTCCATCCTTTTAGTTTTATATCTACCGCATTGTATTTCCAGTCATGCTTGCTGATACATAGTTTTGTAATCTTTTGTTTCTGTTTCGTATTAGAAATAATTTTAAAATAATTTTCGAATTCACAATTGATTTTTACATGTCTATAAAATCTTCATTGGTTTTTGCCACGATTTTATCCAGTATCATTACATTGCCTTATAAAAAATAGTTTTCTGTATCCTGATTTGAGTTTACAACAGATAATATCAGATTTTATGCAAAAACATAAAAAGAATTTGAAATTTCTATGTATCAATATACAAAGTCTGACAAAAAAACATGCATTGCTTAAAGACACAGTTCGTTCATCTGAAAATTTAGTCGTTGGAATAACCGAAACTTGGCTACACAAGCAAATACCTAGTGCCTCCATACAACTGCCTCATCATACACTCATACGTCGAGACCGTCCCACACATAAACGTGGAGGAGGGGTTGCAATGTACATCCCAAAACACATGTCATTTAACGAAGCCAAAGGAATTAAAACTAACAAAATAGAATCACTTTGGTACAATATCGAAAACTACATTGTAGGTGTCATTTATAAGCCACCAAATCAAAAATATAAGACTTTTCTAAAACATTTTGAAATTGAACTTGAACGTGCTGTACTTGAAAATCAACCAGTTTTATTAATGGGGGATTTTAATATCGATATTAATGCAACAAATACTGCTCAGTGTAAAAAGTATAAAGAAGTCTTGGACCAATATAACACGCAAATACTAAACGCAAGTAATAAACCCACAAGAATCACTAAAACATCATCTACTACCATAGACCACTTTATCTCAAACGCTAAAGACAATTTCCAAGTACAAGAAAACTTCTCGTGTGATTATTCTGATCATGATTTTATAATAATAGTAGACAAAACAAAACCAACCAAAAACAATACAGGCACAGTCTGGAAAACAGTCAGAGATTATTCTACATATAATAAAGATATATTTCAAGATACTTTAACCAAATTGGACTGGAGTAATATTTACACAATGACTGACATTGACATGCAAATAAACACATTAATAAATAATATGGAATACTGCCTGGATATCTATGCACCGTATAAAAAAATTAAAATACATCAGCAGCAATTTAATGCAAAATCTGCCTGCCCTTAGGCGGATACAGAACTCGCAAAACTAAGACACAATAAAAATGAATTATATAGAACATATTTACATTTAAAAGGTAAAATCAATTACAATAATTACAAAAAGGCACGAAATAAATTTAATAGCTACAACAGGAAACTCAAAAATAAATATTATATTAATAAATGCAATGATGCAACTACACCTAAACAAAAATGGCGTTTAATTAATGACGTACTTAACAGATACAGAAACGATCAATTACAAATAAATAGTTTACGAGAAAATGACAGTATAATATCTGATCCAGTTGACATTGCTAACAAATTAAATTCCACATTTATCAATCTCGGAAAATTTGACAACTTGCCACACCAACATAATGCAAATATACACAATATATACAAAAACCAATCAGTAATACAATCCACTTTCTCATTTACTAGCGTCACAGAATACGACATCTTTAGAATATTAAACAGTTTAAATATAAATAAAGGAAGTGGACCCTCAGACATGCCAATAAAGATCTTAAAAGACTGTGCCAGCATCATTACTCCTCATCTAACATATATCACAAACCAAGTCTTAATGCACTCAGAATTTCCAGCAGTGTGTAAACAAGCAAACATAACTCCAATACACAAGAAAGATGCTAAAGATGATGCTAAAAACTACAGACCAATCTCAGTAGTGCACGTACTAGACAAAGTATTTGAAAGAGTTATCTACAACCAAATAAACCATTACATTGAAAATAATAAGTTACTGTCAAATCATCAATTTGGTTTTAGAAAACTACATTCTACAATAGACGCGATAATTGATGCCACTGAAAAGTGGCGTTACAACTTAAATAAAAATAAATATATAACAACAGCATTTTTAGATCTAAGTAAAGCTTTTGACAGCCTCGATCACAATTTACTACTAGACAACTTACGCCAACTAGGATTCGATTATACTTCTCTCTAACTAATTAATAATGACCTACACAATAGAAAACAAAGAGTCAAACTGAACAAACACACTTTTTCAACATGGGACACACCACAGAGAGGCATCCCACAAGGTACGATATTAGGTCCATTACTCTTTTGTTTATACGTTAATAAAATTCATTTAGTTTTACATAATTCAGACTTAACACAATATGCCGATGATACAACACTCTATACAGCACACGCAGACTTTCTAACATCAAAAAATAATCTAGAAAAAGACATAACAAATATAAATGCAGCATTTAACTATTTTGGTTTAAAAATGAATGATGATAAGACAGAATTTATGGTAATATCACCCAAATCCAATGACATTACTTCTAATGCAACACTAAAAGTAGGTGACTGTTCCACAGAACAAGCAAAAACTGTAAAATTTTTAGGCATTACTGTCGACAATAAACTCACTTGGGATGAACAGTTTCATCAAATACACAACAAGATGGCATTAAGCACGACATTCTTACGCCAAACCAGAGGCCATCTAACCAAGAAAACAAAAATTCTCATCTACAAAAGTCTAATATTACCACATTATCTATATGGTTGCACTTTACTTCAAAACGTTAAATATGAAAACTTTAGAAAACTAAATACAATGCAAAACTACGCACTTAGATTAATTCATGGCTACTCTAACAAAACTGCTAAACAACATGCTGCTTCTGCAACAAGCTTAAGAACGTCCACAAAAATACCAATATTAGAAGCCTATCGAGATTACAAAACACTGATATTTCTTTATAAATATATAAATAAACTGAGAATTCCATTTATAAACAATCCCTTAGCATTTATTCCTGATACCACATTGAACACTAGAACATACGATTTAAAGCAAATTACAGTAAACAATAAATTTGGAAATAACTCTATATCAAAACAGGCCATACATTTATGGAACTTACTACCCAGTGAAATAAAACAAATAGAATCTCTCCATCACTTTAAAAAGAAATTAAAAGAATATCAATATAACAGGTTTCAACTTCCACATTGTGCATCTGATACTAATTACACGGACTCCACTTTCATATACCCCCGCCCCTGACTCCATATAATGATTAAAAATGAAATTTTTTAAAAAAAATTATGTAATGTAATACGTGTTATGTTAGTTTCGTGTTTCGTAATGTTAAATGTATAAATAGTGTGCACTATGTAATGTAAAATTTAATGTACTTTCCTATAATTGTTTGTAAAAATATTTTAATATGGTATTTGTAAATATGTTCATTATATTGTATATAGTTTGCACTTTAGTTTTTTTAGTATGCACTGGACGCATTTGTCTTGAACAGTGTTGTTATTTTAACATTACGCTGAGGCTAACTCAATTTTATTATAATGAGGGAACCGTTTTTATGACAAATAAAGAATTAATATATATATATATATATATATTACCACATTATCTGTACGGTTGCACTTTACTTCAAAGCGTTAAAAATGAAAACTTTAGAAAACTAAATACAATGCAAAACTACGCACTTAGATTAATTCATGGCTACTCTAACAAAAGTGCTAAACAACATGCTGCATCTGCAACAAGCTTAAGAACGTCCACAAAAATACCAATGTAAAGCATGTTTCTGTTAATTGTGTCATGTTAAATGCATATATAGTGCAAAATATGTCATGTAAAATTTAGTGTATTTTTGTAATATTGTTTTGTAAAAATATTTTAATATTGTATTTGTAAATATGTTCATTTATTGTATATAATTAGGCCTTAGTTTTGCACTTTAGTTTTTTTTAGTCTGTTCTGGACGCATTTGTCTTGAACATTGTTGTTATTTTAACATTACGCTGAGGATTACTCGATTTTATTATAATGAGTGAGCCATTTTAATGTCAAATAAAGAATTAATATATTCGCAGCGGCTATTCTAATATTTCTATCAAGCTCCTGTATAGCCAAAAAGAAAACTGTATCCTGTCACGCTGTTGTTCTTACACCTCTATACCGAGCCCCATGATTTCTCTGTACTTTATCACTTGTCTGATCCAAGCATTGCAGGTGAGTATGGACCTACCCCGTGTATGTAGGACTACCGTCGCAGGTTCCTATAAATAAACTGTGCTGGAGGAGGGAGGTAAGAGGTTCGCTGGTTCTTACTTGTCTACGATTTCCCATATTGTGGAAGCTGGATGAACGTTGAAGCTGATTCTTAGCTGAACCAGATCAGCACTGTTAAGAAATTCGTTTTATTTTTATCACGGTTTTGTTCATCTGTTAAATGTTATGTCCACTTGTAGGGCAGCGAAATGATTTAAAGACTCAGAAATGTTATGTGTTATCAGTTCTTGATAATGTTTCGTAAGTCAACTTCAGGAGAACTTGAATTGCGATTAATTCTGTTAAATTAAAAGAAGTGATACTAGATCTCAACATTTTGTATATAAATATCTGAATGTTCGTTCTAAGAGAACTGACGCTTTATAGCGCAGTGTATAAGGAATGCCCCGAAGTAGACTTTATAAGCAGCTTTACAAGGCCTTTCATACCTTCTCATTGAATAATTTTGCAATCAATTTGATTTTGAAAAAATTTTGCCCATGGTCAGAAGACAAAGGTACAAAAAAAAACAATTGAACCCACGATCAGTAAGCGTTAATTTGGTGAAGAGCATTGAACCCACCTGAAAAGTAGAAAACCGTTTCTCCCAGTGGTTTACATTCAAAAGTTTATTGAACACTTAGTGCCGTCTTTTCAGTGATTACCAGTCTATAAATGACCTAACAAATCTCTAAAGGTTTGCCAGGCTGCCTAGCACAGGCTTTACTACAATATCACTCCTGTTTTCCTACTCGTGGTCCTTCACATATTTTTGTTGAGAAAGTTTTAGGCACATTAGCCTTCCTGTCATCTTGTCAAAGGCTTATTTACTTGACGCGCTCGGTTCCTAGCCATTCCTTTTCGGAACAATTAACAAACCCAAATCAGGAATTTCTGACTGGTGTGCTGCTTATATATTAGTCATTCATATTATTTTGACAGTTAGAAAATTGTCTAAATAAATTAATACTTTATCTCTTTCTGACTGGTGTGCTGCTTATATATTAGTCATTCATATTATTTTGACAGTTAGAAAATTGTCTAAATAAATTAATACTTTATCTCTTAATAATGATAAGTATTCGTTATTTTGTTTAAATTCTTATGAATTAAGAAATTTTGTAAGTTTCAGATGTAGACACTAGACGTTTTATCGCTATTAAGTAAATGCAACTTATAGTCGCAGGTTAAAACAGTTCTGCTACGTTTGTTTGTTTTATACTCATCTTATAGTAAAATCGGATATCTTCATGATGTGTTCAACTGTTTATTTTCAATTCAGTAATCAAAGTTTGGTACTACTATGAACTACATGTATGGTTTTCTAAACGAACTGGTTACATTACAATTCACAAGTCTTGCGATAATCTTATGGACGGAGTAGGAAATTCATGCTAGTTTTTTTTAATATTGCTGTAAGAGCTATTGAAGAACAATTCACGAAAAAGTGTCATTCAAGATGAGTTCCACCAGGTATAAATCTCTATATGTGGTATTTTTAAGGTTAAATATACCTAGGTATCAGTAACTTTTATTGCTAGGTCAGTATTAGGAATTTTGTCTATATATCTCAGAGAACTTTATATGCAGCATCTTTCTGCATTTTATGCTCAGTTTTTTAGAAAATTAGAGTAAAATTTATGAGACTAATAAAAAGTGGGTTAATTTTTTGCTTTAGTTTTTATGTGACTTTATATTTCATTTTAAAGTTAAAAAATCGATATAATTTATAATTTTGTCTTAACTTGTTAATACTCGATGTAATTATTGGTAAACCGCCAAAGAGTACAAGCAAGTTCACAAATATTTCGTTGTAAGCTGTCACTTTTGCCATATGTAACTGACAATAAAGAAGACTATATCTATATGCTCATATCTAAGATAAGATGGGAACTGTCGCTTATGCTGAGCTTATTGTGCAGTTTCGTATTTTCCACAGCGAGCTTAGGAAGTTGAGTGAAGAAAGTTTGGCTCGTCAACCAGATGAAGTTTTTGACATCATCAGTAAATTAGGACGAGGGTGAGTTAACACTTTTCACCATCATGTTACGCTCAGATACAATGTATACTACCGGTAGTTTCTGGATAACGACCGAATTGCGCATTCCTAGATTTCTATTCCTATGGCTGTATAATCTTTTCAAAAGTATTTTTCTAGATATTATTTGTGGATATCTGCATTTACCTACTTGTTTGCTTGTCTCTTAGATCATATGGCAGTGTATTCAAAGCTCTTCATAAAGAATCTGGACAAGTTGTCGCTATAAAGCAGGTACCTGTTGATACGGATCTACAGGAAATTATCAAGGAAATATCTATAATGCAACAGTGTGATAGCCCGTTTGTAGTGAAATATTATGGGAGCTATTTCAAGAACACAGATTTGTGGGTATGTGTTAGTTTTTGTTGTGTGTAATTGACAAAATGAGCCAAACTTCAACAAATTATATTTTTGTAGTTGACCTATATTAGTTGATTTAGGCCCTCTAAGGAAGTAGAATATCTTTCTTTTTTTGGTGGGTCAGATTAGTTTGCTAAGTTTCAAGTGGAAGTAATTAAAATATCAGGGTGCCATTATCTTAAGAGGCCTGAGAAAGCTTTATTCTTTGCAAACCTATTCTCAAACTTAAACATGGTGCATTTTGATAATATAATTACTTTGGTTAATTTGATTTGATTTAAAGATTTATCACAAATGCTATAGGTTTGTGTACACATACAAATGTGATATAATTACTCAAAAATTGAAAGAGAAAAAAATAGAAAAGTACACACATACACATACAAAAATAATTAGTGATTACAGTGCTAACAGTATAACAAATCCCTCCACAAAGATAGGACCCGTTCCGGAAACTCAAGTAGTCCTATCACACCTTATTGTTGTTTTTGTTGCTGTGGATACGATCAAAAATCAAATCACAAGATTGCCGGACATGTCGTCTGTTCTCAACGCCGTACAAATGATCCAAAGCAAAGATATAAAGTTTCTTGCTTTAGCTATATTGGATTGGCTTTTACTGCACTAGTAAGCAAAATGTCGATATTTTTTCCAAGACCATCTTCGAAGGAATCAGCCTAGATCATATTTGTTTTAGTGCTAATCTTTTGTACTAGTGCTAATTGAAGTAAAATATATATTTTGTTACTGTTTTGTAGATTGTTATGGAATATTGTGGTGCTGGGTCAGTGTCAGATATAATGAGATTACGAAAGAAAACGGTAAGTATTTTTCTAGCATATAACTTTTCGTTTAGAAAGCATGTACATTATTATGATTATTATTACAAAAAAATTGTACATTGTAGAATATATTGTGAATTTGCATATAGCTTAGTACAGTTTTATGATCATCTTAAAAGTAAGTAAATAAGTTTCTTAAAACAATTCATTACAGTTAAAAACTGAATTATTGTGTATGTACAAATGGTAAACAATAATTTGAAATTTAAAAGGTCGCAATAATTTATTAAGCAATATTAATTTAATATTTATTAATTATTTAACTGATAATTAATATTTATTTAATATTTGTTAATGATTATTAATATTAATGATTTAATATCACACATTATCAGCAAAAATGAGTTATGCAAAAATTAAATGTACAAGTTATGCAAAATAATAATAAAATAATTTTAAACTGCTAGAATTTATATGCTGTTAAAACACTTTCTAAAGCACTGTACATAATAAGGGCATACTGAAAATTAATTTTGATAATAAGTGAGAAAGTGTGTTCAAGATTATGTAAAATATGAAGTTTTAAAAGTACGCATGAACTGGTCAATCTTTAAAATAGACTTACTTCTTAGACATCATAAGTAATTTTTTAAAAAGTGCGTTTTGAGATTAATTTTAAAAGAGTGCAAATTTGATGCGCATTAGCAAACTGTTCGATACGGAAGGATGGCAAAATCATGGTTGCCATTATGCAACATTTAACTGCTGACATTGCAAAAAGCTTGTTCTTGACAGATCTTAATTAACAACAGGAACTGAGAGACTTAACATTTTAGAAACATATACCTGAGCTTGATTATTCAACCCTCTACCATTAATTCTGTATGCAGTTAGTGTAATTCACGAAGTATAGAAGTAATGCGATCAAATTAACTGACCCTTCTTTAATTAATTAACTTGTGTTTTGAAGTGCTTGAAATTTGTTTAACTAAATGGCAGATTTGAAATGTGGATACTTTAGCACATTATAACCATACCATTTTTATCATGCATTTCTAAGCTATTGATTTTCTATTTCTTAGTTATCATTTATAAATTTGATTTTTATTTGTATTAAAACTTTTTAGAATTGTCTGTATTTGCATTATTTTTGGCATTTAACTTTCCTGTTTATGTCTCTGTGCAGCTAAATGAAGACGAAATAGCAACTATTCTGTCAGATACGCTCAGAGGATTAGAATATTTACATCTACGACGTAAGATACACAGGGATATTAAAGCTGGAAACATTCTACTAAACAATGAAGGCCATGCCAAACTTGCAGATTTTGGAGTTGCAGGTCAACTCACGGTGAGTGCTAGGCAGCATAGGTTCTTATGCATACTAGCATCATTCCAGAGATTGAAAATTCCTGCCCCATGTCATTCAGGGCAATCATTTCTTCATCTCGAAATAAAAAACAGTTTAGTCAGTAATCTGGTCAGATGCCAACACTGACCACAAAAGATTGCAACAAACAAACAGCTTTATATTGTACATTAAGTTATGTCACTTTTCTCTTGCTAGGTAATAAGCGTTTTGAATTTTAAATATCCATTGTAGTTAATTGCCACTTCTACATACTTAAGTTATCTGACTGACACCCATTATAGGCAATAAATATGCAAAACTGGTAATTCACACAAATTTAAATTATAACAATACAATAATTTCCTCTCCAACTGCCAGTGCACCAACATTGCTTAGTTTGTACTTGTTTAACATGCTGTTGTCACAAGTACAGATATTGTGCATTTAGGACACGATGGCTAAACGTAATACAGTTATTGGAACACCATTCTGGATGGCTCCAGAAGTCATTCAGGAAATCGGTTATGATTGTGTAGCAGACATTTGGAGTTTGGGGATCACAGCCTTGGAGATGGCCGAGGGAAAACCTCCTTATGGTGATATTCATCCTATGAGGGTAAACATAGTAGAATTTTCAAATAAAAATAATTATTACTAGTTATTACTTCTCTTGACGGCAGAAAAAATATGATATATACATTGAACAGATATACATTGTACATATGTATGTATGTACAAATGAATGTACATGTATGTCTGTTATACGAGTTGAATGATTTATGCAGACTGCTGTGCAGTTGACAGTTGTAATGAACGCTCAACCTTTGTTTTCTGATACGTTTATACAATGGCTGATAGGACCAACGTCTCTGAATTTTATAATTAAATTTGTTTATATACCTGTTTTAGGCAATATTTATGATACCCACCAAGCCACCACCTTCATTTAGGAACCCTGACAAATGGTCACCTGATTTCATAGACTTGGTTTCACGATGTTTAGTAAAGAATCCAGAAGAACGTGCTACCGCAACAGAGTTGCTGCAGGTAAACATATCAATGTGGATGCATCATGTCTTCGGATGATGTTACAGTTTGTATTGGAGCTCTATTACTATTAGTAATTGAAAAAGAAAGCTATAGTTACTTATTGCAATTGTTCATTGAATACATTACAATAGACACCACTAACAGTATTTAAATTGGAACTTGGACAGCTACACCATTGCAAAAGTTGCTTTTCCACTTTCCATGACATGGAACTTCAACTAAAAAGACACCCAGGTGCCACACTGGAATTTTTTGCAAAGAGCGGTGTAGAAAAAATTTAAAAATTATACAAGTTGGTACAGGGAAACACAATTTTAAATAAGCTTGCTACCTTCCTCTTTGAGATAGTTTAACATTAAACCAGGGCAGCTTTTAACAGTAAATTATTTGCAAAAAAATATAAATTTTTGGGAAGAATTCAAGGTTGAAATTCAGGTTCTCCAAATATCCCTCGTTTGACAAATAAACCGTTGATGAGATGATATAAGGAAGAGCAAAATGATTTCAGGAAGAAATGATCAACATCAATGAAACTGCCGAGGGTTTTGTACAGCATATATTCATAAAGATGTCCATGTAACCATTAATTTTCATTCCTGGGCAATGCAATGCTTATCAGTCCCATTTGACAAACATATGATGTCTTTTGAGCAAGTTACCACTACCTATATTTTTTATTTAAAACAACTCGGCTATTTTAGAAAAATTTAAAAATGTATTTTTTGTTGCTATGTTTTCTTTTAGCACATGTTTATACGCAGCTCAAAACCTGTTTCTATCCTACAAGAAATGATTCAGGATGCCCGACAGATTCAGGAAAATGAGGCACTGCGCACACAGAATCCAGAACAGGAATCCGTATGTACAGAGATGCCATTTACAACTGTTGAGTACAAGCTCTTATACATAAGCATGACATTGGTGTACTGGGTGACCCAATAGGTTTAGAGTATCTAACCCTCAGATTCATCTCATGCTCTCTGACTGTGTCTGTTGCATAACCAATTTGTAAATTATGCATTATATTTGTAAATTATGGAATTTACTAATTTAAATTTTGGATATATTTTTATATTCATGTGTCTCGGGTTTTGATTTGTAGATTAATTTTTTTTGGAATTCAAGTTCATAAGAACTGCTATAAAAATTACTAAAGAGTTATGACACTGATATTCTATGGCAATGGTGTGGAAGTAGTACTGTTCAAACGGTCGTATGTGCAGACATGTTTGTTTTTACCCCGCCTAACATTTGAAAATATTTTACTAACAAAAATAACTTGCATTGGGAAGAAATGATAAACTACTGTGCATGCCTATGTATAACACTGTTGCTCTATAATGTGTTTCTTATTCATATGCATCTTGAACTAATGTGTAGCTTAGTTGTGTACACACTGTTAAAGTAGTGTCAGTTGGTGTCTGTACACTGTCACATTAAAGTCAACCCGTTTGCTCTCAGTGACAGTCCTTGGTGGATAACATAAAAGTTTTTTCTTCAAAATAATTTTTATCTATAGTTTAAACTATCTGAGATATGTTTTGTTTCTTAGATGCCTCTATGCACACTTGTTGCATACTGCATACAGTATAGTTAACAGTAATCTAGATCCTAGTACCTAATCTAATGAAGTAAATATACAGGTAGTCTGATTATGCCAGGCAATTTGTATAAGTGTTGATTTTGTGCAGAGCATGTGTACTTTCTTTTGTTTATCAGAACTACAAATTAGCTTGGTTGAATTATAAGAAGGTGCCATTAACATTACTTCTTAATTGTGTCAGTGTGTACATTAATCAATTTAGTGAAGTTAATTAAGCTAAGCCATAGCTAAGTAAATAGGATATAATGTTGATATCAATTTCAACACAAAACATTATATTAACATATCTAAAAATATCAGGGACTATATGTTATCTGTACAAACAATTTTGCAATATAACTACGAATATTTGTATAATTTAAGTTAGTTAAGAAAATATTACATAAACTAATGCACGTTCATGGTTAAGTAAGTAGCAACAACAAAGTATCTTAAGTGTAAACAGCCGCTGAACTTGAAAACTATGCAAAAGTATGAAAACTTAAGAAACTCCATTTATTTATTGGTTTTGCTTAAAGTTCTTACAACGTAAGCAGTTTGTTGAGATTTGAAATGAAGATTGTCATGTTAAGCTTATTGTATAAATCAGTTTAGTCTTGGGGCATTGCTATTGAAAGGTGTATGAACCAGTTACTTTTATTAATAAAATGTCAATGAAATGGTGTGTAATTCTAACTATTAATGATTTATTGCTAATTAAAGGATGAGGAAGCTGATCAGGAAGAAGATGAAAGTGGTACGATGGTACAGCTAAAAGCCAAACCCGATGCAGGAACAATTGTACCCCCCAGTACAGATGATGTTGATGCAGCGGGTGACACGGGCGATCAAGATAGTGGAACTATGGTGCAGCATAGGTAACATAGACATTCATAAAAAAGTTATTCCTTTGTATGGAGTTTCATGTTATCAAGTTTAGTGCTGTATTTAAAAGGGAACTTTCAAGCCATATCACTTGCACTCGGAAAAGAATGCCAATGTAAAATGTAGTTGAGTAACAATCCAAGTAATAAAATTTTATTTTAATGATGACAACTGAAATGGACAAAACAAAATTATCCCAGTATGACATCCACTATAAAATTTAAATACCGTATTTTCCCGTGTATAAGAGACCCTTTTTTGCTCAGAATTTTCACTTTAAAAATAGGGGGTCTCTTATACATGGGAGTAAGTCTTTTCAATAAGATGCATAAATTGTGACACTAATGATTTTAAAGAAATAAGTGCTCTACAACTGTTTTGCGTGTCGCGTTCGACTATGAAGCGGTTGTAAGCAATACAAGCATCGTGACACAGGCATTATCTCCTCGTTTTCTCTTTTCCTGTTACAGGTTTGCAGGTACGCACTTTAATATATACCAGTACTCTTTTTCTACAACACATTAACTGGTTTTATTTTGTTTTCAGTACCGCACTGAGTTGAAAAAAGTTGTACTTTACCCTCTAAAAATGTCCGTCTGAAAAAACTTTTTTCCAGAATTTTTGCCTAAAAATTGAAGGGGTCTCTTATACACAAGGGTCTCTTATACACGGGAAAATACGGTAATTCCAACTTTTCGATATTCATATTAATTAATGTGAAAACAATTTTACAGTGTTATTTTTCTTTCAATTTTTTTCCTGAAAAATAAAATTTTTCACAGTATTCTGTAATGCTGTTGTCTTTTTACTATAGTAGTCATTTGATGATTGTTGATAGTAGTTTTAGAGAGAAAAGTCTATAGCAAATATAAGTAATACTTGTTAGTTGATTGTAAAAGTCACAGCCTTGGCATAGAGTTATGCAACTGATATCTATTTTGCAGTTGAAGGGAAAAATTTTAAAATTTAATTAGCCTTTTCTGACAGTTATCAGTCATTTTTGCCAGTAAAATCAACATATTTTGGTGCCCCCATCTTTTACTTTGTAAATATTAGCAAGCATCACCATTTTATTGTCAAAATGCAAATAATGTAAAAGTAATCACAACTTTATATTTTTTCATACTTTGTAAAGTTTTTGTGCATTAAAATTGTGATGACCACAATTATTTATACCAAATGCTGACCAGCTTGCTCTAAAGAATATGTTCAGAGAACATGCGTTTTATAGGGATGATCAAAAAGCATTTGTGATATTTGGGCACAGCCATTTGGGCATGGGACTCTTCTGCACGAGACATTTGGGCCACTTGGGCACAGGACTTTTGGGCACAGGGATTCTTGGACATGAGATATTTGAGCACAAGACACTTGGGCGCAAGATATTTGGACACCAATAAAATTTAATTTAGCAACTTTTTTTCATTTTTGTTTATTAGGTTTTTAATGACTCAGTATAATTTCCTAACTCATAATATTTTTTAAGAATTATTTCTTTACTAAATGAAACACTTGCAGTAATATGTGATATAACAATTAAAACCATTCAAGTGACTTTGCACTTCTGGTTTTTCGTATTAATTCAGATTTTTATGTGTAGGTTTTAAAACGAACGAAGCAGAAGAAGACATCTCAAGTTTATAGTAGCATTTTATTTGATATTAAAATATGATAGTATTTTATTTCAGAAATCTCTAGTGCATCACAAAAACAGTAAATAACAAAAATGCGTATCATAAAATTTAGTGTCAGTACAACTAGTGCAGCAATTATACTAGTATTCTATCACAAAACTACATTCATTGAACGCTTGATGTGCTTTAGAAGAAACCGACCTAGAATGCATTGTTTAATTCATTATTTGTTTATAATTAGCTGTCATCTCGATCACCAGATCACTTAGTAAGCCAATCAAATGATGTATGCTTATCAATATCTTTTGCAAAATGCATGATAATATTATGCGTTCAGCAGCAGTGTTTTTACATACGTTAATAGGTAATAATAGTTAATATTTATTATTTCCAGTAATTATAATAGTTATTTCCAGTTTGCACAATCATACATCATAAATCATACTCACATTATGATTATTTCCTTTCTTACAAAACTTTAAATGTTTTAAAAGTTACATGGTAATCAGGTAGTGCATGAAGATTCCCACAATAATTTAGCCAATTACACAATGTGATTTGTAACACAAAACAGAAATAAAGTATTTTCGCGTGATCGCGTCACACTAGCTGTAACTTGCATGTCAGCACTGGTGCCCAAGACCAGTAGCACTCAAATGACTACGCCCAATTTTCCCGTGCTCAAATGTCCTATCTGTAGTCAAAATTACTTAAAAACTCCATGGAGAGGAGTAAGGGCCAGATTTTTTTAGCAATTTATGTATATTATTTCTGATTTGACATTTGAGGAGCTAGCAATTATAACTGTAGTGTAAGATTTGACATAAAAAGTAAGAAATGACATAAATTTAGGAAGACTTTTAATGGGATTAGCCATTGACTGAACTTGATTTCTTTTGAAGCACTGCTGGAACATTCATTGTTGCAAATAGTGATACTGAATCAGGGACGATGCTGGAATCAGATCTTGGTACCATGGTGATCAATAGTGAGGAAGAGGAAGAGGGAGACGGGACAATGAAACGTAAGATTTTCTTCTTTTCATTTTGTTATGAAGTGTTAAATACAGTAAGTCCTCTCTAAATGACTCTTCGTTTAACGACGTTTCGTTTTATAGATGCTGGTCTTTTGACACTTAACGACACATGTTTTATTTCTTATCCGGCCTTCAAGCGCCAATAAAATTCTGGTTAAAATCCTATTTTTGATGTATGGACTTTGTCGGATTTAAAAATGATGTTAAAGTGTAGCATAAATATTTTTATCTTTTTGCTCTGATGTTTAAATACTAACAAGTTTATTTATAGGAGCTAATGGAGAAGGAGATGAAAACAACAAATCAAAAGAAAAGTACCGTCCATCTTTTCTTGATCACTTCGAAAACAAGCAAGTTGACAATCCTTCAGTTGAGAAAAATAATGAAGTTCCACCAGTTTTACAACAGGCGGCACCACCACAACCCGGTCCTGAATCATTTGGATTTCATAGATCTTTTACTGACGGAGACTTTGATTTTGTAAGTGGATGTACAAACTGTTTAGTGTATGATACTAAACACTAACATTAGCATGTTAGAATAGGCACTCCTTTTTGCCTTTTTAGCCATATATTACTTCTTAGTTCTTTTGCTACCATATCAAGTTTTTGGGTGATTTCAAAGACCTACCCGCCTTGCGTTATATGCCGCACCAACTACCTACTCCTTATATTGATATCGACATTACAGCGATGTAGCTTTTTGTACATTTTATTCTTCCTCCTAAGGACAGGCAACAACGTCACTTGTGTTAATTACCAGGAAACCTTTCAGTGGATTCTATTGGTATCGGCAGTGGAGGTGGTGGCAGCTCCAACTGCGTGAAGTTGAAAAAAGTGTGAAGTCAGATAACAATGTCACGACTAAATGTCCTTGCATTATAATGGCGTTATCATGTCTCCTACCACCTACCTACCCTAAACTTGATATAAATATGTTGATGGCCTCGTATTGTTAGCCCAATCCTATGAGTCGTACTTATTATATTTGTGCCAATTGATATGTAAACAACGACTAAACTGTAGTGCTTACTTCAGCAATAAGGACTAGAAGTTATTTATAGGTATTCTTACTTATGATTTTCAAAGTGCAATGATGATAATTTTTTTGTTTGTTTGAGTGAAATAACATTTTATTGTTTTATGTTGTAACACTATTGTGGTACTTTACCATGTAAGTCTTTATTCAAAAAAAAATTCTAAATTGATCATAAATAAAAATTTTCTGTGACGGCCTTGACTTCAAATTCTCCATACTTCGGCATTACATTCTGGCTGAAACTTTCTTGTCACTACACTATTTGTCAAGCATTACATTACTAACTTTTAACTTGGGTTACATTCACTCATGTCAGCCATAACTGCTGTTGGCTTATTTAATTTTGGCCTGGTTATCACATAATTAGTACTTAAAATAGAATAAAAAATGTCCATTTTACCTGCTGTTTGGTTTACGGTTTGGATAGCAATACAAGTTAGTTTAACCCTTTCACTACGTAGTTGCTTTTTAACTGAGCCGCATTGCATTTTGTAATGCATTTGACAGTAACTTTTTGTGGTGTGTTACTAAAACAGAATCTTGTAAATAAACAAATAGCCGTTTGATATTAAACACTAATATTGAATGTTAGTTTTATTTGTGCACATTAACACACATACGTGCGCGTACACTTGCGCACTCACACATGTAAGTACGCCATTATATTTAGAAACCAATTTTCATAAGTCATAACCGTAAGTCATAATACTAACCCATGCAATCATTTTATAAAAATGCAACAAGCAACTAAATGTATGTTTCACCAATCAACCACAAGTGATTTTGCTTGAGAAAGTGTCATACTGTACAGTACTGCCAAATGCACCTGGTTTCAGATGCTGATTGGCTGGTTAGCGTTACTTGTTGCAAAGCAACCCTAATCCCACAGTTATTTTACAGCGTTTTTGCATGGCCGTCAGTCCGCCATATTCCGTAGTGAAAGGGTTAATAACTGTAGCCAGTGTACCAGCATATGGTGGCTCGTAGACTAGTATATTCAATTCAGTAGATTTGTTAGAATAAGGCATGACACATTGTGTTCTGGAAGGACAGGATTCCCAAGGTCTTTCCACACTCCACACTTTTACTACAAACAACATCATTTATAGGTTATAGTAATAGCAGAGCATGCAGGGAGCTAGCATTAAGATTTATGGTAGTTCTGACACACAATAAATTATTATTATTTGCTGACACCCACTAACAACAGTATCAAAAATGCAATGATTCTAAATTCTATACAGTGTGGAGTTAAGCATTTTGCCAACTGTTGAAATTGCAGACGTATAATTTAGTGAGTGTGCATTTCAGTGGCAAAAGATTGAGTGTGATGGGCCGTCTGTGCAAATGTCCGTCCCTGTGAACTGGAGACGACAGCTCATGAATATCACATCCTGCATGGCAAACTGTAATGCAGTTATTTAGTTTTTACAAGTTTGCTGTTTTTTGATGAAGAGCTAAAATGATTATAACATCATAATTTATTTCCTTTTGACCATCTTAGATAATTCTACTATTATCATCTTGATTTTCTATGCTAAGCTGTTTAATAAAAATTTGTCATCTAACTATTTGCAGTTAAAATCATTGACGTATGAAGAACTACAAGCTCGCATGTCAGCACTTGACCCAGAGATGGAAAGGGAGCTGGAGGAACTACGACGGAGGTACCAGAGCAAAAGACAGCCAATCCTTGATGCTATCGACACCAAAAAGAAACGACAGCAAAATTTCTAGCAATTGACAGTCTTATTGTAAATACATTTTACACTGTCTTTTGTCGCTGGTTATAACAATGCAAGCAAACTGGCTAGAATCTCTTGAAAATGTGACTTCTGGAATTAACTTTGGTCCATATTAGGTGAAAGGCTGTATATCATTATTACCAAATATTTGCAGGCAATATTGTTCCTGCATATCTTTGCACTATAAACTTGCATTCTTTGGAAACATGTTTACTTCTGCAAGAGAGACATAGACTACTGTAAGAGAGAAAGAAAAAGAGGAAAAGGTAAAATGAAGTGGATTTCTACAAAAAAATATTATAATTTTTTCTGGACGGAATATCCTTTTTGGTGAACCCAATCGAAATGTTATTTTGTAAATTACTATTGCGCGTTTAGTAATTTGACATTTTTTTAGGATCGTGATCTGTGTGTTTGTATATAGTTAATTTATGTAAAGTATATGCTTGCTCACAGTGCCATATTTTGCAAAGTGTACAATAACCATTTATTTTTGCAGTGCACCATGGCACGGGGGCACAGTACGAGTGACTGGGTTGTTAATGACTGATTGCTAGAGCTTTATTTTTAGTTAGTTAATCGTGCTTTTATCTTTGATAAGGTTTCTGCTTTTGTTACTGTTATCTTTTTATTCATCAGGTGCTAATTGTATTGACCAATGAGAGTGTACATATTATTAGCTGACTGTTACTATCTGGAAAGCTATTTAGATTAGTAAGTTTACTAGTAGTTTTGCACTGCATGCCAAAACTTGTCTGTTTGTTCTTTTAAAATGAGACTTTTTTAGAGTTATCCATCTTGGGCAAATAACCCGATATAATTTACATAATTTGCTCTTTAATTTAATCTTTACACAATTTTTTAAAAGACAATTTTGTTACTAGAAACTTAGAAACATCACAGACAGACAGTCGTTTTGACTGCAATATTCAGCATCTTCAGTGAGAGTTTCAAATAACAACCAAAGACAAAAGACAACATTTATTTACCATCGCTTGTTTATCAGAAATGCTAGAACTAACGGCTATTTAGCAATTTACACTTACAACAATACAGGTAAGCACACAGAGTACAAATCACGAATAATGTGTAGGGTACATGCCCTAGTGTTGGCAGCCGCTAGTGTTAAACTCAAGACTTCATGCTTGCAGTCCAAAACCTAGAGCACTCTGCCACCCAACCCAAGACATACAGATGGAGCCTGCTGTAGTTGTAATTACATATTTGCATAGTAATCAAATTAAGATAACCTGAAGATTACAAACATACAGACAAACATGTAGGTTACATGTAAAGTAGAATATACAGTAAAAGTAGAATAGTTAAGTATTAGAAAACAAGAGTTAAGGGAATAGAACTACTTTGAGCATTGATTGAATCTTATTGGGATATGTAGATAAGTAATGTTTTATTAAACGATCCCAGTTATTGTATTACCGGCCACAATACTAAAATTATTAGAACAGAATAAACTTTGGGCAAAAGTTTCCTGTTCTCACACAAAAGAAATTAGTTTCTGATGAAGTGGATTAAGAACTGCGTGATATCGTTTGTACTGGCAGTTTACAAATAGATAAGAAATTGAGAAAGAAAGGGAGAGGATAGGATGAAGGAAAGAGGAGTAGAAGAAGAGAGTGATGGACAAGATACGAAAGAGAGAAGGAACAGAAAAAGAGTCTGGTAGACAGGTTGACAGTTTGCAGACAGAGAAGGAACTGAGAAAGAGAGGGATAGGATGAAAGAAAGAGGAGTAGGAGGAGAGAGTGATTGGGAAAAAATGAAAGAAAGATGCAAGCAGAAGAAAGACAGGCAGACAGGCTGACAGTTTGTAAATAGAAGAGGAACTGAGGGAAGGAGAGGATGAGAGAATGAGGGGAAGGAAGAGAGAGTGATTGTTAGGCAAGAATGAGAGAAAGAGTGAACAAAAAAGAGCTTGGCGCTTTTTCTGTGCAAAGTAGTTCCATTCCCTTTACTTTTATAACACTTACCTATACTTCTTATAACACTTACCTATACTTCTTTATAGATTTGTTTTACAGATTTTACACCATACCTTTATAAGTTTATTAGTACATCTCATTTTTGATTTTCATTTAAATTTATTTTAGTTAGTCTGTTTACAGCCACTGTAAGCAGTGTATATGACCTGGTTGTTCTTGAATTCTTTTACTGCTAAAGGTGACTGCTGAACATTGCAGCCGAAATGTGTGCCTGTCTGTGGTGTTTTCAAAGTTCTTAATAATAATAGTCTTAATAATAATATAGGTTTTAAAAAAAACTATGATGTTCCTATGTTAATTGGTTTAAACAAAGTGTGGCCGACTGAAATTGATTGCCAGTAACGTAATAGTTGATAACAGTGTCTCAGCAAAGAATAAGAGTTTCTGCTGAATTCTTTTTTATGCTTTATCAGGAACAGAGACATATTATAAATTAGGATAGTTCTGCTTTGTAAGCTGATAGCAAATGCAGTCAATTCTGTTTAACTTATTTGTCAGGTCAGTGAAGAAGTAATGAGTTAAGCAAAATGTAGGTTACACAATCATATACTACTTAGCCTGATATAGGCCTAATTACGTTAAACATATTTGACTGTATCTGACTTATTATCCAGCATTACCGAGAGAACAGCTGAATCTTCACAAATTTCTGACTTGAGTGAACAGTATTCTCAAATAAAACTAGTATAGTACATACATGATTGTGATATGAATACCTTGATGTATAGATGGCCTAGAGAATATTGTTGTGCAGCACTGCACCTACCACATTAGAACTCAAATGAATAATCTGTAAATGTTTTGTTAATGTAATTCATTATAGCATGAAATGATATGTACAATAAACTATTTGCAGAATACATCTTAACTTGTTTAGTGATTAATTTCGTTTACAAAACTGATACCAGCATAGCTTATAAACTTAAGATTCTGCAATATCTGCAATATGACCAAAACTGCAAGTGCTGACTGCAAAATCTGTGTTGACCTGATCTCTGTTTCAAGACCATAATTTCACTATTGCTGAATTCGCCATACATAATTACAATTCCACATAATTATTAAGTGTCTGCAATTGCTAAAGATGGATCACGTTCAACGAAATCTACTGAAGAACTACAGTGTAGTATCTCTGATAACTGCTATAAATTGAAATTCACGAGTAATATTTTCAAGCGATAGTAGTTAGTACTATTAAGTGGCTTGTCACTATGGGGTTATTGCATGTTAATTTCAATTAACAAAGTATCAACAAAGTTGGTGACAACAAACACAAAATTAAAACTGTTTTCAGATACAATTATTATATTTATTAACAAGAATTACCATAAATACACTATACAGTCAGTCGTAATGTTCAAACTAACAACGGGGATGGATAAACACAAACACCGGCCAAATAAAAGCGCTATCTAGTGCAAAAATTTTACAACATGCGCTGCTGTGGAGACTACATCCTAGCTGGCTATCTCTTAGTAAAAGGTGATAATGATTCTTTAACAGTTTTTAACTTTTGAAACATAATTTGACTTGAAATTAATCTAGAAAGAACTGTGTAAATATAGAAAACAATGGAAGTTTCTACATCAATATTACACAGGTAAAATAAAAAAGTGCTACTATTTAACACGTTATCTTTGCAAGATTCCCCAAAGCTTGAAAGAAATATGTATTACGTTATACACCTAGATTGATTCTCAAGTTGAATAGTATATATACAAGTGAGAGACACCTGTACAGAATCAATATTCACAAGCATGTTTACTGCTAAAGAGTAGATAAAGGTTAAAGTGGCATTTACGTAGCATGCGGATGCAGATACGTTTTAGGCGTACGGAATACATAAAATAGGTTTATATTATTTTCAACGCAGCCATTTATGCAGCCTGTGTATGCATTAGTCTTTTTCTGCAGCTTTTCCTGTTGACTTTTTTCCGCAGGCAGAAAATGCATTCGCATCCGCATGCTACATAAACGCCACTTGAGAGTTACCTTTTGAAAATTGAAATGTACCATTTTTAAGAAAATGAAATTTCTGGTTAAACTATGAAATACTTGCATCAATCGGCAAATAATTTGCTAACAGTGGCAAATTCAATGCACAAGTAATTATTATTGTTCGTAAAAAACTTTAAACTGATTTCTAGTGGTTCATAGTTAGCTATATATAATTTCTGTTTGTTCTACAGACTTGTATACTTTACTGAACAATGATTAACCACTCAAAATAAAACATACGATTTTAAACTTTTCAATGCTTTCATAGCATATTATAAATTTGTATTAGTCCTGTCTACATGCATAACAAAACATTACACGAATATGTGCACATACAAGCCCTTAAAAAGAAATAAAAAAAATCACACCTGCTTCGTATGTTTTTCTATGTTTACTTTAGTAACCAAAAGGTGTTTGTAATAAGGCTTTCCTAAGCATGCAGTACACATGAATAACTGGTTTGTATTTTCTGTAGGAGTTAAGACTAGAGGTAAATTGCTATAGTTTATTGCTAGAGCTAACATAATCCTGGAACTGATTAGCAGCTACAACAAATACATAATACAAACCTTAGAACTAATAAAATTATAATGATTAGAACTAATAAAATTATAATGACGTCTACTCTAGTAATGTGAACTGGGAGGCCTACTACTGTGTAGAAGCAAAACTGCAAGGTTTTGGCAACAATCAGAAAAACCTGTTATCCCAAAAACCAGATGTGTTTTTTAACCACCTGAAAGGTCCAGAAAAGTTCATGTCTCTATTTATCTTTGTGAATCAGACAGTTTATTATGCTCTCTTTATCAGACATTTTCAGCCTGCAAAAACGTTTATGTACTATTAGTACATGCAGTTAGTAATAGTTTACAGTACTTTTTCTATCTGGTGCAATTAACTTCATGCAACTGGGGCAGCTGTTTGGATTAATCAAAAATCAATAATGCAACATTATCAAGTTCCCACACATACATTGTTTAGCAGTGACTGTCGATTTAGGCAGCATGAGCTGCCACTTCTCTCTGCAAAGCGTTCTTACATTGCACACAACATGACTATAATAGTACTCACAGTTATATGCTTCATACTTATAACCGACTAGAATATTAAACAAAATCTAACAAGGATACTAAGCAAGCATGATAAAATCTCTAACTACTTGCAAAAAAGCATGCCGTGCATATACGAATAATGCTTGGTCATAAGTAAATCAATGCCAAAAAAATGTTAACAGTTATTATATTTGGACCACACAAGTGGCAGAAGGCTCAACCTAAATAATCCTTCCAGTTCACATCACTATTCTGCATTAATTAGATGTTTAGTCACATTACCAACATTAATCACAGCAATTAAAAACCTACTAAGCTATAATAACTGTATCAACCTTCCCCAAAAGAAAAAGATTTTCCAACAAGAATGTACGTTTGCACGTATAAATCACTATTTTTTGCATTCAAATACTTGCAAAGGAAGAGGTCACGCAAAACTCTTTGAGCAGAAACCCAACTTTAGAAGTAAAGTATGAATAATAGAAATTTACTAAAACTACAGTTCTTCCGAATTTTAAACACTACACAGCTTGTTGAATACATCAACTTGAAACAAGGGTAACAACTTGTAAACAACAATAGAGTTTTCACCGCAGTTACATTATTACCCTGTTTTCCATCATCCTGAAATCAATAAGCTCACTTCATAGCATTTCTTGGAGTTTTATTTATTAACTTTCACAGCCAGTTAATGACACGGTTCTCTGTACTTGACCCATTTCCAAAACCAAGGCTTATAGTGACAATTGCTTTACCTATTCAGTGTAATTGCCATTCTAAATAGTTAAATTAAAAATCTACTTGAACAAAAACTCATTGCCAACAGTAACTTTAAACTTGACTGCCTGTAAAACATAAACACCAAGGTTAAGAATAAAAATACTCACGCCACTTTGACAGCAGTAGGTTGGACAAATAGTCTGAAAAAAGCCAGGTAAAGCCACTTACTGACTTCAACAGTTTAACTCCACAGTGTGCATTTATTTAATCACAAAACAATTAACATATAATTATACATTCCGACGAAAACTGAATGCTGAATTCAGGCAGCAGAATGCTGAATGTGAGAACGTTATCAGAGATAATTCAAATTATATCTTAATAGAAAATTGAACAGTTTTAATGGTCCAGTGTGAACTTTAAACTAAGTGGAAACCAAGCAAATCTAATGTGGATTGGAGATCACCAAATTACATGCACTAACAAATGACATAATATTACAATCATTGTTCCAACAAATGCAACTCTTGTTCTACTAGTAAATAATTACTGATCTAACAATGTGGAAAGTATCCTTTAGTTAAAAAATTGAAAGAATACATCATTTTACGTGAATTACTCCACCCAGAATTAGTATTTGCGTAATTCCACAACCATAGCAATGGGTACGTTTCAAACGTATCTCCTATTGATTACATCAATTATAAATCGTTGCATTAAACACAAATCAACAATAAATGTTTGAAGACAAATAATCATTTTGACAAAAATGTAAACAATAATAAATGACGGTGTCGGTCTCTACAGGATAAACTTGCCAACAATGAGGCCTAGTATAATTGCGGCCACCAAGTATAATATAGGTGGTACAATATTGCCTTGACCTAGTTGGTGAAGGTTAAACTTTCCTGCAGCTTGCTGCGAGGGAGCAGATGTCCTCAATGAAGCCGGTTCAGGTGTGTATCCAGTTTTTCGTAATCTCAAGCCTTCCTCCTGAAAAGTTCACACAGGTGTTAAAAAATGATAATTAGAGGAGTGAATTTAACTGAGTGGTCAAGACATCTAACTGGCCGCTATAGCTAAGCAGTGCCACCCCGGTCTTGATTACAATCTGCTTCTGTGCAATTTTATCTGGTACATAATTACTGCTTTTGGTTACTCATCTTCTGAGGGAGGATAAACATGCAGGACAACATAGGAAACTCCCACAATAAGGAAAACTTTATATAATTTTTAATAACCACAACAAATTGAACTACTCTCTAGTAGTCATCAACAGGTTAATGGAAGCAGAATTACCTGATCATGACTATAATAAAGTAGTTTTTATGTCGTATCTATTAAAAAATTACAGAAAATATTTCTTTATCTTGGTATTTTTATACATGGCAAAAAACAGCCATTGTTCATCCCACATTAGATGCGTACCAATCTAACAGCTTGTCAGATTTGTTTTTGACATGTACCAATTTTAATTTCTATTAGCTACAGCTTTTTTATAAAGCATCATCATTTAGATTCAAATTCGAGTTCTTAAAATAAACAAAAATTTGTTGTGAAATGACATATTCGTCAATAAACGAGAAAAGTGTCAAATATTCAGTGTTATTAAAAGAACATCACTAACCAGAGATTCGTCGAGGACTTACTGAATGTCAATA
This sequence comes from Tubiluchus corallicola, assembly GCA_030141605.1. Classification (NCBI taxonomy): domain Eukaryota; kingdom Metazoa; phylum Priapulida; class Priapulimorpha; order Priapulimorphida; family Tubiluchidae; genus Tubiluchus; species Tubiluchus corallicola. The sequence continues at coordinate 255,381 of JAQGDQ010000063.1, forward strand.
GATTAACTAATGTCATACAAACAACATGTTAGATTAGTAAAAAATAGTCACTTTAATTTCTAAACCTGCTGAACATTTAAAATGATTGCCGTAGTTACAAAACAGTTGCGCCAGCTAAAGTCCAACAAAAAGTATTACAAATTAGGATTCTTTAAGAATAATACAATTATTGGCTGGTATTTAGCTACTACAACATGAACATGAGAATGACTCCGAAGCTTACTCTAAGGTTGGCTGTCTCTCTCCTCAAACCTTCAATCTCCGTTGTCAGTCGTTTGTTTTCAGCAACTGCATTTCTCAAATCTACTTCTAAGTTGCTTATCTACAAAAAGAAATAAAATATTATTAGCATGTAACTGCAAATAGTGCAATTACACACTTGCATTGTTTTTCTAACTTGCCGGTAGATGGCAGAAAAACAATTGCTCAGTCACCATAGCAATGCCAACTTTAGTACAACGTAGAAGCCGATCCGGCTAAATCAGTGCGAGTCAGATGTCCATGAAACCATCTCTTATCCACGACTTGAACCTTCTTGCGTATCCAAGCATCCGTCTTTCTTCATCGAGTTTTTCGGCACAGTTGTTGACTAGGGATCTCCATGCAGGACGGTCGTGAACTGCGAAAGGCAACTTGTCCAACTTTCCACCTTTCCTCAGAGAGAACTTCACCTTGTCCTTGAAGCGAAGGAGAGGACGACCAACACTGCGAGAGCCACTGGTTAGTTCTCCATGGAGAAGGGCCTTTGTCGGTCTCTTATCGTTCATTCTGACCACATGCCCAAACCACCGAAGTTGAGCCTTAGTAAGCGTAATCTCGATATCTTCCATCTTGGCACGAGCCAGCACGTCTTCGTTTGGCACATAGTCGTCCCAGCGAACACGAAGGATGTGACGCAGATGTCTCTGCTGAACCGCACGAAGAGACCTGACCTGATCTTGATAGAGCGTCCACGTTTCCTGACCATAGGTAAGCTGCGGAATGATGCATTGCTTGTACACCTGCAGTTTAGTGGCGATGGTAAGGTCATGGTTATCGAAGACATGTTTCCTCATACGGCCGAAAGAGCTGGCTGCAGCATTAATTCTTGCATGAAGCTCAGTATCCAATCGAGCATCTGAGCAGATGTAACTTCCGAGATATTTGAACCGTTGCACACTTCCAAGCTGTTCTCCGTCAATGGTAAAATTGACACTGTCACTAGAGCCGACACTCATTGTCTCAGTCTTCCTTTTGTTAATGCGCAGTCCCATTCTCTTTGCAGTTTCATTGTAAATGTCGATTAGATCCTGAAGGTCTTCCGGGTTGTCAGAGAAGATAGCTATGTCATCGGCATATTGCGCTTCACGCAGGAACATCATTCGTGTCTTCGTACTTGCTTTGAGTCGACGTAGGTTAAAAATGTCTCCATCATATCTGAATCGAACATGAATGCTCTTCGTCGAGCCAAGTCTGCCGAAGGCTACCTGCAAAAGGACTGCAGCGAAAAGTCCGAAAAGAGATGGAGCTAACTTGCAGCCTTGTTTCACACCGCTGTTGTATTCTACAGGATCACTAAGCTGGCCATTGACAGAGAGACGCGCTAGCATATCAGTGTGCAGAGCTTTTACCATACTTATAAATCGATCTGGGCATCCACACTTTGAAAGCACCTTGTACAGCAGTTCGCGATTGACACTGTCAAATGCCTTTGTAAAGTCGATAAAGGCAATATGCATTGATGTTCTATGCTCTCTCGTTTTCTCCATCAGCTGACGAATCGTAAAAATACCATCAATGGTACTGCGATCCCGTCGATACCCTGACTGAGACTCTGGGTAGATACGCTCCAAAATCTTGTCCAGCCGAACGAGAAGAATGTCTGCAAAAAGCTTTCCGACAACACTAAGGAAATGCCACGATAGTTACTGCAATCACTGCGATCACCCTTTTTGAACAAAATGGTGATGCTAGCATTGACAAAGTCACGAGGCATATCACCAGTCCTCCAAATAACGTTGAAGAGCTCCAAAAGATGATTCTGGAGAGAAGCAACGCCATGGATGAGAACCTCTGGTGGAACACCATCAGGTCAAGGGCTTTTCCGTCGCTTGATACGGCGAATAGAGTACTTGAGTTCCTCGAGGGTGACTAGTCCATCCATCTCGTCGATGACTGGTAACTGAGGTATTTCATCCAAGATAGTAAAGTCAGCGTCGGTAGTTTGATTCAGTAAAGTGCTGAAGTGCTCCATCCAACGATTCTGGATATCATTGGATGAGTTGAGAGTGTCATCAGCAATAGATTTGATAGGATGGTTACAACGCGATGTCGGACCATAAACGGCATTGAGAGAAGCGTAGAATTCCCGGAAATTCTTCATTTGGGCGTGTCTTTCAACTTCATTGGCTCGGTCCTGGAACCACTGATTCTTCATAAGTCGGATATGATTTCTGAGCTCACGCCTGTTTTTCTTGTCCTTGACTAGTGCACCGATTTCAAGCTCGTTGAACCAGTCTCGGTTGCGATTTCCTTGTTTACCGAACACAGCGTCTGCACTGTTGAGTAAGATTTCCTTGGTTTCATCCCAAGATGGTCTACAATCACTCAAAACATTGGCAAGATAAACTTGCAATTTGGATTCTTTGCCTTGTGTGGATGATTGCCAACTTTAGCAATACCCATTCCCACAGTATGTTGTTATAAGCTACAGCAGGACAATGAACATAGCAGCTGCGTGTCACAAACACAATGGCAACCTATTGTCTCAGCTAAGTTGTGGCTTGCTACTGAGTGAAATTTTACACAATTTTTTTTACAATATTTCATTGTATACACAAAAAGTGCGCACAAAAAGTTTATGTCCAGCATTTGCATAAATAACATATTCTGGTTGGATATTTCATTAGCTATTTGAAGATATCGGCTGTTTTTGTTTAAGTAAGCAAATAATTTAACTATTTGAGAAAAATCCACCGGTACCCATGAAAAATGCTTCATTAACTGTACAAGACAGCATAAAACACTTAATAAAATGCACAAAACCACAAAATGATCTTGACACGCTAAAGAACCCTTCTTAACAGATCCATGGTTGTTTTTACCTGCAAATACTCTTTGTAGCAAAATTAATGAATATTGCGTAAAAAGTGAAATTCTCAATGGCTAGCAAGTTAATTGGGCACAACAATGACACTATTTATAGTCACATGAGTGTAATAAAATATCTTATTGCCGTACGATAAGTTTGCAATTTCTTAACCTAAGTTACCTGAATTTAATATCCAATTAATGTCATCATTTATGCTATTTATTTCAGTGAAAAACATTTGTTGTGAACTAAAGAAGAAAATGCGTTGAATACGTAACATGACTTTACAGATTGTTAATTTCAAAGCCAAAATGAAATGTGCAGCAAATAATCTCCCTCACTGACTAGTAACTGGTTTGGTAAACTGAAAATGTTCACCATAAGATCCTACTAATCTGTGAGGTGAAATTCAAAGTTGAAGGTGCAACAGTAACAGCTTCCTGCTGCTAGCATTATCCAAGCAAGTTGGATTGCATTAGAGCCAGTAGTGGGACATTGGTTTCATTTTCTGGTGGCGCAGGCGGCGCTAATAGTGGACGCTTTAAATTTTCATCCAAGATCAAAATTATCAAATTCTGTTCTAAATTTAACGAAGCCTGATAATATTTACCAAAATTCATTCGAAAAAATGTTCGTGATCACACAAAATTTATACAACGCAAGATTACGTTTGCAAAGGTGAAAAACGTTTTTCTACCGAACCTGTTTTTTCTTGCGAGGATCACAGGTTTAACTTGTGAACATTGTAAATCTTCGTATGACTGTCAGTTACTTCACCACGAGTTTACTTGTTGTATTTGCAATTTTGAAATTTATTAGTGCAAATATGGGCAAGGATAAAGAGGAGAGTATTGGCGCTACACACACCAAAATGTCACTCCAGGCTGTGTTAGAAAAGATGGACCAACGCCTGACAGATATAGAGCAATCAAACGTATCTATACAGAAAGAGTTAGCTGGTGTTTCTGCCTCCATACAGTCAAAGGTTGAAAAAGTGAATCAGCAAATAAACGGAGTTGCTTAAAAGCCAAGTATCTTGAAACCGTACGAGGACATACGCAGAGAGAACTCAGAAAATCGCGAAACTCTCAGCACACTCAAACAAGAAAACAAACTTCTCAAAGCAAATATTGCTAATTTCGAAAAACAAGTTCATGCTGCTAACGAAGCCATTAAAAACCTTGAACAGTATGAACGGAGAGATACGATAGAAATTTTTGGAGTACTGTATGTTCAATATGAAAATACCAATGGTATTGTAGAAAAAGTTTGTGAAACTATCGGAGTGCCAATATGTTCAGAAGAGATAGCCACACTGAATGCAGCGACCTAAATTAGGAAGCACACCTGCAATCATTGTAAAATTTGTGTGCAGGGCTACCCAAGGTAAAGTTTATGCTGCACGCAAGAAGATACAGCTACTGACCTTGGATTTACTATTTCAGACAAAATATATATAAACGAAAATCTGACAAAAGTGCACCGAACGCTGCTGTCCCCCACACGTCAATGCAAAAAAACAATTGAAATATAAGTATGCATGGTCACGCTACGGACGTATCTTTATTAAACGCTCAGATTTTTCTGATGCAATGGTCGTAAACTCACTCCAGGATCTTTTTGTCAAGGGATATGCACCATCCAGAACTTCAAGCTAAAGGTCTTAATATGTACTAGTAGCTGTAACAAAGTTACTACATGTGATAATTTATAGCCTTATAGTGTTTGTTCTAAAACTGTAGAAGTAATCAACGTGCTATATATTATAATAATTGTAGAAGATGGGTATATTTTAAATGTGCCCTTTTAACTCCTGATGATTTCTGTAAATTAGGCAATTCTGATGAAGTGTTTTTTTAATCAACCTTGTCTAAACTCGATTTTACCATTTCAAACAATTGATAACGATGATCTTTACAATTATACTCAGTTAAATTGTAGCCCGATCGAGACAGCCCAACTACAAACTCTAAATGATTCATCTAGTTTATTGTCTTTTGACCAAAATAAAAATGACCCCGACCTTAATCATAACACCCAATTTGACAGCAAGTACTATAAACTCGCTACACTACAATCATCTTCTGACCGTCAAACTACCGACAAAGACCTCACAATTTTGCATTTAAACATGTCTAGTCTTCAAAAACATTACTCTAGTATGGCGGATGTTCTGTTTCACTTCTGTAATCCACCTGACTTGATCGCTATAAGCAAAACCCTAGATTTAGCAAATACAACTCTAGACTTGAGCAACAGTGCATCAGGGGCAGCAGCAGCAGATAAGAGGGCTTGCACTCAGTAAGTGCGACTTGCCATGTTTTAGGACGTTTTATTATATTATTCGTACAACTTTTGTGGTTTTTTCAAAAAAGTGCAAGTGGCATTGGTAATACAAAAATGATTGGAAATAAAGGCCAAATCGATTATAATCGATTGTCCATTAATGAGCCCCAATGCTACTTGGAGGTGTAGCTCAAAATGTTCAAGAAGGAATTTAGTATGGCTCTAATGACCACCTAAAGTTTCATAGTGTTATGACAACCATTTGCCATCCCTTGCTACTAAACACTGCTACTGCTACCCATAAGACAACAAACGTCAACAACCAATGGGTTTTGGTAGTATTCAATGGAAGACGATCTGATGTTTGGTACTAAAAAACTGGTATGTTGTCGTCATCCGATTTATTAATCGTGGAACTGGGCAGCAAAATATATACGGTCAAAACAGCTACCTACATAATCAACTAACCTTAGGTGACGTTATCATGGTTGTAGCAGATGCGAATGCATCTGTCGAAGGAGCCGATATGGGAATATTCTGTTTCATGTCATCCATTTGTGAAGGTGGGGGACTAGAATCCAAGTTGTTTTCTCTGTATTCAACTGGAAGTTCAAAGCTACATTTCAACTTGCTGTCCATCAGCTGATCTGGATTTGCCTCTTTCCACTAAAAAAACATAAAAATCGACAATTACAGTACCAGAGTCTTTATTATTTGACCCACTTTGGAAGACGATAAACTTTCTTATGATTTACCAGACACAGTTAAATTCCAAGCTTCATCACCAAAGTTTTTCTAGGACCAGCATTGATGGTGTTTACTTTCACACGTGGTGAAGCGTAAATTTCAGTAATTTAGCAAAAAGTGGGTCTAAGATACAATAAAAGTTAAAAACTACACCAACACTGTAAAAGTTTAAACAGGTTTTGGTTGAACGCAACCATCTTCATAGTCGAGAAACAGTAAAATCCATTTTAAATTCAAATCACACTTTCTTGAATAACAACATTAACAAGCAGATATGTTTCGGTTGAATTCAAATCACCAAACTGTATCACAAAAGGTATAGCTTGTACAACTGCAGACAGTCATGCAAACTCAAAACCAGCTCAAAGTTTTGCATATAATGTATTATCCAAAGTTATAATGTATTATCCAAAGTTATAGTTTACATAAAAACTAATTAAGAAATTATTATAAAGGTTAAGAAAAGGTACTAAGTAATTCGGTATTTATTTAATAACATACCACAGTTTCCATATCTGGATGTTCACTAGGAGCAAACAGTGACTGCACCATAAACTTGTGCTTATTTTTCTCCGCTGGATCATAATCAAACGGTTGTAGCATGACTAAATAAACATATCATTCATTACTCAATGTACCAGAATTAAAAATTATACAATTAGCTATTATTGCAACAATTAGTCAACAAAGTAACAGGACTACATAAGCACTAGAGAAGGAGTGAACTTTTTAATAGATGGATCAGATGCAACCAGATTGCTGGATCATAGACTCAGTTAAGCAGCAAATCAGAAATGCTCTGTACTGACTCACTATGGCAAAAACACATCACATGATGTCAAACAGAAATTGATTTGACAAGCCAAAGAGGTTTGTTACAACAGTGGACATGATTTGATCAGCCACAGGTTTATTACAACAGTGGACATGATTGATCAGCCGGACATTTGTCACAACAGTGGACATGATTTGACGTGACAAGCCGAAGAGGTTTGTTACAAAAGTGGACATGATTTGACAAGCCAAAGAGGTTTGTTACAACAGTGGACATTATTGATCAGCCAGATGTTTGTTACAACAATGGACATGATTTGACAAGCCGAAGAGGTTTGCTACAACTATGAACATAATTTGACAAGCCGAAGAGGTTTGTTACAACAGTGGACATGATTGACCAGCCTGCAAATGCCAGCAAAATAACAGACTTTTGTTTAACAGACAAACTTCCATGCTGTATTCCCAAGATGCATAACAAATCAAAAGCTGAAAAATAAAAATTTCAAAACAGCGAGAAATGGAGGCAAAAGTGCATATAAAACATTGAAATTAACTTTTTACAGCTTTACGTTCTCGTCTTTTTGCAGTCGTCATACACGCTGCCCAATAAAATTGCAGAAAAAACAATGTTTGACAGCTTTTTTAAAAACAGCCAGACACGATAAAAATTGTGTAAAAGTCCGTGTGGATTAGATCCATTTGAAGATCTAATCTACAAGGCGATTAGGCTTACATCAAGTTAGTTGTTAAAATTTCTGCTTAATTTAATAAGGTGTGGCGACAATATTTTGCCAAATTCGACAAAGAATTGGTCTAGCAAATTAAAGATCGGTTGCTTTTATAACAAATATACAAGAATTTAACACGTTTCCTTTATGTTTGACCTCGTAGATTGGAAAATCCTTCAGCTCAATTATACACATTCAGCAAATGAGTCTGTTCATTTGAAAAAAACAATATTTATCAAAATTATGATGTTGCTAAGGACAGGTAAGGTGATCACTGATCAGTGGCATGTATCGCAAACATTAGTTATTAAAAGTAAAGCTAAATATGCATGCGAAAAGTAAAATTATGGCATAATTTACCTGATATTATAACAGTGCTTTTTCCATCAATCACACCACTGTTTGGGCGAACACAATAGCGCTTTGGTGCAGTAGTTTTTACTTTAAAACACACTTTTTTGTCCGTGGGGTTCGACAACTTCAAATTTGTAGTTACAACATCATTGAATGGTCCTAAAAGCACATACATATTGTTAATATTCTATATCAACTATAACATGAGCTGGCACCAGGCACAAAGGCTATACATGAATAATGGAGAAAAAGCATCCTAAAACAATTCTGTGTAAGGTCGCAATCAGTACCAGTCCTCTTCTCCTAAAATTCTTCTGATCTGATGTGTATCCTAGTCTTTGGCTATAAATAAAATCAATTGAATCTTTCCTAAAATTTCTTTGTGTCTGACTGGCTTCACTGTACACTACTGTATTTGTAATATCTCTTTTTCAATGAAATAATGGTTGAAGTATGTGTTTGACACATAACTGGTCTGAGATAGCAAATAGGTTGTACATTCTGGTTAGTTATTTCAGTAAATCACTAAAAAGATTGAATAATATTAATATTGAGATGGTTAAGCTCTTTAACTAACCCTTTAAATGTTATTAACTGTGGTCAGTTAACTGTTTAACTGTTCTCGATGAAGTCATACATATGACAAAATATCGAATACACATGACAAACTAAAATGAAGAAATTGCCTAACTCCAACCGCATTATCAGAGAAATGCACTAAACTTAGTGAAAAAACACCTGCGGTGCAATTGCCCCTCCGAATCACGTCATGTTTATTCATATATCATTGGTTGTACATAAATTAGATGCTTTCAGAGTCTGCCATTTTGGGATCACCACGTGAGCAAACTCCGAACAACAAACAACATTTTGCCAGGGTGGCACTACGATCATGCACAGTAAGAGAAAATACTGGAATTTCTTTTTAAAGGGTTTTGAAAGTCACATGGAGATCACATATTGTCAGTTTAAACATGCGTGTTTGCAAGATAATTGTGGAAAAATTGTTACACCAGTTAGCAGTCGGTTAAACGTTTAAACAGATAAGCGTCTCAACCTTGCATTTCTTGTTACTTACAACTTGACCTTATTTGCAGTCTGACAACGGGTTGTTTTAGTTACCAGAAACATTACTCTGTGCCCAGTCAAAATAAAAGATGCCATATACAACCACAGTTATGATATTAAGTCTATCATTCCGAAACAGTAATATTCTTTATACTATAGTCGGATACCAATTCAACATTCATCTTGAGCCCACAATTGTCCACGCATACTTTTTAATGTTTATGCAATACGTATTTTTATATAATGTAGCCCAAAAAATGCCACTGGCCACTGAATGTACTGGCCTGACTACAAGTGTAATTTAGGCAACAAACGAACATCCGTAAGCCCACTTAAGGATTATCAGAATTAAATCCCACATATATAGTAGGATACAAGCTTCATTTTTTTGCATTTTAGGATCAAGGACCTTTCAGCTATAGTCCAGAACCATTCAGGATCTCTCTCAAGTGTTTAGCACAATGTTAGCTGCCACTATCCAGTGGAGTTACTTGACAACTACTATACAAAGTAGTATCGTCAACATAGATAGGTAGACAGTTCTAATCTAATACAATCTAATAGATGAATAGCAGAAAGGGCAGTAGGTGCTACAGAACCTTGAGGAACAAGAACATTGATCTCTCATGCAGAAAAAACTGTCTTTGTAAACAGCTTCTAATTGTTGAGATGTGAAAATATTATATTGTACTGCGACCTAAGCCATATGACAGTTAGCTGAGTAGATGCTTATGTTAAATCTTGAACATATCAAACTTGGCTTCACACACTAACACACCAGTTAGGTCATTAATATACTAGATAAGTATTTAAGTATATCAGCAATGGCACAAAAATTGTCATGACCAAAAGAAAATCATTCATTATTATACAAAAAGTTAAGTAAATGCTTATATAGCTTCAAAGATTTTGTTGCTGATGATAATAAACCCATAATCCGAGCCGTCTAATCTGTCATTGGAGCCTATACTTATATAGTGTACTTTCCCAAGTACCCATACCCATGTCAGCCCTAATCGTAATCGTAATGCAAATGAGTTGATTGGGCCAATGGAGATTTTCAAGTTTCAGTTTTTCACTTCAATTCAATTCAACTATTATTTTAACTATTATTGATCTAATTTTGACCTACTCTTTATAAACCAAGAACACATCATAAAACAGGATATGCTGACTTCTATGCATGTAAAATACCTAGGTTTGGAAAACTCTATCATGTAATGTGAGGCTTGCAAGACCTTTGAATTCAATTCAAGGAACGACTAGATGAACATTATATTGATCATCCCCTTAAATGTGATCCAAAAGCTTCTACTTCACTTCCGCCTAGTTATTTCTGAGAGCGCTTTGCATACAGATAATCTATTTAATGTGTGTTCTTCATTTCTATGTAATTTTAAAGTGTTATTCTTTGTTTCTAATTTGTCTTTAGTTATATTTCGGTTAGACATCTATTTCACTGAATTTTCACACAGTTTGAAAAAAATTCAGCATTATTCTTATTGTTCATCGCTGACCCCCTTTCCTTTTTTTTTACTGGAGTTATACCTTGTTCAACGAATCAACAATTTACGTAGTTCGATATTGCTATAGTTTTTTTCTCTTTGGTTATTCCTACGAATTCATTCTCTTGAGTTAAATTTAAATTTTTTGTTTTTTTTTGCTAATTTAAATATTGTTTCATACCATTTGCCATATTTATCTATTTATGTTGCCACTTAATTACAACCTCATTTGAATTCATTATGTTAATTTCTAGCTAGTTATCATCTTTCTTTTTCTTTTTAAAATATTGAATATTATTTCCTTGTCAGGTCATATAATTTCCTTTAAATTTGGATGGAGGTGCTTGGCTTGGCGATGATTTGTAATTCTCATGGCTTGACACTGCTTTTTTCTTTGGTTCCCTGTTGGACTGAGTTTCTTGATTTATATGCAACTTTTAGTTTTGTTTTTTGTTGAGTTGGACTTGGTCTCTTGATTTTAATTTAAATTTTCTGTTTTGCTTGCTAATTTATATTTTGCCTTTTCTTATTGCCAAATTTATTTATTGTTTCTAAATTTAAACTCATTTGAACTTGTTGCCTCATTTTTTTGTTAAGCAGCTGATTATTTTCATTTGCACACACCTTACTTGACAGGTCACTTAATTCACTTCAATTTGGATAGTGGTGGGTGAAATGGTGACCCTTGGTCTTTTCGCCACCCCATCTCTTTTCCATCTTTATTTTAGTTTTTTGCTTTTGTTCATTTTGTAAAATTTGGAGACAAATAAATTATTTACTTACTTATCAATAATTGTTTTTGTATGTTTTGTGTGCCGCTGAGGTTTTGTGCCTATTGTTTGGTCTCCTATGAACTTCTATAGTTCTCTGAACTACTCGGAATAAATATACTACTTGTACTACTAATAAAGTTGAAGTTGAATTGAATCAAGCTTCAGATGACCAGCTATAATCATGACGACTTTTTATATACCCAGCTCATTACTACTCACCGCGAAATTTCATTTCAAACGGTGGATCAAGCTGTAATACTTGCTCAGCTTTTCCCGACATTGTTTTTCTTTTAGATGAATTTCTAAATAAACTGAAATTCCGATCCCAAATAAATTTCAGCAAGTCGGCAAGAGCGCAAGACGGCAAACTCGACGAAATAAGCAAAAGTGCCTATGTTGAAAATTTTGTTCTTAGCAGTTTTCTTTTTAAACACGTTTGTATGAGAGCCAAGCTGTCATTAACCTGACCAGCAGCAGCGATTAAAGCGTAAAGGCACTAGGGTGAGTATCGAACGTTATCTTAGTTCGAATTCGATTCGATCCTGAAATTATAGATTGGAAGAGTTCAGCATTTCAGTCACGTACATTGTTTATCATTAAAATGTTTGAAACAGCAAGTTGAGTGTCAAAAGGATCTTGGGGGTATATGTGGATAACAAGCTGACATTTAGCCAACATATTGATGAAGTCACCAAGAAAGCAAGAAAGAGGTTTGGCTAATTAGAAGAACTTTCAGTTTCCCAGATATCCTGATGTTTATGATTTTATACGAATCATTTCTCAGTCCTATCCTTGACTACGGAGATGTCATAAATTATGGAATCCATCCATACTGAATGCAATAAGGACAAGTGAAATATGTACAACATACAGCTACAAGATTAGTTCCTGCCATGAATCATCTGACGTATTCAGAACGGATGAGGAATTTGAAACTTCCCTCATTGAGATTTCGAAGGAAGAGAGGTGAGTAAATCCTGATGTTTCATATCAAGAACAATCTGACTAAAACTGGTCGCTTTTTTTGCTAATAATCTACGAGTACTGGATATAAAGTTATTAAGCCCAGATGCAGAAACAGGAATAGGTTCATATTCAGGACTGTCAATGATTGGAATTCATTAAATACTAAAGTATGGTGTGCCACTAATGCTTCATGCTTTAAGACACAACTGGATCAGTATTGGAAAGACCATCCTGAAATGTATCACGACCCATTTCAGCTTGAATGGACTTTATTGGCGGAGAATTAGAGACTCCCACCTGACTCTACACCACAATGGCAGTTATTATAGTATTAACAGTTACAGTGTTTAACCGGATCCACAACGTTATGTATACAAGTAAGTATTGCAACCATGGGCAAAAAGTTATTAGCTTCGCCCTGATCATCGAAGGTAAGCCTGCAATTAGTGCAATTTAGTTGCAGTTTCTGCAAAATTTTCAAAAAACTTATAGTGGTTTTACTGCAGTACAAAATAAAATAATATGCATGTTCTTTGTGAGTCTACTTCTTACTAGTGGTTCGAAAACTTGTTCGAAAATCTTTCAAACTCATCAGAATTTGTTTTCGGATTCGAAATACTGAAATTCGGTTCAAATTGAATACGAAAGTCACAGATTTAATTCGATTTGAATTTGCTTTCTGGTGGAGAATGCTCACCCCTAAATGGCACTCCAGCAGGTTATCCTGAAATCTTGAGGTCTTGAACAATATACTTCTAAGAAGTCCTTAACGACACTAGAAGTGTTGGGTGCGTATGGTTGTATAAATGCTGAGAAAAACAACTCGCTAATTTGTGATGGTATTAGAGGTGAAACAGGGAGATCAAACATGGTGTTTATATGGGCCAAAACATGGTTATATTTACAGACAGGTCAGGTGGGGAGCACCGTCATGGTAGAAACAGCTGAGCTAGGGTGCCAATGCTCTGAAATGATCTCTAGAAGTGATTTCTCTGATAGATCTATCTGGTAGAAGTTTGTTCCACAAGCATATTGCTCTGGGATAGAAGGTGTATAAGTAAAATTTTAGTATTAACTCTTGTTGCTGATTGAACAAATTTCCGGGCAACCTTGAGTGATGGAGTGATATAAGTTGGTGAATTGATGCCTCTCCTGTGATGCACTATATCATGAGAGATGTTTAGTATTGCTTGTCGGCGTTACTGTTTTTCTACAAGTTTGGATATTATCTTAGACCCTTCAGCATTTTGAAATAGCATTTCGCACAAATCACTCTGCATTTCACTGAACTTGCTCGATGTGTTTGATGCCAGTAATTGTGTATGTGTTCCAGGGTCCGATAGCATATTCTAACTTGGGTCTGACGAGGGCTTCGTATGCTCTTTTTTTGACTTGTTGATGACATGAGTGTGGCATCCTGCAAATAACATTGTGTCCTTGTTGCATAAGTGGCAATTTCATAGTAGCGCTCACTCCCATGAAGATTGGTGCTGATGGTAAGGCCCAGGTATGAATATGAAGAAAAAAGCTCTGGGATTTTATCGCCCATGCTGTAAGGAAAGTGAGATGGGTTTTTCTTTTGAAAAATAGGTAAGATTTTGCATTAATTTTATCAATGTTAAAGTCCATAAGCCAATTTTTCCCCGATAGTTGTAGCTGTGAGAGATCATGTTGTAGAATGTGGTGATCTTGATTACTCCATATAGGTCTATAGAGAATGGAGTCGTCAGCAAATGGTCGGATATTTGACGATATCTTGTCACCAATGTCATTTATATAGAGGAGGAATAAAGCCGGTCCAAGAACTGAGCCTTGTGGGACCTAATGTAACATTAAATTGATTTGGAGTGTATATCAATGATGGAGACCTTCTGCGTCCGATCAGAGATGTCCAGTTGTGTACGGCTTCTATCAGCTGAATTGAACATGAGAAGCACAAACGATCCCCTTAATGTTATAATTGGTACCTGTTTGCAAAACTAGTGCAAAACTTCTGTGATGCACCATCATCTCATAGCAAACCTTGAAGAAATTCAATCCATAATGCATTACTATTTAAACAACTAGCTTTGCAAACTTTGTGCTGAATCTTCCGGATTCACAACTTAAAAATTTTAATTCATCGATTCACTAGTACCAACTCCATTCATTTCGTAGCACAGATTTCCATAATACGGCTATGTCTGTAGTGCTCCTATGTTATTGCTATATTATGCATCTCAACGTCTAACGTATTCCTTTTCTCAGATATCCGTTATTTGTAATTTCCTTCTTTCACATTCAAATTGATGTTCTAGTTTTTTGCATCACTTTTTAGTTATGGCATTATAAATAAAAATAAATAAGTTTTATAGTTCTATTCTTGTACAATTCTGGAAAAAGATGCTTTTGTAACCTGCTGCCATTCTGTTTATAAATAGGAAGCAATGTGATCCGCATCTCCATTCAGCTATACATGTTTCGCAATTACGATTGCTTTGTTATTTTGTGTCCACCGTGTTGATTACGGGTTTTTGCATTATATTCCTACATCATTCGTGAAAACTTAGATGGAAACCTCATATAAACACAATGAATCAAAAAATTGCAAAAAAAACTTGGAATAATTTCATTTATCAAAAATAAACTATATAAATTTCATTTATTATCTTCATATAATACATTTTGCCTTACTTAACTTGTTGTATATTATGGGGCAGAACTTATCCAACGAACTTGGTTATCTTAAACAGACATTAAAATCAATTTCTCCGTATATACAACTGCAACTAAATCACTATTCGAAATAGTCATATTTTAATTTCAGAAGACATATACCCAAAATACATTTGGTTTACTTCCAATTACTTATATTTATCCAGTGTTACGTAGTCAAACACAAATATAACACACATTTGATTGTATCTTATATACCCTACTGTAGAACGAATCTTGGTAGACACTTTCTTAAATTCACTGCTGCTTTACAATGGGACAATATGCTTACAAACATTAGAAGCAGCATATCTATAAAAAATAATGTTTTTAAAAAATCTTTGAAGCATAAAAATTTCTGTTTCATGTCTAATGGTGGATAATTCATTTGGGTGGCGATTCGTATCACAAGTATAGCGTCCACGGACGGTTTCTTGTCAAAAAAACAGATGCAGCTAATCTGAACATGATCATTGTTTTCTTTTGACTTCTTTCTTTCTGTTTTCTTTATACTAACTAACTATACTAGCTCTCCCTTACTCTCCTCTTCTTTTATCATCTTCATTTGTTAATTATTTATTTCTCATTAATTTCGTGGTGAAAACAAGGTTCCCTTTATAGCTACCATGTGGCAAACTTCAACACTTTAGTTTAGTACGTTTAAGGAATCAGAAATAATTCTATTATTATTATTTTTTTCAATTTTACAGAAAAAGTTGTAAATGTATTTGTATTATTGTGGTTTGCTTGTTTGCTAGTAAAATAAATGGAATTTGAATTTGCAGCCAACAACTCATTTTAGCGCGTCTTTCGTTTCAAACGATATTGTAACTTTATCAGCCCAAGTTCTGCGATTTCCTTATTCCGTTTTTCACATCTATTACGTTTTCAGTTGCTATGTTGATCAATAGGCCTACTCTCAATTTTTTTGCTGCTGTTATTAATTTTGTTATTTTAATGTTTGTAATCACGTCATAATAATTCGTGTTGTACGACACACATGATAAATTGTTCAACATGGGCATGACAACATTTCAGTTTTGTATGTCTAAACCTCAATATAATTTTTTCCTTTTGTCTTTTATATAGCCTCGTCGCAGTTAAGCCTCAAGAAGCCATAAATAAATATGTTATAATCCTGGTAAATGTGAAACTATTGTGAACTCAAACATCTTCAAGTCAAAGCAAGTTCCATATAAAAAGGTGTCGCATGTTCCATGTCACAAACAAATGACATTTACCAATAGGAAACTCGGTTGGATAGATAAATTGTGCATTTTGAATGATTGGTGGACTCTCTTTCATTGTCATAAACTGGAAAGGGCAGCCTAAAGTGTTTGGACGGGTTTCATTTGTCAAGAGTCCTGCCGTCGTGATGTTAATTGTTTTACACAAAATGCCCAAAACAATTAGTGGCCAATCGGAGTAATTAAGAACCGTGAAGGGTAAGAATAAAAAGGGTAAATATGAAAAGAGGTCCGAAAAATATTATTGGTTACTAACTTGCTAATGTTGGAGGAAATCCTGTCACTATAATACGAACTAATAATAATAATAATAATAATAATAATAATAATAATAATAATAATAATAATAATAATAATAATAATAATAATAATAATAATAATAATAATAATAATAATAATAATAATAATAATAATAATAATAATAATAATAATAATAATAATAACAATATTCTTCACGAAATGCTCAAGGCTGTAGTTACTAAGGAAATAATATCCTAGTAAACAGTTCCACATATAAAAAGCCACACGAAAAAATGCTTTAAAATGCTTATGATCTGTTTTCAGGAATGTCCAAGAAAAAATATGAGCAGATGCAGAAAAACTCCGCGTAAACATCTGGAACCAAAGAAGAGACGTCCTTAAAGCACATGATTTCATCTATGTATCCTCCCTATCCAGTTAAGATTCTGGTCCTGCCACAATCATTAACGTTAATAAGCTTTGCGTTTAGCGCTGGATGCTGATTTGAACTGACGTAGTTGGAATTCGCTTATCATATGTCAGGTCAGTTGGACCCATGCCGATAGGCTTTACCTGCCACGACTGGTTTTACTCTGTTTACCACAGATAACAGTATCGCTCACGCGTTGTGCAAACAACCATTACACGTTACTGACAAATTTCACAGAATAAACAAGAAGCCATCTTATTGGCTAACCCACAAATGAGCAAACTAGTGCGTGTACTCAGGCAAGACCGTACCGTAAAGGAAAAATTTGGTTTATCATAATACGTTTATCTACATAAATAAATCACGAAGTCATAATCTCGCCATGACACTTAATTACAATAAACGGTTGATGTAGGTGACCACTGTCTTAATTTTGATTTCTGTTCACTACTTCTTTGTGTGTGTTTCCTTTTGTAAAGGAGCTCAACCATCGTTCGTGATGCTGTCACATTTGGCATTTAGTCACATTCGCAGAAGATCGTGTCATAGCATTCGCAGCAGGTTATTACTGCACACTGGCAATGGTATTACAACTGCTGTTGTTAACTCATATAGACGTGTCAGCTCTTGTTTTTTTAAATGGAACGAAATATTATTGACATTTTTATTTATTATTTACATAATCATTTTTTTAAATTTATTTAGTTCTTAATTTGCTAACCAAGTATATTCATTTTAATATTGTATTTTTCATTTCATTGTATTTTGTTTCGTTTTAGTACTGTATTTTACATGGTCTTAGTTACCGGAATAAAATTAGCGTTTAATTGAATTGAATTGAAAGGTAGCCAGGCAATTGGGAATTCCAAATGGCAATTTTGAGGTTTTAGAATGTTCACCTTTGGTAGTAGTAAAGTCGTGTCTATATCACGTTTTAATACGAGGATTAATTTGCTGGCAAGGAATAATATTGTAATACCACTGATAGTTCGTGTTGTTCAACATGTAGCTCCGCTCACATTAAAGGAATTACTATCTCAGATTTATCTAATGAGTTACTGCATAGTTTTGGGAAAGAACTGGCAGATGATTATTGTACCGATGTCTCACTTCCAATTAATATTCATTTCATTCTTGGAAATGATTATTTTTTTACATTGTTGCAACCAGGAAAATATGAAGTTCGTCCTGGTTTATTTCTTTTCAAGTCACCACTTGGTTTCATTCTAGGAAGAGTTCTTCCCAACATCGATGGAATGAGGACACAACGTTATCATAAAACCAGTTTATTAAGCTTGGAACCTGGTTTATCTATTGATGGGTTGGTCACTTTCCATGATGGTTTACCGGATAACAGGTTATACGTATCGTTAGCCAAATACGACAAAAGTCACACTGTTCATAATGACTGATCGCTTTTGGAGGCTTGATTTTATCGGAATTTTAGAGTGTGCCACTGGTGATGGAGACATGGAAGTGAGTGTAACTTCGTTAACACGGTTCAGTACCGAAAAGACGGGCGCTACTACGTTTACTGGCCATGGAGAAAGGAACCTGAGAATTTACCCGAATTTGCTGACAAGCTTTACTCATGTTATGCTGTAAAATATCATGATGTCTCATTTTTGACATTGATGTCGTTTGTAAATATTAGTTTATCCGCTTTTGTGATGCATCAGCCGTAGCTTGTGCTTGTGTTATATGTCTTCGACAGGAACTTTATGATGGCACTACTCGTGCGGATTTCCTTTTCGCAAAGCCTCGTATAGCACAGAAGAGGACCACAATTCCCCATTTGGAGTTACTTGGTGTCTTGATTGAAGCAAGGGCTACCAGTTACGTTACCTACGTTAAAGATAAGTATTAGTATTAAGCTTGTCTTTACGGATAGCCAATGTGTTTTGTGCTGATTAAAACCAACCAACCCTCTTTCGACGTTTGTGCAGAATCCTGTATCTGAAATCAAAGACTTTAATGAATTTACATTCAGTTACATTCCACCTGAATTAAATGTTGCTAATATTGCTACACAGCCAGCAACAGATGAGATAACTGATTTTTGCTTAAAAAGACCCAGTTTCTTACAAACACTTGTGGATAAATGGACTGTTGACGACTTACTTCTTGTTACGTTAGGACATTTAGTTGATATTCAATTTTAAGTAAACTCTAACGAATTTATCACACTTTAGCCAAGTTTTCTCTGTAATGGCACAGCTTTTGTTTCATTCTGTGATACAGACAGTGCAAAGTTTCGAAAATTTTCTAGATTGGTACTGAGTACTGAGTACGTGAGTACGTGTTAAAAGCGTTAGACAGATTTCGCAGAAGGCCTACTGACCAACAACTTACAGAAAATGAGCTGGAACGAGCCACTCAGCTATGGGTAAAACAGGTTCGGGGTGACACATTAACGTCTGAAGAACTGAGGAAACGTCATGATCTCCGACTTACCCTTCACGTAGATGGACTCATCCGATGCCAGGAAACGCTGAGTAATTTATTCTATTAAACACCCAATTTTGTTGCTAAAGGAACATCCTTTTACAAAAAATTGTTTTACGATAATACATTGTCGAACAATTCACATTGACACAAACTTTAACTGCTCTACGTGAAACTTACTGAGTTCCTGCGAGACAATCATTAACCCGTAAAGTTACTAATGAGTGCCCAATTTATAAACGTCCTGTTAGACACCCATATCAAGTACCACAAGTGGAAAGTTTGCTGTCTTATGTATTACATCGCACTAAACCTTTCACTCATGTTGGTTTGGACTATTTAGGTCCTATCATCGTGAAACGTTACTGCAGCAAAACTATTGCGTTAGTCAAACATTGGATAGCATTGTTTACTTGTTTGGTAACACGCGCAGTACACCTAGAATTAGTAGAAAGTTTGTACGCAGAAAACTTTCAAATGTGTGTTGCGTCGATTTTTTGCCAAGAGGGTTTTTCCTAAAATAATCGTCTATGACAGTTTCCCTTCTTATAAATTCGTTCAAAGAACAATGTCCACCCTGTTGCAGTAAGTTTGAAATAATAAAGTAGAATGGAAATTCATTACGGAACTGCCACCCTGGTCTGGGGGTTGTTACGAATGCTTAAATTCCATATTAAAGCGATCACTGAAAAAATCTCTTGCTTCTCACCCTTTATCACCGACGCAATTGGCGACTTTTATAAATGAAGTTAAACAAATTATGAATAATCGTCCCATTATGTACGTGTATTCAGATGTTGACTCTACAGATTCATTAACTTCGCTACATTTTTACATCACCAGCGGCTGCCATCTATGCCGGAGCTTGACTTCACCGTGGATGATTTCACTACTGACAAACATGTCACTTCGTCGCTGGAGTTCTGGAAGAAGGGTCAAGCAATTCTATAAGCAGGTTTTTGGGACCTTTGGTCAACCGTATTTCTGCAGCTTTTGCGAAAGCGCCGTACCGCTGAGTTGAAGCAATCTAGGAAAAGCCACCTCAACGAAGAGCTGCAGCTACCGCACATCGATTGTCAAGACTATCGCTGAGACGACTCTCCCTTGATAACGCGAACGGCGATGACATGAATTCTTGTAACGTTTCGTCTCCGCCGTACCCGTTGCGATTATTCTTTATCATACTGGATTGTACGTTATAATGGACCATGGTCGATGAGATGGTTTTTATTTAGCATCCACTGATGATGATCATGTTCCTGATTATTTTGTGAAATATTGTATTTTGTCTTGCTTTACAAGTTTTGTAAATTTATCGTTTTGCACTTCAAGTTAGTAGGCACATTTAACCTTTTGCCCAACACTTGTTGTAATTAAGTTATCATGAAATCTCGTTAGTATTACGATCCTTTTCGTATAATATCATTTTTATTATCTTTAATCTTTTAACTCTGAGTAATTATCGTTAATAGATGCAACAATTAGTTAACTTAGGCCCGGTCTAATTAATGAGTTGCTTCCTTTATTCTTGCTCGAGTGTCGAAAACTACGCCAGTATGGCAACCGGGGTTAGGGTATTAGGCAATGGTATGGTGAACAATGTCCTCCGTGAAGTGGCCAACTGATACCGGACATCAGTCAGTTCGAGCCAAAGCACCGATCAGAAAGTTGCAGAGTAGATACTTGAAATAGGGTCTAAGACCATGGTTAAAACCAAAATGATAAGTGGTAAACTATCATTTATCATTATCATTTATATATATATCATTTCCATTTGATTATTGCATCATAGTAATTAGTCACAAGCACCGTGTACACTGGTCAGTTAAACAGAAGCGCAATAATGGGCAGTTTTTGACACGAGTGAACCACTCTAGACCAGGAACAATAAAGCGGTAAACAACGGTCATGCTCGTGGATTAGCTTCTGAATTCATTCAGTCTTGTTTATGTGCAACAATGCGTGGAAAGTGTACATTATTGATAGTAGGTATGAATGGCATATGATGGGGAGGGCGAGGGGCATGTCAGATTGATGAATGAGAGATGAAAGACATTGAGATATGGCATCAGTTTTTTTAACACTAAAATCGACAAAACTAATTTCTGTATTAGTTAAACGTCGTTTGAAATACTGATTGATTAAACACGAAATTACGTTCTTGCAAAAAACAAGTCAAATATATATGACCAGACGTCAAATGACAAAAAATTATGTCCAAATTTTTCCAGTGATATTGGTTAACTGTATTTTTTACCGTGGTCCGACTTATAGGAAACTTCCCGATACAAAAAAAGATTTTTGGAGAAGTTCTTCCTATTTTTTCTTAACGCACTGCTCAGTGCTGAAAGGAAACTTTTAGGAAAGCTTATTCCACATCAACGCGTCATTTTTTTGATTTTCCATACAGTTTCCTAATTTAAAATCAAAAGTGCATTTTGTCCATTTTTATCGTCAGCAAATCCTGCAACACGTAGATCAGCGTTACAAAAAAGGCTTATAAATGTTTTGCAAATTGCTTAATTTTTGTGGCATAAGGAAATATTCAGATTTTCCGTCAATAACTGATCAGTAGATGTAAGCACGGATTTCTTAATGCAAATGATTTAATCACGTGACACCAGGAGAAACGGGCGAATATTTGGCTTCGTGCAACAACACGGCAATCAGTTGAAAAGTATCGCAAACGTTGGATGCTCCTTTGCGCATGATTGATATACATCCACTAGTGTTTTACGTTTTAGTGATCGTTTTCCTATCCTGCAAAATGGATATCAACTTTTATCAAAGCAACGCGTGTGCCATATTATATTTCGTGTGTTAGATAAGTTTAAGAAAAGTTGTTATTACAAAAATACAATTAGTTGATTAGTTAGAAATGTGTAAGTCGGTAGTATTGGAACTCAGTTCACTGTGTGCACTTTTTGGTAAGTATAAAGTTTGCCTTTCTGCATCATCAGCTGTAATAACAGATACTTTATAACATATTAATTATTTCTTCGCTTATAAATTAATCACCACAAGTACTTTAGTAATGTCTTGTTTATAAAGTTTCGTTTTTTCGCGATTTCTGCAAAATACGAATGTCTGTAATAATCATCAAAATTAATCTGTGCTGAATAACCGTGAGTGTATAGTCGTGCATGTTAATTTAATTTAAGTTAATGAGAAGAAATATAGGCCGTGTCGCTTATAAGGAAGTTATACCATAACTAACACGAAAGTGCAACTTTACATTAAACATGTGCGCTATCAGTAGCGTTCACAAAGAATTTTAGCCTTTAGCCAACGCGGTAAATACAAAAAAATATAAACAGCTTTAAAAGTGGTTTCAAAACGGTTTGAGTGTTCACGGGGGAACCAAAACGTTTGTAGGATATATCGTAGTAGTATTTCATGTATGTATGATGTAGTGGTTCTTTTACTAAATCGTTTTGCCGTGTGACAAGGGTATATATATTTTGGTACAAAAGTATCAGTTACGTGCTCTGTTTTACATTGTTGGCTTAACAGGTTTCTTTCTCTTGGCTCATATAAAGTTTATTCATAAATTTATTTAGGCCCAATAAGATTCCAACTTAACCAGTGGTATAAATAAATAAATAATAAATAAACACGTTTTCAGTGTGAAGAAAGCAGTACGTACCCAGAGATACATTTACCTGCACGTTAAACTAAATTAAAGGGTTTGGTTCAATGGGCTAGCGTTGCACAGACAGATACAATAGTAAAAGTGAAAAAGTCAACTTTAATAGACATTTCGTATCCAGAACCTCTTGATCTTTCCGTCCGTCTTTTCAATTCTTTTTTATAACGATTTTGATATTTCCTGGCGCTTTCTTCTTTCTTGTAAGCGAGGCAATAATATTTAATTTACCGAAATACTAGAATTAGTTTACCAATATAACGGCAACTTACAATTACTGTGATTACCACATTTTATAACAATCAAGTATTTTATTGTAAAGAAAAGAGAAAACCATGTAGAAGAGAAAAAAAGAGAAAAAATGGTAGAAAAGAAAAAGATAAATATAGAATGAAAGAAAGAAGGGGAGGGAAGAAAGACGGAATGAATAGAAGAAAAGGAAGGAAAGATGGGAGAAAGGATGAGAAAAAGAGGGAAGGAAACTGAAGGAAGGGAGAAAGATAAAAGCAAAAGCGAACGGCAAATGAACAGATAAAAGGAGAAAAAGATTGAAGAAAGACGAAAAGAAGAAAGAAAAAGAAAAATGAAGAGAGAAAAAACAATGCTGTAGGTAGAAGAAACTTCACAAAAAAACGAAAGAAGTGAACGAAGGAATTAGAATGAAAAGGGGAGGAAAGAAAACAGAAAGAAACAGTAAAAGAAGCTCAACTACGTGATACAGAAAACAAAACTGCAATGTTCGCTGTGTAAGTTTTTCTTTGGGGCTTCACTTGTATTCTCTCGCCATCTAATTTGCAGTCATACTAATGCGTAGCGAGACTGGTCAGGCACAAACCAGGCAGGTATCAGTTGCGGTAATTGTATACCTGTGCGCTCACATGTGCGCTCAATAGAATGAAAACACAAAATTCTCGCTTATTGCGCTAATTTGGCGATGAGAGATCCATAAACATGGCTAATAGTAGCTTGTTTGTGAAAGTCTAATAATAAAATAAATTAAACTAGCGTGACTGCGTTGTTTGTTTCATAATTACCAAAATTTATTGCAATTTAGAAGAGTGTTTTGCATCAAATATGTATTTGCTTCTTTTGTAAAACAATTATGTGTTGCCATTTTACCAAATTCCATCGAATCTCTGATAAAGACTAGTCTGGCATCCAGCGAGGTGCAGACTGAACTGAACGAACATAAACTCTTAATTTTCCTCGTGATTACTTGGGTAACAGACATTTAAACTGTGTCACCTAGCCCGACCAGCATGGACACTTGGGCAGTGAACACTTGGACAGTAGGACATTTGGACTGTAAACGCGCGGGCAGTGAACGGTTGAACAGTGGATGCTTTTGCAGTGGTACGGTTGCAGTTGGGCAGTGGATATTTTAAGCAGCATAAGTGGCAAAACATTTTTACAGGCTACAGTTGCTACACAATCAGTTCCACTTGTCTGTTTATCTATCTGTCTGCCTGCCTGCCTGTTTGCCTGCCTGCCTACCTACCTACTTACTACCTACCTACTTACCTATCTACATATTTACCTCCTCCCTACTTCCCTACTTACCTACCTACCTACCTACCTACCTACCTACCTACCTACCTACCTACCTACCTACCTACCTACCTACCTACCTACCTACCTACCTACCTACCTACCTACCTACCTACCTACCTACCTATCTATCTATCTATCTATCTATCTATCTATCTATCTATCTATCTATCTATCTATCTATCTATCTATCTATCTATCTATCTATCTATCTATCTATCTATCTATCTATCTATCTATCTATCTACCTAACTATCTATCTATCTACCTACATGCCTCATTAACTACTATAATTTTATAATTACTGTATCATTGGATAACTGTAAAAATGAATAAGTGTGGATGCCTAGTGTGGAAAAAACAAACTCATTTAATTATTCAAGAACTCACTTACTTAGCTTACTTACTTACAATAAAGTAGAGAACATAGAGTACAATAAAGGTATGTAGGTACATAAGTACATACGCTTGTGTTTCTGCAAAAATGTTCTGTAGCATTTGTACTGTTATGTATTCACTCTCCACGTATCATTCCCCAACTGTTCACTGCCCATTTATCGTACTGCTCAAAGGTCCACTCTCTGTGCGTCGCTGCCCAAATATCCAGTGTCCAAGCCGCAAGCATCCCCAATCGTCACCAGACGGTTTAGTCTAGTGGTACGCATCCGCTCTCCGTTTGGGAGGTCGTGAGTTCGATACCGCGGCCGGGTAATGCAAAATACTTTAAAAATGGTACCAGCTGTTGCCCTGTTTGGCGCGTGGGGTAAAAGTCGGGTAACAATAGTCTCTGTTATGTAGTGTAGATTTGTTATTTACAGTCGGCGGAAAAAGCTTATATTAATTGGTAGTCCAAAGCCGACTTTAATGTTATCATTATTATTATTATTATTGTTGTTGTTGTTGTTGTTGTTGTTGTTGTTGTTGCTGCTGTTGTTGTTGTTGTTGTTGTTACTGCTGCTGTTGCTGTTGTTGTTAATAATAATAATAATAATACAGCTCTATTGTCCACCGCCCAAGTCCACTCCCCTAGTGACCTAGAACTCTTCGGCAGTTTATCTACTAATAGTTAACCGAAAAAAACTTTGGTGACAATCGAACTTAAAATTCACTTTTGTGCTACTTTATGTAGGAATAGAGCAATTTATAGCTATAGTTTCCCAGGCAACCTTTGTTCTCTTCCAGGTACCACTGCTTGTCTTAGTACTTCAGTTGATGATTCTAATGTCGATTTTCGCAGTTACTTTGATTATTGTCCTTACTTAACTTATTTTTTACCTATTTCACACTACTTGTTTATGTTTACATCCGATTTCCTTCTATAAATTAATACAAAATATTCTTGAGCTGACAATGCAAATCGAGTCCGCTATTTAATGCACAAACAACACAATAGTTTACTGGCCGTGCAAAAAGACTGCAAACACTTGTATGTATTAGCTACAGATTCGAGCTTATGCTTTGCCTATTCTTTTAATATGTCATTAAAGCGAAACTTGCCAATAACTGAGTGTTAAATAACACAGCCATGTGATACTGTAATTGCATTGACGAATGTGGGACAATGTGCAAAATCCAGTGTACAATGTTCTTTGAACGGTTGGTTTACGTTGACAACTTGACAGCTTCCGTGAGCTCACAGTTTTTTTTCACTTTGTGTCGTTCAGCGAAAACGACAGACGTAAATTAGAGCGTTCACATAATCTTTACATTAGAGAATCCTGGTTAAACACAATTAGTGTTCATAGAGCACTATGATACACCTGCCCGCGTTTTACAAACAAAGCTAGTGGTACAAAAGCTTAAAAACTGTGCAAAGCTGCTTGGCTAAAGCCACTATACAAAGTCACTGAACAAAATCTGTCGTAGCAGAAAGCACCACAAATTTCTCCCATGCAGTGAAAAACGTTTATCGTTATAAAAACCAAAATTTTACGTAATAATTTAAGGAAAAATACAATAGTTGATTTGGTTTTTCGCTCGTTCATAAGCCAGTTTATTTCTTATCAATATAAGAAAACTCTTTTCTGTTTGTAAATCTTATTTCGCTTAATTTCGGTTGCATCCTAACATCATAAATTCGTGAATTCACAAACCGGCGCCACCAAAGAGAAATAATTCTCCCCTAAAAACCGGAGCAAAATTGTTTATCCGAATAAGCGCATTTAAACAAAAAGCTTTATTTTAATCATAAGCCATATTTTAGAATTTTACAAAAAAGTATATAGGCACGCCTTGGGATAGCAATTGCTGGACTGGGAGAGTAATAGACAAGTGAACAACAATCGGCCTTTGGACAGTTTCGCACCGTTAGATCGAGGACCAGATAAACGAGGGATAAAATAACTTTGAAAAACTTTGCTGAATCAAAATTAATGTTAACCAGCGTATCAAGGAACTAGGCAACGTGACCAATGGTCCACAATGTACAAAGACTGCAATGCTTCAACTTTTTTAAATTAAATTTTGAAAAACTGCGAGTATGTCTGTTATAATGGAATTCAAACCGAACAACCAACGAACGTTAAGTAAGCTGCTATAATTTTCCATGTCCAGACAGAATGCCATGCTTTTCCTTCTTAATTACCAAGAACTGCGTGCCTTCAGTGAACCTAATTGTTTGACATATGGCGTAGAAGCAATAAAAGGGTCACGTCACCTAATGAGTCATGTTATGTGGTTCATTAATGCGTGGTCACGCGTGTCACATGATGTAGGGTCATGAGTGGCACCCTGGAGAATACTTGACGTGCCTGCATCTTAGCAGGAAGTAATGCAATTAATAAAAATTGCATAGTCTTTAAGTCTGCAAGCTGTATGGTCAAAAACATCGATCTGAGATTTTAGAATCTTTTTGTCACAAGATTTTAAAACGGCCATTCGTTTATGTACATTCAAAAGTTATAAAAATTAGTATAATAGAGAAAATTTTGGGTTACTGACATTTGAAAACGGCCATTTTGCCAGGGACATTCGGGCACAAATAAAATTCAATCTTGTATCCAATTTTTTATTTTTGTTTGTTAAATTTTTAATGACTAATAACAATTTCCTAACTCATAATATTTTTTTAAGAATCATCACTTTACTACAGCAGCATTTAACTAGTGTTTAAAAAGAAACACCAAAAAGTACTTATTTTAAAAGGAATGACATAGAATGCGTTGTGTAGTTGTTTACATTAGTTTTCGTAATTGCAAGCATTTTGCTGTATCTTTTGCGAAGTACGTAATAATATTATGCATTCAGAATATATGTGTTTTTCACACACTACATTAGTTATAGCTGTTTTAATCCAGGAAAATACTCAGGAACATAATTATCTATTTTCGTAACAAAAACCTGGCTTGTTTTAAAAGTTACATGACACGCTAATCACTAATCAGGCAATTAACAAGGTTACCGTAAAAGTTCAATTTACTAGGCAGGTGAGGCAGCATAACATAATTTGGTAAATAACTTATTCTAGCGTGATCGAGTCAGCCGACTGAATGTGCGTCGGCGCTAGCGTCCAAATGTCTCGTATCCAAGTGAGCCAGCATCCAGTATTTGGCGCCCAAACGGTTACGCCCAATTTTCTCGCGCCCAAATGGCCTGTCCCCGAAAATTTTTGCCTCACTTGTGAAGTTAGGGCACCTGAGAAAGTTGTCTGCGTTACTGCTTGATACTATTTGATGAGATACGTCACCAAATAACGATGACGACGGTTTAGTTTTTATTTTGATCTTTTCATTTTCATGCACTAATTGTCCGCCTTCTTCCTTCAGTAATCGTTAAACATTCAGAGAGTGGGTCTAGATTACTTTTAGAGCAGCTCTAACAAATGTTCAACAATTTTCTTGCAACTCTTCTATATCTTTCTTGATTCTAATTTTTTAAATTTAACTTCCTTGTGTTTTTTACACTCCAACGATTTTTAAAAGTCCTATTTACATGTATGAATCCACTGCAATATGTGCAACGTTTGTCATTCTAATTTCATCATCTACCATGTTATTATAAATGATCGTAGACATCTAAAACCCGGATGTGTTTTTGTAATATTTCATATTTTTATTCTTGTTTAACAAAAGATAAATAAATAAGATATCTGTGAAAAAATATCTCAGGGAAAAAATATTTATATTTTTAACAGATTAGATAAGGACAACAATTTGTATAAATTATTCATTTATTTTCCACTTGTGTAATGCACTGAATCAGTCACGTGATCCTGGATGATCACGTGATTCATTAAGCGAGATGTCAAGACCATAGTTACTGATATTAACAAGAAGGATAATTAGATAGTAAAGAATAGCTCAATAGCACAGAAATAATCAAGTGCCATAAGCGTATTAATTTTTACTGAGCGCAGTAGAAGTGCATATAACTTGCATTTTGTATTAAACGCCAAGTTGTAGTTTTCTTTCTATAAACATTTCTTTTTGTAAACATATAAACTTTAAAAACGTCTTAAGTGTTAACCAGTTTTATAAATGTTACTTAAATTGCCACAAGGTCATTTGTGATTACGAAATTTTATTAAAACTTATTATTAATTTTTTTTACAGTAAGTGACACTCTTCCCCAATTTCTTGGTACTTCACAACAGCTAATTCAATTGCAAATTCCATTGAGATAAGAACCATTACAAAAACAGGGGAACCTAAGGACATTAAATTGCCTTGACAGACGAGCACTAACTCTTACTTCTTTCGTCACATTATAATTTGTGAAAATGTGAAAAACGTTAGCTTAGTGAGTCCCGGTATTTAGCAACGCCCCAGGCACTGTGTGTGGACACGTTCTCAGCAGGCAATCTGCTGAACCTTTAGTTTTTTGTTTTCTGTAGGTCATCTACTAATATTTACTTCTTCTCGCTCTGATGATTAAAAATTGAAAAATTAACATTTGAAACTTCAGCTTCTTGTCTCTACAAGAAAGATTTCTCATTGCATTTGGTCTGGCATAGATCATTTGTGCCCCAGTAGATAACTTGCTTCCATTAAACATTCATGCGAAACCAAGTTTACCACCATCACTTAATCCTTAGATAATAATACACGGGAGATCTGAGCAGTAAAGTCTTTCTTACGGGTGACTCATTCTCTTGGTTATGACTGTTATTCTAACTTCAGGGATTATCTGTCCTCTAGTAATATTGGTAGGATTTCATTCAGCCTTTTGTGACTGATTCCTACAGTTGTCTTGAAGTTACCTTGTTGTTCATGATTCGAAATATGAATAAAAATTTTATTTTTTTACGATTTGGCTCACTGCAGAGTGCAAAATTAGCGAAAACCATTCTTTTTTTCTCAAGACTGCTGTTCAAAAGTCGTTTCTGTAATTTACGACTTCACACTATACGGTCCGGTCGAAAGCTATAATACTAGAAAACAACAACAACAGCAGCAATAGCAACAACAACAACAACAACAACAACAACAACAGCTACGAGTTTAATTACAAATTATATTGAGATAAGAATCATTACAAAAACAGGGGCACCTAAGGACATTAAATTGCCTTGAGAAACTAGCGCTAATTTTTAACTGCGTAATCCTGGATCATGAGGTTTATCATCAAAGCTGACTCTCTAAAATAAGACAAGAACTAGTTTGCAGTGCCATGTTGATTTATATATAGCCAGAATCAACATGTTGGCGAATAAAATTACCCAAGCGAGTATTGAATATGATCACTTATCCATTCACTACTCAGTCTTGGCGTTGCTTAACTTCGATTAAGCACACGCACTTGACTACTGACCAACATATTCTATATATTATTATCTCTGATTAGGGGAATCATTAACAGTAATTTCAAAAATAATATCATTTTAATAAAACATTTTAATCCCAGAGGTATTAAATCAGGTAAGAAGTTTCTTGGAATTCAGTCGAATCTAGGTATGTAGATGAATGGGTAAAAGCCGCTTTATGATGAGCCTGAGATTTCGCTATCTTGAATAAAAAATGGCAGCACGTCATCGTCATCATTATCATCGTCGTCATCAACATAAAATAGGTCGTCATAATCGCCATCAAGTAAATTTTTTTATTCGTTATTACAATAGTGTACAATTTTATCGCTTGAAAAGTTTAGCTGTTCACATTCAAGCAATTATGCAATAAATAAAAAAATTAATTCATCAAATTTTATTTCTTCAATGCCTTTTAACAAAATTCGCACCGAGCAAAGCTACATGTACAAAGGAAAAATTAGAAATACAAGGAAGAAAAAGAAATAAGCGAGAATGCGCATTACACATAATCTCATAACGGCCTTTGATGAGAATCCAGTATGTGAAGAGACACCGAAAGAATGCATGACTCGCTCCAATGTAGAGTCACAGGCTGAAGACTTGAGAAAGTTGTAACGCAATGTTTCAATAAAATTTTACATTAATTTACTGTTGTTGTGTTCATGTGTTATAAAATAAAAAAAGAACGTTTACGCCTTTTTATAAGTCAGAATATTCTCAATTAGAGGTTGTACCTTTTAACCGCGATGACTGGTTTTAACAAATTTCGAAAAACAAATTAACTTCAAGCTTACTAAGTTGCAGAAACCCAGTTTACTAATATAAGTTGCCTTATCTTACGTAAGACAATGTCCCTAGCTCCAACTGAGAAATGTTGCGTAAGCATACTGGTAGGGGCGCCAATAGATTCTGATGAGTAAAATAGGAGTAACATTCATGTATAAATTGGAAGGGCAGCGCATTTATATTTAATTAGTCTCTCTCTCTTTCTCTCTCTCTCTTCCTATCTCTCTCTCTCTCTCTCCCCTCTCTTTCTCTTTCTCTCAATCTCTTCCACCCCCCCTCTCTCTCTGTCTGGCTAGATTCAAAAATACAGACTTTCGACGACCTTATACATGATATACTCAAAACAGCCGTTGGCGTTAACTAACAATCCGCCTAAAACTGAATTAGAATTAATATGTGGTTTACCCCCAATCGATATACAATTCTCGTCTATTGTCAGCAGATTTTTAATGAAAGCGTTAGATAAACCAGAGGATGATGTAGTTAAGTGTGAAATTCAACTTATTGATCAGTTGCGTTATCTGGGCCAATATTTTAATCATGTTTTGGCTAATCACATAACAAAAGCTAAATTGTTTTGAAAGATTACAAAAGGCATAGAAATTGCCGAAATGATACGTTGACGGTCGGTAATTTGGACAATACAAACCTAAAATATAATAAAAATGAACTGGATAAATACATCAAAGTTTTATGGAGTAGAAAAGTGCAACATGTAAACCAGTTGACCGGTAATCCGCGAGTGATAATTCCTGTATTTACAACACCATTAGATATACCAGTCAGTAAATATGACAGATTTATAGAAAGTGCGTTAGCTCTTCTACTTGGAAGCGGTTGCAAAACATTTAAATACAGGATAGGTATAATTGATTCAGATCTGTGTGTTTGCGGTTTGGGCAGTCAAACCCCAGAACATTTAATTTTTCATTGTCCGTTACCATTTGTTAGACAAGATATAAGCGTGAATCTCAAGCGCGGCTTAGAAAATAATGGCATTCGGACCATTTACGGAAAGAGAGACACTAATGTAATTAAAATGTATATAGATATTGTAAAAGAACTAACCCAAAATGATCTTATCGTAAATTGATTATACATGCATACTGTTTTTATACGAATAACATTAACGTAAGATTATTTATGTATGTAGAAGCTACAACATATACTACTTGTACATACAGTATAACATGTATAAACATTATACGCAAATATTAGACATGTAATTAGAATTAATAAATCGTAATGCAGTATTGTTAACTTGCTTAGTAAGAAATTGGTAACTGTGACGAATTTAATGTAAAAATTCATTTAATGTACATAATGTAAAGATTTATTTAACATTTTTATACTTATGTGCCCTGCAAAGAGTGGGCTTATTGTATCATTTTCAATAAAGATTTTTTAATAATAATAATAATCTCTCTCTCTTATCTCTCTCTGTGTCTCTCTCTCTCTCTTTATCTCTCTCTGTCTCTCTCTCTCTCTCTCTCTCTCTCTCTCTCTCTCTCTCTCTCTCTCTCTCTCTCTCTCTCTCTCTCTCTCTCTCTCTCTCTCTCTCTCTCTCTCTCTCTCTCTCTCTCTCTCTCTCGTTCTTTTCTTCATTTATTCTGAGTAGCAAAGTTTTTCATAGGAAAGAAAAAGTTTTCTATTCAGACATATTCGGGAAAAGTTTTCTGCAACATGAAATCTCGACAACTTTTTGGTCTCCGGCTTTAAAGGGCTGTCACGCCAAAAGGGGTAGGTAAGGCAGCGGTACGCACGACACACTACCATTGAGCACAAAATAGGTTACCTTAATGCTAAACCGTGTTAGGGGTGACGAAACTCTATATCAAGCTTCCAGTGATAGGATCATTGCCAATATTTCGAATCTTATTAAGAATACGTAGGAGGAATTCTGGAAAAACTTACAGAGGTGTATTTGAAAACAAACCTGATCATACCGCAGATGTATTAAAATCACGGAACACTTTTTTGTAAGCTAATGTTCATAAAACCGACCTAAAAACAAAATTGGCTGTACCTGGCTAGTTTTTTGCAAAAGCACCAAGAATGAAATTAGTTGATAAAATGAGGCCATTATTAAAATGACAATACATTCAAAATAGCAAGGCAAAAAGTGTGGGGCACACCCAAATACCACCCCACCCAATACGTGAGTGTACGTGAGAGTGGGTTTTCAGATCCAGCGACAGCAGGCAAATGGGTGATTTTCTACAAGATGACGGATGTCATTCGTTGATTGGTCGGCTAGAAACAATGGGCGCGACACTGGCGCGCATGCTCACGAACATTCCTTACAAAAACTCATTTACTGCTATTCTATCGATAAATTTACCTTTTTCGCTAACAAAGAAAAACAAGCGTGAGATCTTCAGTAATTTTGTGCTAGCGACGCATGCTCAGTGCTCACCGTTGAACACACCACCAGGATCAGGACACCCTTGCAGCGCAAGACGATTAGCAGATCAAATAACTTGAAGACAATAGACTCATCAAGCCTATTGGAAATATCAAAGATTAGGAAAAACCGTATTCGCTGTAAAACTCTATAATTAAGTTTAAAATCGACGTTAGTATCAAATAGGCAATTTAAATTATTAAATGAGCGGTTTTTTTCAACAACTAGATGAGTTGTTTTTAGTTGAAAGGCAAAGCCTGAGCCGACTAGCACTTAAGCTAACTTTATAGTGACATTGACTTCGGTTGTTGAGCTTACATCTCCTTATTTGGGCTAGGTCACTTTTAAAAGAGGAGCTTCGCCAGGTTCTGAGATATTGTCAGTCATTCTTAACTTTACCGAGGTCTTGCGCTTTCAGTGACCAATCCAGCGTTTTTTATTATAACTATAGTTAAACTTTCATCTATGCCTGTAGGAAAGCCTATAGTTTATCAAGAACAGATCGCAGGATAATTTACACGAAAGAATGATTATGAGAGACACTCACTGATCTAGTGTAATTTGCAAGTCTTCATTTCTTGTCTTTAGTCTGATTCTCATTTCACTACCTCTCAGTTTATTCTACGTCTTCCTTTCATTCGCTGCTGACATGGCGTTGGAATACAAAGCAGTTGGTGTAATCGTAACCGTCCGGCGTTTGTTTGCCCGCCTGTCTCAGTTTCTCTCCAGCTTTTAATTGCCTAGAGCAAATCGGTTTCGTTATCGTGTTGACACAGACATCTATCTTTTCTAAATCAATGAAATAGCTTTAGTATGCGCTGCTGATAAAACATAATTATTTCTCTGCCTATGTATGGTAATCACCTTGGTTATTTCTGGCTTCGAGTGTTCCAGAGTCAACACAACATGGAACAATTCGTTTAGTTGTTTAGGTGGGTTTCAGTGACAAAGTAGATCGACAATTTTCGTTTGTGCGGAGGGAAGAGTCACACATCTACATTTGCTTTAAGGAGAATTTAATCATACGTATAGCTTGAAGCCAATAAGCCCACTAGCAAGCCTACGGGCCGATTGTGCACATTAGTAAGTCTGCAAACCATATGAGAACACGAGTAAACTTATAGGCCAAATGAACACATTAGCAAGTTCATAAGCCAAATGACCACATTAACAAGCCTACAAGCCAAAGGAACACATTAGCAGGTTTATAAGCCAAAATAACACATTAGTAAGCCTACAGATCAAATTACATTAGCAAGCCTGCAGGTCAAATGAGTACATTAGCAAGCCTGCAGGTCAAATGAGTACATTAGTAAGCATACGGGTCAAATGACCACAATAGCAAGCCTACTGGTCAAATGAGTGCATTAGCAAGTCTACAGGTCAAATGAGCACATTAGCAAGCCTACTGGTCAAATGAGTACATTAGCAAGCCTGCAGGTCAAATGAGTACATTAGCAAGCTACGTGTCAAATGAGCACATTAGCAAGCCTACTGGTCAAATGAGTACATTAGCAAGTCTACAGGTCAAATGAGTACATTAGTAAGCCTACGGGTCAAATGACCACATTAGCAAGTCTACAGGTCAAATGAGTACATTAGTAAGCCTACAGGTCAAATGAGCACATTGGCAAGCCTACATGTCAAATGAGCTCATTAGCAAGGTTACAGGTCAAACAAGCACATTATTAAGCCTACTGGTCAAATGAGTACATTAGTAAGCCTACGGGTCAAATGAGCACATTAGCAAGCCTACAGGTCAAACAAGCACATTATTAAGCCTACTGGTCAAATGAGTACATTAGTAAGCCTACGGGTCAAATGAGCACATTAGCAAGCCTACAGGTCAGATGAGTACATTAGCAAGCCTACTGGTCAAATGAGTACATTAGCAAACCTACAGGTCAAATGAGCACATTAGCAAACCTACAGGTCAAATGAGCACATTAGCAAGGCTTCAGGTCAAACAAGCACATTATTAAGCCTACGGGTCAAATAAGCACATCGGTAAGCTTATAGTGAGTGTTTAAGTTTAGGTAAGTATATTTAGCAAGCTTAGAGGCAAGTTGAGTACATTTGTTTTTCTTCTTGTAATTAAACGTAATTACTACATGGGTTGCATGTCGCGATGAAAGAACTAGTTAAACGTAATTTTAAGGTCAATTAATTTATAAACAGGATGCAGGAATTCAGAAAAGCCGTCTAATATTGTGTCCTGGCATAATCAATTCTCCACAGCAGTTATTATTGAATAATGCTAGCTTCTGTTCTAACATACGCTTAGTAACAATTTTCGAGAGTTATTACGCAATTTCGATTTGTGCTGGCTAATCACATGCAGCTTGTATGCTGCATAAACTAGGCCTGCAGTAGTTACTTACATAATTAATCCGTCATTAAGGAACGGCGAACAGCAACGTGATATTAATGAAGTAACGAATTCTTTTACCTGAGTTAGGCAAACTCAAAATCTTTAGTCCAAAATTTTTTTCTTTCCGTGTTTCTTTTTTGTGTGTGATAGATAAAACTAATTTCAATCAGCTGCTTGAAAATATCGCTATTAAACTGGAACGAAGAGCCGATATAAATTTTGTAATAATGCGTTCTTTATGTAGGCGTAGTAAAACAACATCAAACGCGCAACACCGCAGAAAATTATATTCGACATTATAACAGCATAGTAAAATGACGTGAAATAACATGCGAAATTACCAAGTTTATAAGCTGACTATAAAGCTGTAGCAATAATTATAAGAGAAAGAAGCAAACCATTAAATTTTGCTTCACAACGCGGCTAGTAAAATGTATGGCAATAACATGGAACGTTATTAAAATGTTATAAAAAACGTTTTCTCGCGGCACAATATCGCGTTACGACATGTTTGTATGCAATTTAGAAGTCTGTGTCTGAATTAAAATTACTTTTAAGCTATTTAGATCTTGAGTCGTAATGTTTACTTGTCCAGTGTGCCCCGCACGTGCACTTCATTTCTTTTTCCAATAAGTTCATTTACACTTACGTTAATTTAAGTGGACTTTAGATGATCATTTTAAGAATGCTGTTTAGAAAATAACTGCAAGTAATTCAGCAAGAATCCTCTTCACCCGGCTATACTATTGTGATGAAACCTTTTATTCTAGGTCATAGAGTAAGTCTGTATATAACAGAGAGTCTTTAGTTCTGATTGACAACGTAGAAAAGTACTCGACACGCCCTAGAAATTCTGAATCCCTTTCCCGCCTTTAATAACGTCGTCTGCTTGTATCCCCGTTGAAACTACACGTAGATATGACGACTTATCTTTTCCGTAAGTCATTTAAAATGTCATGGCCCCTCGTGCAGTAAAAATGTTGGACGAGAGGTGCTATTGGAGTCTAGCCAAAAAGATACACGACGGGTACATGTTCTGTTTACATTACAAAATTAATGCGGGTCCTGGATGCAGATTTTCTGAAACTACATACTAGCTACTGTGGCCTTTCTGGCCGTGTAACTGTTTATATTAGATGTGTGTGGGTATGTGCTCTGGGAATAAATAAATGATTTATTGTTATTATTATTATTATTGTTGTTGTTGTTGTTGTTGTTGTTGTTGTTGTTATTATTATTATTACTATTATTACACTGTTGTAAAAACTGTCTAGTTATGTAGTGTGTCGACCGGCTAAGACCTATAGTTCATTTAAAATAAATTTAGTAATTGTTTATAGTAAACGTTAAATGTTTAAATCGATTAATAACACAAACTGGCTTAGCTTTTAAGTAAGTACCAAAAGTTTGTGTTTATCATGTTTTACTAGCAAGAGAATTGATTCTTTTGGTCAAACTTTTTCGAATTTACATGAATTTCGAATAATACAGACACAGATGCAAGAAGTTACAGAGAAAACGCTGAATTTCACATGCGACAATCATCTGTAGTTGATTGTTGACTGTCAATAATGTCAAGCAAACACTAAAGGAAAAATCCCTTGGTATTTGGTTGTTTGATTGTCAATGATATCTATAATTATCCCTTGCAAATACGATATCTGTGATTGGTGCCCAGAAATCTGATAACTTCATCTTGTTGGAATAAGTAGAAGATTAAGGCAGACGTTTTAACGTTGATGCTAGTCAAAATTAGACTTCAGTCATAACTTTTTCATCGACAAATTCATCCTGGAAATAATAAAAACTCATTTTGCAGCTTACAATGTACAAAATCGAAATAAACGAAAAGAAATCAGCAGCAAGAATGTCAGTTATGACGATCACGATGATGGTGATGATGATGATGATGATGATGGTGGTGGTGGTGGTGATGATGATGATGATGATGCTGATGATAATGATGATGAAGATGATAACGATGATAATGACGTACATGACGAAGACAAAAACGATAGCAAGGAACACGATGACGATGTAAAGAACAAAGGCGCGCTAATAATAAAGAAATATCCCACGAGGCTAATATTGTGTAGGTAACATATCAGTAACAGGTGTTATATTACTTTTCACGTTATTGCTATTAGACTATGAGCTAACTTGGAACGTCGCATCGTTCACATCAAACTGCACTGTGATAAAGTGGAAATTCATGCAGACTTTGACATAAAATCACTATTGCTGTAATGTACTGATAATTTCGTAAAGAATGTTCGATCATTTGTTAACCCTTTGCATCAATTATAAAACTGATTAGACCCAATAATCGTGTCATTTAAGTGCTTTACTAATATTTTGCCAGCAACATTAAGTTGTCAGTTTAGTTGAAACTTGGACGTTTTGAAGTTTTAAATAATAAAAGAAGACCAAGGCAGCGAAAGTAGAAGAAATTCTCTTTGCTGAACAGAAAGGGGTTAAAGCGGATGGATAAAGTGAGATAATGTGGTCTGTTTTCCCGAGATTGATCTAAGTCATAATTAATTTATAATTAGAAAAACAGAAAATCTTTAAGTGAAGCCATTAGCAATTATATCACTACGCTGGAATTTTGAAGAGGCGTTAGGAAAAAAACAAATAGCAGATTCCCTATTAAAAAGCTGTGTAACCTCATGAACGGCAGAGCGAGACAATAGATGATGGTCTCAATAGATCGATGCAATAGGTGTCCTGGGTTGGATGGTCGAGTGGTCTAGGTTTCCTACAATTCCTTCATGTTTATTTGTTGTTTGTGCGTTGCGTCCTTACCGGTATTGTTGTGTAAGTCACTAAATAGCCGTTCGTGCTAAATGTTGTCTGTTAAATGACCGACGGTAAACAAAAATCTTGTCTTTATGATGGTTTCACAAGTCACTTACTAATTTAATTTCAATTTATTTGCTCAACTTACTAACTAGCTTCAACTAACGGCGTTCATCCAACGGCAAATTCTAAGTCTTAATAAGCAGTCATTAATTATTTTGAGTCTACATATGAGTTTTTGTGCTGTTTCTTCACGCTGATGTAGAGCAGAGGTGTAAAATCGCTTGTATTGCTCGCTCGCTGGATCTTGCATCGATCCCGCAGTCAGCGTCCATTTGTGAGGCTACATTACTTAAGAGTAAAGTGTTACGCCACCAAGCTGTGAGACCTCCCTCGCACTAGAAAAACAGACGAGGAACTCATGCGATTTTGTTACTCCAGAGAAGTTGTCCAATGTCGATTTTTCGCGAATACTTGAAATGGTGGCTTGGCTTTTTTGAGAAAAAATTGGCGTTGCTCACTTGTACGTGTATTAGCGATTTACAGCCCACTCACTACCGACTTGATTGTTTTAAAACCTTTTCTCAAACAGAATAATTAGAATATGGAATCAACTCACTGAGTTTGTCCGCGATGGCCCCTTGGGCTCTGCTTAAAGTAGCAAACTTTTTAAAAACCGTTTAAAGGATGTAAATCTTAATAATCATTTATTTTTTAATAGGCATGTGTAAGCAGCATTGGCTCTTTGTGCTTTTATCCGTAGTCTCTTAACTGGCCATTTTTATTTGTAAAATTTATATCTGTGATGTATATACGTCTTATCCTAGTTTTATATTTTACATATTCTTGTAAATATTTTAATAACTTTTTTAATAAAGATTACGTACTAAACTTAGTAGCAGACATGTGAAGCCACGTTTGATGCCACTAAACTCATCAATCAAGCCACGTGGTTTCTTTTGTAAATGCTATTTAACAAACTTCAAAAAAACGAGAGGCTTACGAAGCACGCCATATTGCATGGTACTTCCACGCGTGCTCGTGTGCAGCTGGTGGTGCACCATAGTAAATATAAGCTCATTTCCTTACTATTGGGTCTGTAGCATCTGAGGAGTGATTTTTCGAACTTGATGTCACCGCAATAAATGTGACAAACAAGTGTAAGCTCGGTTGAATGTCTTGCAAACTTAACTCAACAGCTTTACACTTGTTTTCTATATATGCGCAAATCTCCTCGAAGAAGGGACAATAATAAAAAAATTAAAATAATTATGAATACCGAAGAAATATAACTGTTACCTAACTTACTAGTGTTATGAGGTGTTTTTTATGAGGCAGGCGTAGTGCTATGAAGTGTTTGTTATGAGGCATGCCTAGTGTTCGAAGATGCTTGTTATGAGGCAGGCCTAGTATTACAACGAGTTTGCAATGAGGTAGGCCGTGTATGAAAACATTTAACATTTTTGTTTTCATCGCTAAAAATAATTACTTTTCACAAAACCTTTCTGCTGACAAAAGCGACCAGAGGGATAAAAAGAAAAGGGGCGGATAAAAAGGGATAAAAAGTAAACCCTTCGGTAATTGAATACAGCTCCCATCCATCCAAACGTGGTAAAGCTAGCACAATACAGCGACAGCTATCTAGTAGTATCTCTCCCTCTCTTCCTCATCTCTAGTTCTCCTTTCTCGCCTCCTCTTTTTGTCTCTTTCTCTCTCTCGCCCCTCAACCCTCTCTTTCGCTCTCTTTTTCTCCTCTCTCTCCCACGATTTCATTCTTTCTCCTTCCCTCCCTCTCTTTCCTTCTTCTT
Source organism: Tubiluchus corallicola (assembly GCA_030141605.1). Lineage (NCBI taxonomy): Eukaryota > Metazoa > Priapulida > Priapulimorpha > Priapulimorphida > Tubiluchidae > Tubiluchus > Tubiluchus corallicola. Next base: position 295,816 of record JAQGDQ010000063.1, read on the forward strand.
TTCTTCCCTCCCTCTTCCCTCCTCTCTCACCTCTCTCTCTCTCTCTCTCTCTCTCTCTCTCTGTCTCTCTCTCTCTCTCTCTCTCTCTCTCTCTCTCTCATACCTCTTTCTTTTTTGGCAATCTTTGTCTTTTTGTCATCTTAGCACAGTCACAGCAACAACAGTGGCAGCAGCGACAACGACGATGACGACAACAACAATAACAACACTGCGTATATAGAAAGATAAAACCAAAGCGCAGAATAGAAAGTAAATGACAAATGAGCAAAAACCCGATTACTGTTCTGCTGATAAGACATAAATGGGGATTAACGAGAGCAAGTCGGATAAGCGTTCTATAAAATGATTTCAGAAATCGTTAATAAGACGGGACAATGAACACTCGGCTACAATGTTTAATACGGTAATGTGTGCACATTTTAAAAATAAGGTTGTAATATCATAGTAGAAATTCTTACCCAAAATAGCCACAACAACATTAAATAGATGATCCTTTTATTGTGCACTAGCAGCCTCGAGTAAAAATCAACTTGGTTTTTTGGCGTTGTCTTCATTCTGTTGAGGAGGCACCAGGACAATGCGGGGGGTGTGTGATTTTTACTCGAGTATATGATAAAGAGATTTTATTTTCAGCGGCTGCTGTAGTTACTCTATTTTTGTTGAATAAGAAGCTTTCGTTTGTCTTTAGACTTTATGGCGCGTTCAGACTAGAGAACTCTCTCACAAGTTCTTGCGCAAGTTACCTCTGATAGTAAACTTGCAAGTGTGAACGGTTTTGCAAGTTCTCTCGCAAGTTATTGCAAACTCAGCGAGATTTGCTGATAGTACAACTTGTGCAAGAACTTGCAAGCCGTTCACACTTGCAAGTTTACTCTCAAAGAGAACTTGCGCAAGAACTTGTCAGAGAACGTTCTAGTCTGAACGCGCATCTTTAGACCTTGATTTAACTTTTTTCGCGTTTGAAACTGAATTTGATTTTTCCATGTTTATAGGAACTATACTAGTGCGTGTGCAATCTGATAACATTACCGGACCACAGTTTCTTCATCAGTTACCAGAAAGCATTGTATTTACCAACGACTCAGGTGTTGCCATCCACTGTTCAGCTGCGGGGGTACCACCGCCGTCAATTAGATGGGAAACGCACACGGCACACAAGGTGAACTCTGTTCTAGGTCTGCGCGAAGTGTACTCTAATGGGACTATTCGTATCCTGCCCTTTGCTCCGAGATCATACAGAGCTGAGATTCATTCTAGCATCTTTGTATGTTTTGCCGAAAACATTGTTGGTGCTATCAGGAGCAGGAACGTGACATTTCACGCAGGTACAAAACTGTGAAGTTGTAAAAAACGCTTACGGCGCGTTTAGACTAGAGAGTTTTCTCTCGCAAGCGTGAACGGCTTTGCGAATTCTCTCAGCAAGGTTTGCCAAACTGTTCGAGAATTACTGAAAGTTCTCTCCGACGCTAAGCGCGAACTGACGGCCCCGCAAACCTTGCACCAGAACTTCCTCAGAGAAAATTCTTAGAGAGAACTCGCGCAAAAAAACTCTCTAGTCTGAACGCCCCGTTAGTCTTCTTAAGTGCTTGGTCTTTTTGAACATCATCGTTTGTATAAAATTACTCGGGGTAATTCCTCTTCAACTATTTTTCATCGTTTTTTACTATTTTTTGCTACCTTATATAGAGTTTGTTTCTTCGCACCAATTTTTGCTGAAACTGTGAAATGAATAATGTGTGATACGGATTTGTGAGGAAATTGTGCAATTTCCCTTACATAATTACATTCCTAAATAAATCAAGACAAAGCGTTAAGTTATACAGCCGGTAGTAATTATTTCGTGGAATATGTAATTGCCAAAAAGGTGTTGGGAAGAAGTTTAAACGTCTAAATTTTTAAATTTCGTGACGTTGACATACGCCTGCATTTAAATGTTCCCCTAAGATGTATACATGTTATTATTCGAGAAATTAGTAATGACACAGGAAATACTCCCATAATTTAATTTTATCGCAAGCTAAACTGTTCGTTTTAATTTTAATTTTTATTCTAAAGTCCGTTTTATTCTTACTAGTAACACGCCAGTCGTACGATGTAACTGTCAATGACAAAGATGTTGTTGAAGGAAACACGGCTGTTCTGAAATGCACGATTCCTACCTTTGTCATGTCATTTGTTGTGTTTGACCACTGGATTAGGAACTCGCAGCGTCTTCGTGAAGGTATAACTTTGATACTTTAATTTTGTTTAACATATATTAAATTATTTCTGCTACATGCTTGCGTATAATTATGTGATTTTCTTGCCTAGCGTTGTTGTTACTTAACAAAACGTAACACTTGGTCGCATGGATCTGGTTACTGATAGTTCATTTTTGGAAATTGACCAGCGAGAGAAACAGCAAGCAGAAAAATCCTCTTTGGGTAAAGGGGGTTCATTCATTTTTATCTGCAAAAATTCTGGCTAGTTAATATAAGGCGGGAACGCGGACCGCGAGCAAAGAAACAAGTTTGCTGGTATTCACGTTTCTGCAACCTTTTTAAATAAGAGGTTCCCTGGTAGTCTGTGATTCAATGATTAAGTGACACACTGGTCACAGGTCTTAGATCAGTCGGGTTCTTTTTCCTTTGTGATCAGCTTTGTAGTCATGCTTACAGACGTAGATGAGTTTTCAGTTCACTCTCTTCTATACCCAGCTTACACCCAATCTGGAGTAGTTAGTAAATACTCACGCTTTTTCCTTCTCGATCCGTTTCATAATCGTTCATGCTCACCCTTCCTCGGATCGTTCATCATCTTTCACTCTTTTTTGTTTGAGAGTGGTTTCACAACAACTCTCAAGACATAGACTAGTCCTCATTTTTTCTTCGCGGTCATAGATCTGCTCTCGTGTTTTCACTCCTGGTCTTAGATCAGCTCTCACTTTCCCTTTATGACCGTAGACCACTTCTTGCACTTCCTTCATAGTCATTAGGGGTGAACATTGTCTACCAGAAAGCGAATTCGACTCGATTCAATCTCGAATCAAGCCGAATTTCGAGACTTCGAATCCGAATCGAATTCCAGTTTAGTTTTAATGACTTTTGAATAAATCACTAATAAAAAGTGGGTCTCACAAAGATCCTGCAAATTACTTGCATTTTATTCTGCAGTAAAATACAAATAATTCGTTTAAAAATTGTGCTCAGAAATTAGAGCTAAATTGCGCTGATTGCATGCTGTTTTAATGGTAAAGAACTTATGTAGTTGAAGTGCAGGATTATTCAAATGTATAATTCTAGGTTCGAATGGAATTAATTCGAATGTTCAAACTTGAACATTCCTCTCCTATCGTCATAGATCAGCCCGCACTTTTCCTTCGTGGTCATAGATCAGCTCTCGCGTTTTCCATCGTGGTCGGTTTTACGATCAGCTCAGGCGCTGATAATGAATATAATTTATGAAGCCACTCTGCGCATAAATCCTTTGTGTGTATAATGAGGCTGAGCCCTGATCAAACACGAACTGAAGCCAAATCATAAAAATGCTTCCTTGACACGCCGAAGCTGTTAAAATTATTATTACTTTAATTTTACTATTATGTCTTATAACCCTTTAACGCCAACAGTCACTTATATTACTTTGGTACATCTAGTTTTACGTATCTGACGATAAATTTCTAAAAAACTGAAAATGTAGATTCAGCATAGTTTAGCTACAACATGACTGACATCGTTAGACATTGAATTATGCCGTTCTTCTTATTATGGAATAACACTTTACTCGTTTGTAAAAACTGGAATGGCTTTAATGGGCTTCTTTGCAAATGCCGAAAAAGAGGATTCGTTATTTTAAATTTAGCAAGGGATTGCAGATCCGTTGTGTAATAAAGTAATGGATCTATTAAGCTCATACTTCCAATTCATGCACAATACCTGATTAATAGCACTTATAATCATTATAATCTTATAATCATTTTTGTTTTCTTTGCCACTGAGTTAGAAACTCCGAATATTTGTTGTGGTTTTTATTCTTTTGCACATTGTATTGTTTTACTAAAGATAATAGTTGTTACAATCAAACGAACAGATTTCTCCAGTAAAAAAGAACTACATCTGTACAGATTTGTTTGTTTGTCGATCTGTCTAACTCTCTCTCTCTCTCTCTCTCTCTCTCTCTCTCTCTCTCTCTCTCTCTCTCTCTCTCTCTCTCTCTCTCTCTCTCTCTCTCTCTGTTTCTGTCTTTCTTTCTTTGTGTGTCAAAAAACAAAACATTAATTTTTTGTAATGTTGTTTTGTTTGTGTGTGCTTACTTGTGTTTTTGTTGTTATTCTAGTACGATATGAACGAATATTTGAAATAAAGAAGTAAGTCAAATCACATGAAATACTTTCTTTCTTTGTCAATACGTAAACCATTTTTCACGAATACAAAAACTTACGTTTTCAGATTCTAGGATCAAGGTATACAAATCAGGTGAACTTCACATAAACAATGCAAGTAAAATTGACACACGGTACACCTATCAGTGTGTTACACGTGATGTGGTGACGGGGGTGCTGAAGCCAAGTTCCCGAGTTGGAAAACTGCGGCTAACGGGTGAGATAATTTACTGCGACACACGGAGGAATAATAAATTAGAAATTAGACATCCGTCTCAAATACCTGTAATATTATGCCTTGTCACCTTTCTACGTTTAATTTTCAGGACTTTAAACCGTTGATACTTTATTTGCCACGATTCTTTTTATCTCCTACTATTTTTTGCCAACGATTTCATTTAATCGGGGCTTTAATAACAAAAATTAAGCAAGTAAAAAATCTAAACAATCTAAAGACAACGATTTTATTTCTTAGCCTCAGGCTGAAACAGGCCTAACTGTCAAGCATGCCACCACTATATTTTGTCATCACTCAATGGTTTTTCTGTGTTAGCTCTTAACTGCAGTAAAAAAAATTTCTTTGCCTTTTTAGATGTGGTCAGCCTGAGTCCAGCTATTGGCCACGTCATTCCGCACGCCACAGCGCGAGTAGGAGAGACTGTTCAACTTCCCTGTGCCGCAGAAGGAGCACCTCCTCCTTCGTACACTTGGTACGTCAACTCTGGGACGTTGACTCCGCTGCCTCAAGAAGGTCGCTTTGATGTTAGCTTTGGTAGCTTGTTGATCCGCAATGTTACAGTAGAAGATGGTGGAAACTACGTGTGTGAAAGCAAGAACTGGTTAGGACTGGCACGTGCCTTCACTGAATTAGTCGTTACTGGTGAGATTACTATTCGTCTCATGCGTTGTCCAGAATAATTGTAATATGGTACACTTATAGTGTGTTTAAGCGCACTTTAACATAGATATAGATATAGATATAGACGTATACGTTTATTTTCTCCAATAATGTCACAAATATTCTATTTTACAAAATTCAAGGAGAAGGGGTGAGGAAAAACCGTAGGTCATCCGTTCATTCAACCTTTAAAAATTAATATTGTAACATCACAAAAAATTGTGATGACACTGGCTAAGACTTTAGTTAATGCACATAAATGGAATGATCAAAATAAACCAAGAAACAAAAGAAATATGTATAATATATATATATTACATAAACCAAACAAACAAAAGTAAAATAATAAACATTCCAGTAATTAGTGACAATGTGAAAAAAAGTTTAAATGCGAATCAGTGCATAAAAATGATGGAATAAGTGAAAAAAATAAATGCAGGTGGTGAATAAATATCACAATAAATAGTTAATTAAGAAATACGTAAAATAGCAATAAGGATGTTCATTTCTTTACAAAAATTTTTGGCAACAAATTAATGTATGTATGATTAAATAACTGAAAAAGAAATGCAAAAGCAAAGAAGGGCAGTTTATTTATGTCAATGCAGACAAGTAACTAGAAACACTTTGTTTTTTTAGCTTTTTGTTTTCCTTCTTTTTTCCTTTTCTTTATCTAACACTTTTCATTGCTTATTATTTTATTATATTATTTGCATTGCTAGAACATAGATACATATTAGTGGACATTATATATCAACTGATTATCGTATATGATAATAATTTAGGATAATAATAATGATGATGATGATGATGATGATGATGATGATGATGATGATGATGATGATGATGATGATGATGATGATGATGATGATGATGATAATAATAATAATAATAATAATAATAATAATAATAATAATCAGATTTTACTATCTTATAAGTTAAAGTAAATTTAGAAAAATATTGTTCGGGGTTCGACCTGGTAGACAGCCTCATGGCCCGCCATCGGTGATGAATGCGGAATTGAGGAATGAAACAACGAAACCAGCGCTTAGGGACGACTAAGAAGAAGAACAACAGCAAAAAAACCAATGACAATATTTCAAATCTGACAGGACCAACGACATTCGACAGAAAGACAGAAGTGCATCCGACGACAGAACACAGCAACTGACGATGTCACGTGCTAGTTTTTTTCTTCAGGAAACCACTGGTCAATCAATCGCAGGTAATGTTATGGGCTTCCTGGTTTAAAGTGGAGATCATAACATTATCTGTAGGTTGAATTACCTGAATAAGTGTAACGCACTTTCACCTGTTCAGCTTAATATTGTTAATTTTCAGAGCCGCTGTCTGTTCATTTTAAGTATCAGTCATTGAATGTTAATATGGACGAATTCCTTGCTTTGAACTGCACCGTCCATGGCTATCCAATAGATCAAATAATTTGGTATAAGGATGGCGCGTTCTTATCTAGTTCCACTGTTGGACACCAAGGATTGCTCGTCATCGAAGAAATAAGTTTAAAAGATCGAGGCGTGTACCAGTGTTTTGCTGAAAATGAGCACGAAACCGCAAGTGCAACAATCCAGGTTAAGATTACACGTAAGTAGATAACAACCTATAATCTTTTAGTACGACCTTTGTCAGAAGTTTTCATTTCAGTGTCACAGTTCGAAATCATAAAGATTTTGTTATATAGTGTGTCGCTGTGAAAGACGAGATTCAGCACTTGCCTTTCAAACCGCTACAATAATCAGTCAACCATTCCTCTCGCCTCTAGAACTTTTAATACCTGCATTGAAAGATAACTTGTAGTATTTGGGTTGTTCACTTACGACGTAACTCTTATTACCAGATCCTTTTCGCCGTGAAGCGAGTCTCGTTCTCGTTGTTCATGTAATAACAAAGCTCTGACATGTGTTCAGTGTATGCAAACAATGCGCGTTCAAAATTATCACGAACATTTGGATTCTATGACAACGGTAAAATAATGACGACGTTCTAAATAACACATTTATGAAAAAAGTCGTGCCTGCTAACAGCTAGCTTATTACTGATATTTTGGGAGCAGTATACTACGAATATGTAGCATTATTGATCATCGCTGCATCTATTTCATGCAGTTTCAACATTGTTCAAAGTGTTTTTGTTGTTGTTTCTGGCATGATGTGAGTGGTATCATGTGGTGTGGGTTGTGCCGACCGCGTGGTGTGAAGGGTGTGGGGTAGTTTTTTCATATTCTTCTAATATGGTACATATGTGGTTTAACATGGTAAATTGTGTTGTAAACAACATATCCTGGGAGCTGGGTAGAAAGAAATTAAGTAAGAGTGTAACCCATGCTTCGAATTCTGGACTCATTAATATTTCGATAATTAGTAGCTAATTGGCTGAACGGTTATTGATTGTCAGCCGTTTTTATGTGCAAATATTGCCTTTTATTCTTGTATTAAAGATGACATCTCAGCCAACGCTTCACGTGTAATTGTAGAGCTATATTAAATTTGCTTATCTACTGACAGATCCTCGTAAATACATTTATTTCAACGTGGCTGCCACGTTTCATTACGTTTTATACCATATGTGCCATCACAATATTTATTTTATTGCATGCCATGCTATGTATTGGTTATAACATAAACACATTACCTAATAACTTATGAAGCTGACAATATATCATCGTTTTCCATGGCATACATGCAGTTCCTGTTCATGGAAGAAGACTTGATCAGTTTAATGCAAACCTGTCTCCCCTCTCTGTCATCCCTGGCGTAACTCGTTTTTTCTGAGCCTTTCTGCATGCTCAGCTTCTTCCTCATCCATATGTTTGCATTGGAGCGGATGCAGCGGAATTACATCATCATCGCTTGGCAGAAACCTAATTTACTTTATCGGCCAATATTATGATTAAAAATCACCCTTTCCTGCGTGGGCCGCATCCATCGGAGGGTGTTTTATATTTCTTTCATACAGATCGACATCATTCTTGACTGAGATAAAGCATTCGATGGTAATAATCTAATACTAATGATCAATAGACCAATGATTAAGGATCATTCCCAAGACGAGTTTTGAGCCTGTAGAGGTGCCATAGTGATATTCTGATATATTACAACCCCTTCTGAACGAATTAACCGTCGCATATGAAGCTGTGCATAGGCACGTTTCTCGGCGGTCACCCGTCCAATTATTAACCATCTCGGACCAGAACGGTGATGCTAAACTGTGGTAGCCAAGTGCATACTATAATCACTAAAAGAGATTACCTCAGTGCGCTTAGCAAAACATGGTATTTATAGATAGACTTATACACGAATATGTCGTTCTATTTAGTTCAAAGTATTTTAAGACAATCGTGAAAAATGTGGTGGGTGATGAAATAAAATATTTTTCCAGGATGAACTTGATTGACCAAAAAACTCGTGTACAGAAAAGCCCCGAGTGATGGTTTCCAGTAATTTAAAAATATAAAAACATGATACATGACATAAAATAATGTAATATACAAACATGCACAAAAATCGTTCAACATTGACTCTATAGCACTAAAGAAAAACTTAAAGGCTTAACGAAAGAAACTGGAGCTTATAAATGCAAAAAATAACTTAAAATAAGCAAATAAAAAGCAGAGAAACTTGGACACGTTAAAGGATCTTTGGAGAAATAAATTGAAAAAAGTGAATTGCAAGCAAGTAAAAAAATAATGTTACGTAATACGCTGCCGTTAAATCAGAAGCAGAACATAAAAAGGTAAAATTGACCAATAAAAACGTTCCATTGAAAATCCAAAGTACAAGGAACAACATTCAGATTCACAGAAAACATCGTGTCAAAACTAATATTCTGAGCTAAATGACAAAACTAAAAAAGCAATTAACAATTAATTTAAATAATTCGCTTGATATAGAAAGCTTTAAGTCGACCTTTAAATAAATGATAGACTATTATCCCTGTTAGTGCCCCACTCCATGCCGCATTCCGGGGACTTTTGTTCAGCATTGGATTTTTGAACGACAAAACGGTATTAATTTTGGTGTTCGTTTTCACACTAGTTACCGGTCTATCTATTTAGTTGTCTTCCTACATATTAACAGTAAATTACATAATTAGAACTTCTCATATGCCATATTATAACAACCCAATTAAGCCTTTACATCTAACATCTTTAAATTTCAAGTATTTTTTTCTCAGTTCGTCACTGCTTGATTCGTGTCACGTGACAAAACTGGTTTCCCTTGTGCGTCATGAAGTCTAGTTTTATCCTCAACCAAATGAGATATAATTAGATTAGAAATATTAGCTAATGCACTTACATGAATGCGTCTGAAAGATGCCCTACTGTCATTTTCCGCTAAAATTAAGTTAAACATTTAATTATGTATTTCATTTTGCAAGGAGCAGACAGGGTGTGTCTAACTGAGAACTGGCATATGTAAGATTTTGAAATTGACGATAATATTAAATTTTTAAGCGAGGAAAAGTAGTAGGCAGGTCAGATATTACTACTGTGTTTGATGCAGTTAATTTTTTATGTCATGATCGGATAGTCATTTTAGTCAGTTCGGTAGCGCATTAGTCCTACTTCCGCCCTAAACCGCAGAGATTTGCGTTTGAATAATATGCAGGCTTACTGAAAATGAAAGGTTTTTTATCCGCTGTGATACCTCGAGCATCATTACGGAAGACAGCTTTCCTCAACTAATCTGAGACGGTCATGAGAGTTTTGCCTGGTTTTGTTGAACAGCAGAGGAGCGCCTAATTGCACCCTAGGGGCGACTTCAAAATTTATCGTAAAATGGCTGGACTGGCAGTTACGTATAGCTCCAACAGCTTCTGATCTGTGTACTTCAAGGTTCAAAGCCCTTTCAAAAGGAAAAAATTGGACTACAGCTTAGATTTGAACCAGATAAATCCTTTCTTACATGCCCTTCAAGTTTGGTCTCAGAATTATGTTAATTATGAGTTTCGTACCGTCATTAATAACAATCCTGACAACACTAAGGTCATAATAAGTAACTTCACGCGGAAATTAACCAATCCTAAGAATCCCTCTAATATGAGTGATCTAACATTGGAAATATTAAATTCGGTTAGCCAGTTACAAGGTATTAACTTTGAACTACCTTGATCGTTGGGGAATACATTGACTTAGTAGCCTGAGGTATCTGCCTTGTAAGCAGTAAATCCCTAGTTCAAATCCAAACTGTGTACCAACTTTTTCCACATTTTCTGTCTTTCAGTGTTCAAAATTTAAGTAATTGTGGGTTTGAGCTATCAAAGCAATGTGTTGCATTTTCGTGAGAAATGTGAGCGAGGAATTAGGTGGAATTTTGGCCAGCGCGCTTTCAATGAAAAATTGTATTTACAAAGTGTTTATTGAAGCCCTCGGCCCTGGCATGAGTTTAAAACAAATCACAACTTTAATGGTTAATTTTTATGACGAAACGAAAACTGCGTGTAGATGTAGCTACATAGGTTTATTTAGTTTCTTGCAAGATTTCCCAAATTTTCTACACTAGAACTTTATGTCACGTAGTTCAGGGGAAATCATCATTCATTCATTCATTTGTGGAATCATACACCCTGTGATTCATATTGTCCTGTCGCCCGCACCTTCCCATGTTTCTGTAGTTCTCATGTGTAACGGTGTATTGATGGTGTCTTTTTGGATGAAATTGATGTAAGTCAGCAACTGCCCTCCCTTTACGGTTTTCTTTCTTTCTTCAGTGTTTCTTTGAAATCCAATTTTGATTAATCTTTCCTCGTCGTCTGATAGTCGTATAACATGTCCTATCCATCTTGATCTTCTCTTTTTGATCTTAACTGTCTATTCCTCTGCGTTGATTTTGCTGTACAGATCCTGATTTTATATTTTTTGGCCATTTTTTTCCCCAGAATGTTCCTAAAGTTTCTTCTTTGAAATGCGTCTATTTCTGATTTGTGACAGGCTTTGTCCATATTTCTAAGGTCTAGCGGAAACACAGTTTCCACAAGAGCAAGAAAAACTCTTAACGTTGTTTCCAGACTGATCCTCTTACTTTCAAAATTGTTTGATAATTTGGAATAATGCTGCTAATGCTAAGATTTTTTTATTTATTATTTATTAAACTTTATTTCAAAGTCTATGAAAATCAATTGAATTTGAAGTGATTGCAAATTACTTTGAGAAAGCAATTTTATTACAAAAACAACTTAAAATTATAGCAACGAATTTTTTAAATAAAATATTTTTTCAAAACAAAACTTAAAAATAAGATTGATATTGCGTCATTTTAAATAATTCTGATTTTTGATAGCTATTAGTCAAAGCGCTGTAGATAATCAGTAAAAGAGAGCAGAAAGTAAATGAACGACAGAAAGAGAGAGAGACAGAGAGAAAGAGAGGCGAGAGAGAGAGAGAACAAGAAGGGAGAGAGGAGGAGGGAGGGAAAGAGGGGAAAGGAACGAAAATAAAAATGAGAGGGAGATAGAGCTAGAGGGAGAGTGGAGAGAACGAGAGCGAGAGAGAGAGAATGAGAGATAGAGTGATAGAGAGGAAGATAGAGAGACGAAAAGGGGAAGGAGACAGGGAGCGGAAAATAGAAAGCAAGTGGAGCGAGAAAGGCTGTGAAAAAGGGAAAGACAGACAGACAGAATGATAGGTAGATAGATGGATGATGGATGGATGGATGGATGGATGGATGGATGGATGGATGGACGGACGGACGGACGGACGGACGGATAGACAGACAGACAGACAGACAGACAGACAGACAGACAGACAGCATGAGAGAGAGCGAGAGCGAGAGATAGAGAGAGAAAATTGGAGAGGGCGAAGAGAGAGAGATGGGAGAGGCAGAGGAAAAAAGGAATAGAGAGGGAAGGAAGACAGAAAGAGAGAGACAGAAAAGGAGAGAAGAGAGAGACAGGATGAGAGGGGTAGCAATGGAGGGATGTAAAGATAGAGTAGCAGACAAAGAAGAGAAATCGAAGGCTTTATCTTACTAAAATAGCAGATTTAGCAATTAAAAATGTTTCCGTGATTTCTCTATTAAAATTTTTCTATTAAATGTTTTTTTTCTGTGAAACGAGTTTTCTAGAAAAAAAATAATTTTTGGTAATTTTTTCTCTGGGTTATGTTTTCTGGGATATGGTTTTTCTGCGAAAAAAATTCTAAGAAATGGACCTAAACCTTCAAGTGGTCCAATACTTGTCCTGTACGCTTTCAGGTTTTGTTACAATTGCTGTAATGAAGTGGGCAATTACAGAATTATAATGGTGTGTTCAGTCTATCTGTATGCCTTTCGCCAGATTTTCTAAGCCCTGAGTAATCTAACAAGTTGGTACCTGACATACTGGTGGGCGAAGCCTACTAATTTTTGGATCAATCTGTGTAAATTTGGATTTTTTTATAAATTTTAAAAATCCGCGTGTAACAACTCACGCTGCAATCTGCCGACACAAAAACGAATTACGACCCATTACTCATTAGCAAGAAATCAAATAACAAAATTATATACCTATGTGTCCAAATGTCCTTGTGTCGAAATATCCTATGTGTCCAAATGTCATGTGTCCAATTGTACTTGTGTCGAAAAGTCCTATGTGTCCAAATTTCCTTGTGTCCAAGTGACCTATGAGTCGTAATATCCAATGTGTGCAAATGTCCTATGTGTCGAAATAGCTTGTGTCGAAAACGCCTAGCACCAACAGTAACATTCTTTCACAAGAAATTGGCATGTAGACTAGAGGCACCGTTAGCGGTAATTTATTGGACAAATACTATTATGTTACAGGCGCAAATTTGTACTAGTTGTTTGTACTTCTCAAAGAGGAGGACTATTTTTAACTTTTTCAGTATTTTTCTACTTAATGTAATTCGCTGGGAATTTTTATGCAGAATTTTATTTTTAGTATAAAAGTTGGCCACAGTACGCCAGTCCTAGCCAAAAAGCATTGATGGCTTGAGGCTCCTCCATTAGCCACAATGATGTACTAAAAATTGAAAGCCTGTATGAAAGTTTTAATGTTTTATTACAAGTCAAGATAATTACTGATATACCATTTGTGCATAGGCCTTCTAAAAACATGGTTTTCTGGCTTTTTTATCCGAGAAATCTTTAAAAATCATTTCAAAGTCAATGGTTTTTGTAAGTATTTTCTATAAATAGCATCGCCAAATTATTTAGCTTCTCTTGTGAAACTGTAGACCACAAATTAGCGCTGTGCCCAATTTCAAGAAATCTGTCAAATTGGCTTAAATCTGTCGGTGATTTTGATACGTCATGATATCGTTATCTGACTTCATGTTTTTTTCACAAGTGCATTTGCCAGCAGCAGACGACTCTACAAAGTGCAGCCATTTTGCGCTGACCCCAGCAAGCTGCAATTTTTGTCAATTTCTCCGTGAAATTTCCGTTCGCGCTGTGTGTGATAAGCTTCCTCAATCGCCACCACAGCCGTTGCCAGTAGAATCCACTGATGATTTAATTCCCGTTAATTAGCACAAGTGTTGTTGTTGCTGTCCTTGGGCGGAGGAAGAGTAAAATGTATAAAAAGCTACTTCGTATGATATCAATATAAGGGGTAGGTTGGTGGTAGAGCATTATAATAACGTTATTATAACGTAACGTAGGTAGGTCCTCAAAATCAGCCGATAACTTGATATCGTTATAATATTATGTGGATGGCCACCTCGTTTAAAAAGCAATAATATTTTCTCTCCTTTGATTGTTTAGATTATCCAGCATATATTTTGAGCAAATTTCCTGACCAAACAGTCCACGTTGGCGTCAACGTTTCAATGACATGTTTCGCTTCTGGAAAGCCCAGTCCACAATTCGTTTGGACATTAGATAGCATACCCATTGCACACCACCTTTGGTCGTCTTATTACCTTGGTAATGGGGATGTTATAAGCCAGATAAACGTGACTTCAGTGAGAGTTATTGATGGCGGTTTGTACAAGTGCATAGCAAGAAACAGTCTTGGAGAAACTGAACACTCTGCAAGGTTAAACGTATATGGTATGATAATTCAATAATCAATAAAATGTGATATTTCTAAAAATTTAAAAAATTCATGATTATTTTTAGTGAGTTTCAGCATGAAATTTTAAATGCACAATTATTGTAAAGACATAGTAATTTGCATCATTGCCTACCTCAAAGTTAGGCTTTGATTTAATTTATTTATACCCTGCTTTAATTTATTACTTTGTGTTTTTCAGGCAGACCATTCATTCGTTCACTTTCAAATATATCCGCTGTTGCAGGCGGAATTATTAGACTCAGATGTTTTGTGTCTGGATATCCTATCAGTTCTATTGTATGGTATAAAGGTATGTTCTACAAATTGAGGTACAATAAAATACTGAATTTTGTCATTCAGATTCTCCCACAGATAATATCACTCTGAATTGCATACAGATTCTTCACCAATTATTAGGCGTGAAAAAGTTTGATTATTCGAAACGACTCAAACTATGAATGCGAATAATTCGACGCTTCTGTTACTTTCTTCTTCGTCATTAAAACTTTTAAAATATCACGCAATCAGAACGATTGAGCCACAATTTTCGTGCACTATTTTTTAATAAATTACTAGTTTTTACTATCGAACAAAGCAAAATGTATATGATCTTTGCAAACTGCTGTTAAACGGGAATATGTAGTGAGAGTGGCAGCTTGGTTAGTGATGGCTATGTAGTCTGCATTTTGGGCCATATTTAGTACATTGGCACCCTTTAAGTTTATTGAATAATCAGAAGCAAGGTGCAAGGTGTGCAATAAAATATGCCAGTTAAAACGTGTAAAACTATAACTAATATCAAACATATCACTTAGAAACAGTAAGTAAAAGTTAGATTCATTCGATTGCTACGAGTGCACCAAATTATTTTTTACTGTGATTCATACTTTTAGCTACACAAATCAATCATTGTAGCCTAAGTGATAAATTAGTGGTGCTATGCTACATGCACGTCTTAATTTCATAATCTCAGAACAAAATTGAGTTTTTTGTGCAGATTTCTATGTTTATTACTGATTCAAAATTTATTTGAATGTCTTTAATACTGAATTAGATTCAGATGCAAACTATTAAAAGTCGATACGATTCGAGTTCAAAAGTAAAAAAAATTAATTAGACTTGGTAGTGTTGTGTTGCTAACCTCTACCAGGTATGTGGTTGCGTATAACTTACTGGGTGTATAAGTTAATTCTTATATAGCAAATTGTCTTTAGGCTTTCAAATTTCCACTTTGTGACAATATTCGCAACTTTTACATGACAGAGAAATAAGCTTTCTCTTTAGCATTCTGTTTTATGGAATGTCACTAGGTAATGCCACAGTTACTGAAAAACTATTGTCAAGCAATGGGTGTAGCTTGTGCTCTTCTAAATTTACCGAGTAAAACTATATGTGCTAATATTTAGGTGACAAGTCAACTTCAAAACCCCGTGTCTCATGAAGAAGAAAAGTGATTGATTTACATAACTTAGTTTTAGATATTGTTATTTTCTACAACAATAATTAACATTATACTAAAAGGGAGTAGAGAATTAAATGTGGAAAACATACTCTATATTTTCTTGTCACACTATTTTTATTATATGCTTATCACAAGATTTTCTTAATAAAAATTTGATGTTTCATAGATGCAAAACAACTTCCATCTAACCATAGACAAGAAGCGATATCTCCAGGACATGTGATCATTGAGAATGTCGATAAAGAAACTGATGGTGGCGAGTACAAATGCATTGCACAAAATAACAAAGGGCAAAAAGCATCAAGAAGTGTAGTTGTAACAGTGACTGGTAATTTAAATTTTACTAAATTGAACCTTGTGTAAAATTATCAGTTAATCGTTTGTATTCTGTAAAGTGAGTGTAAATGATCTTCTAATTTCAACAACACTAAATTTATGAGTGAGAAACTGATTTTGTGGAACAGTGAATATGACTGCTTGTAAGCAGCGGAGCATCAGTGGATATTCAAAGTGAATATTCAAATTTGTCAAATTTTTTTGAGATAAAGCACACTTGATTCTCTATGAATTCTCCAAAAAATTCCGGTCAAAATTACCTTTTTTTGTAACCCATTTAAGAATTTGCATAAAAAATCTTCGTATGGATAGTAGTATTCATGAACAAAGTGTGTTTGATTTTAGTTGATAAAGATCTTGCATTTCATGAATTTCATAAAAATGGTTGAGGATTTACAGCACTTATTAAAGCAGTAATTGTATGAATCTTTTTCTTTTTTTGTAATTTCAGTTCCTCCTCGTGTTGTACCCTTCAGTTTTCCTAGGCTGCAAAAGGGCACCAGTGTATTCGCTGTTTGTGGTGTTAACACAGGGGATCCTCCTATCAGACTCAGGTTTGAGAAAAAAATATAGTTTTTTCATTTGTCATTGTGCAATGCACAGTCATCATCAAATAACTTCAATTAACTTTGATCATCAAATGAGTGATTGCATAAAACAGAACAAGACAATAAAGCATGTAAATCATGGTTCTATTTGTAAGCTTGAAATCAGTGAGGGAATCAGAAATTGTTTACAACAAAATTTCTAAGTTCGTACGTTGTTTCTTATTGTCTTGATATTTTTTCATTAGTATCATAAATATCCTTATTTGGCTTGTTTGTGTTTTGTAGATGGGAAAAAGATGGACAGCCAATTAAATCTAATGAGATTGGTGCTCAGATTGTAAAATCGACCGACCTTGCTTCTACGTTAGTGATTAGAAAAGTATCAACTGTCCACAATGGCAACTACAGCTGTGTAGCCAGTAATTTAGCAGCTAGCGATACTTACACTGCTGAATTGATCGTTGATGGTATGTTGGTTGCTATGCATTGTCTAGAAGTCACAAGAACAGTGTGATTATTATGTCTTGGCAAAATCACATTATTGTAGATTAAAAATAATAGACACTTTTTTCGAAACTTTTTGGGCTTTATTATGTACTGTATTTTCCTATTTTCTTTTCCTTTGAAATTTTTATGCTAGCATTTAAATGAGCAAAATAAGTGTAACTGTAAGTTTGCAGTTCAGATTATACGTTTTGCTGTTTTTTATATTTAGAATATTCTGCACAATTCCATTTAGAAGTTGTATGGTTATTTTCCTAATGTTACGTACAGGGTGGTTCATGTGCCTTTCCTGAGGGGTATAAAAAGTATGTACAAGTCATAATACAGTTCAATTTATTACATCAAAATACTGCCCACACAGTATCGAATCTATTCTGCATTCAGAATTTGGTGTGGATACCTCATCCGGCTCGTGCAGCCTGTATTCTTGAAGGTATAATTGGAGCATTGGTAGATTTGTCATGAAACTCTTACAGAGCCATACTAAACACAAGATAACTTTTGTATTTTGCAATTTCCCCAAAAATGTGTGCTACTGCTCATAGATGGCAGCTCTGCAAGGTATTTACTATCTATCTTGTACTCCCCTCATACATTGTGTGCATTGTAGAATTTTCTATTTCGTTTTATTTTTTATCTTTCGGAAAATAGCCCTAGGCTAATGTTGTCCAATTATTTCGACCAGAAATAAAATTTTTACTATTTATTTACTACTAGCAGCGACTAGAAGATCTGAAGATTCTCCAAGTCATCTTGCAGATGTTTCACTTATCTGTAGCACATAGTTTCTCCAATTAATGTTCATTCCATCCTTCAGGATAGCCCCAGTGTCTTTAGCGATGTTGAGGACATGCGAATTTCCAGACTATTCAGTTCAATCGAAGGAATTAATTCCAGAATTTTCAGGTCACAGTTCCGATCCCATCAAGATTACAGGCTGTGAAGATGAGCGGTGCTTTCACACTAAACTTCGAGGGCATGATAGACTCTCTATTGTTCAGCAATCTGTTGTAATAAATTGTTCTATTCTGTTGTTCAGTACTTATGTACCACTGTGTATAATTATTAAAACTTTGAAACGGGTAAATTAGTTAGCATACTCAACTTATGATCAACTCTTTAGCTTCTTTTTAAAAATATTTGCCACATGTTTTCCTTGCTTATAGAGCCGCCACATTGGATTCAAGAGCCAGTTGATGTCTCTGTGGTAGTTGATCATGAGGCAGTATTAGTCTGCACGGTTTCAGGCCTTCCATTGCCAACAATTACTTGGAAGAGATATAATGGTGAATAAACATCATATCATGACTTACGTGATACTTAAAAATTATACCTGACTAACTGAAATTTGAAATTGTATTTAAATATTATAGCACCTGCTGATTCCTGGCTGACAGATTTTATTATGTAACATTTGAGAATCTATGTGGTATTTAGAATTGTATCAAATTTAACATTTGCAAAATAAACTACCATGATGTGTGCTTTTTGTACTAAAATGTTCCCTATTCAAACCTTTTTGGGCTTACTAAAGATTAAGGGAAGTATTTTTGTATTACATATGCTTGATTAGTTCCTGAATGCCACAACAGTGTTTTTAGGTGTTTCATTTAGAGTGATTAAATACAAGTATTATCTGACGCTTATGCTTTTATCTTGCTGCAGCAGTTGAACCACACCTAGCTGGAAAAAGTTGACAAAAAAGTTCAACAATATCCGGAAATCAGCCTTGACTTTTTGTTTTCCCTATTTTATGTAAATGTCCTCAAACGATAAAAAATATTATATTTTTCAAAAAGTAAGACAAGCAAACAGGTGACGACAAAACAAGAATTACTTTAGTATTTTTTAACTTATTTATAAAAATGTAAGAGAATTTTTATAATAGCTTTTCCAATAGCTGATTTTAGCAATTGTATTTCTATTAGTGCAAGAAAGGCTATCGTAGCATACATTGTAAATTAGCAATGAGCTTTTTTGTGTACATCTTAGGTGCAACTGAGAGTTTCTTTGATCTACCAACTGAACAGGCAGAAATGTTCTCTAATGGAACAGCTCTAATTTACAATGCTACTGAATCTCACGCAGGCAAATATCTTTGTCATGCTAGCAATGGCGTATTACCAAACTTGAACAAGATAATAACATTGACAGTAAATGGTAAGATTCATTAGTACATGATCCTTTTGTATAGTGTAAAGTGTTGTCTGCATGTATAATGGGTAAGCAGTGACAAGATAACGGTGTAACTTTGATCGTTCAGTTTTACAAACCAAAGTTTTCTTCAAATTCCTATTGAAAAAATGAAAATGAAAGCTGTTTTCTATCTTTGTTAGTTTAACTCCTTCAGGACCGCACTATACAAAATAGATCTTATAAAACTTATGACATTTCTGCTACTGTATGAGCACAGACATAACTAAATGATTACAAATTAGGTACTGTTCTATTCACGAGAATCCCTTAGCTATCCAATCATGCTATTTCTTTAAACATTTATATGTGATTTAATTGGATAAAATTAAAAAAACACGCCTTCTTCGTGCACTCCAACTTCGCCTGTTGAGTAGCTTAGTCTGGTATACACTTGCACGATAGTACACACTAATGTATTGATCTGTTTGCTACAGCTCAAGCTGTGCAGTGTTGTGCTGCTATTCCAGGAAAAACCCAACTGATCAGCAAGGACAAATTAAAGTCGTTTCATCTTAACAGGAATTTCTCCATAAAAGTATATTATACCTGAAGCCAAAGTGCATCTCAATGTTGTGTCTGGATAGTTGAAATTTTCTGCATTAGCTGATTTCACTCAAGTGATACAGTACATTGTTAGTGAAAGCTTACTGCAGTTACTGAAAGCTTTTTTCCATTTTTCGTCAAAAATCGATTAATTTGTCTAAGGTAAACCAAATGAATTTCATGTATAATTTTGCATGAAAATCCATTGTGTGAGTAGTAGAAACCTACAAAAATTATCAAATATAACCTAATCACTATTAGTGAGACCAGTTTTTCATAAATCCATGCAGAATGCAAGAAATGCTTACGGTCCTGAAGGAGTTAAAGATCAGTCATTCATGTCTTTGGCATCTTGAAAACTTCTTAGTAACACCTCGTAAATCAAATTCACCAGTATGTAGTTAAGTCAGTTCCCTTCGCAATTGAGTTTTGTTTTGTTTCTTTACATCTAACAACGCCTAGTAAGAAATAGGAAATCAGAACTACAGTTATGTTTATTAAAGTAATGAAATGTTATGTTTCATAGTGTAATTAATTTCTTACAGTACCTGCTAAAATTTTAACCCAGCAGAAGTTGCAGAAGGCATTGTTAGGGGAACAGATAGCAATGGAATGTATGGCACATGGAGATGCACCCATTAAAATTACTTGGTTATTTAATGAAGTCAAGGTTGATAAGGTCATGCACGGGTAAGAGAAAAGTAACTGTACATGCTTGAATGGATTTTTTTTGTATTAATTTTGTGCAAGGTGTAGTATATCCAGCAAAATAACATTTCTGCTTCAGTCCAGGTAAGGCAACATTAGATTTAGAATGGTGCAACTACCATTCATCTGATTCTGATGTCTAAGCACCACAATCGCTGCAGATCATTCACGGGTGCAGATTCATCAATCACTTGCGAACAGCAAACTGAATCACCATCATATTTGCTCAGTTTTCCGGCACAGGGACCATGCAAAAGCCAACCAAATATAGAATCAACAGCTGTGGAGCCGTTTCGCAGAGTAATGGAATGCTCCGAGCCCATTATTTGGTGGTAAACATCACTTCCAACCTGTAAATGAATTTCTCGTGGATTGCCGCTACGAATCTCAGGGTGGCCTAGGATCATGCCTTTAAGTCTCCTAACCAACTACCATCAGAACATGTTGTAACCTCTAGTTTTTATCTTGAGTGGTGGCGTTAAAGATCACAATTTTTCCTGTATTTGTTCGAAGTTTAATATGAACAATGTGGCATTTCTGTTGCGGTGTGCTAAGTCCACCCATGACAGCTAACGAAAGATTACGCTTGCCTATAATTTCACAGCCTGCTTGCTCTGCAACATTACACAAAATAAGAGAGGTAGTGGCACCAGGATCTATAAAAACACGAATAGGAATTGATGAGTTGGCACCTTCCAAAACAGCAGTGGCAGTCATTAAGAACACAACATTCGTACCAAAAGACTGTAAATGAACTGATGGAACATCAACACTTGCATCAGAAGTATTTGAAGCTCTTTTAACATAAGGACTCACCTAGGAGTTGCCAGTAATTGAATTGCACAATAAATAATGATGCCGTTTACTACATCGCTTGGAGATTTACGGCAAGTATCAGCTCTGTGGTTTAGAATTTGCGGCAGGCCCTTGACTTTCCATAACGGATGTTTTCCCAGACCCATACGCCCAAATTTTGCGAGAAACTGCACGAGCAGTCTCCAGAAAAACTCGATTTGTTCAACTGTTTGGACATGTTGGAAAAGCACGGGCACACTCCCAGAAAGAGGACGAAACAATCTACAAGCTGAGAAAATTTCATTAGGAGAGATATCCACTTGGCAAAATGGGAGGGGTGTATTTTAAAGTTCTTTTGTGACCCTCGGTGCAGCACGCTGTTTAGAACACCCATTGTCTTTGAGCTTAAGAAATTACGCGGCGTGGCTGTTCCAGGCATTGTCATCACCTGACGTTCTACTGTGCTAGAGATTCTAGCCTGTTATCATCTGAGAAACAGTAAGCAAAAACTATGTAGAACATCTGTGCATTGATGGATGTGTCTGATAGCATTTTACCATTGCACACAGCTTCAACTTTATGCAAAATGTTTTGCGTGGTTTCACTATGTGGCTGTGCTGTTGGGTGTTGGTGTTGTACGTGTTGTTGT
Source organism: Tubiluchus corallicola (assembly GCA_030141605.1). Taxonomy (NCBI): domain Eukaryota; kingdom Metazoa; phylum Priapulida; class Priapulimorpha; order Priapulimorphida; family Tubiluchidae; genus Tubiluchus; species Tubiluchus corallicola. Next base: position 317,824 of record JAQGDQ010000063.1, read on the forward strand.
CGTTATCGTCATCATCATCATAATCACTAAATGAGGTGGTCTGTTTGGTATGGTATAGTATGGTATAGTGAAAAGGTAAGTATACTGCAGATGGTGTGGTGTGTTGGGTGTGGCATGGTGGAGGTGGGTTGGTGTAATGTGGGTTATAGGTGTAATATGGCATGGGCTGTGTGGTGTGGGTGGATGGTGTGGTGGGTGGTTTGGTATGGGTATTTTGGAGTGGGTGGTGTGATTGTTATGGTGTTGTGGGCGAGGCATGGCATGGTGGTTGTGGTGGGCGTGGCATGGTGTGGTGGCTGATGTGGGTTGGATGATATGGTGGATGTGATGAAGTTGTGTAGCATGGCATGGGTGGTCATGTCATTTGGTTTGTGTGCAAAATTCTTTCGAGGGTTTTGCTAGTATGAATATTAATTTCTTTATATAATTATGTTATTTTTCACATTCCTGTGAAATTTAGATCTGTTAATTATTCTATTATTCATTTGTGTACCAATAAGTGCTTTCAATAGATGTGTAATGTGCTAGGCCTATTCTTAATTATCACTCCTATAAATAACAAATCTTGTTTTTCTGCTGAGATACATAGGCTTCCTCTCACTTTGCCACCTCTGCTTTCAGAAATTCTGGATCCTTATCTTATAATAGTTATGCTACATGTGAACTGACACTGTGAAGTGTTGTGCCTTGTGGAGGATAATGATGCTTAAAGATCCATTTAAAGCATTAACTTTAAGGAAAACTACAAGTTTTATGTAGTCACTGTACTTTATAGTATTGTTTCATCATATTGTTCTTATTTTTAGGAGATGCAATATTGCAAATTACTTTAATTCGGGAGCAAAGTCAATACTAACCATTAAAGGTACCAAAAGAGCAGACACAGGAAATTATACCTGCATTGCTGCTAACAAATTTGGACAAGATAAAAGGGTCATTAGCATTATTGTGTTAGGTAGGTCAAGTATTTAAAACAAATGTTCTTAGCATTTTATTATGGAGACGTCTCCCCTTTGCAGCTTCATACAACATTTGCGTGTATCCACTCTACTAAGTTACATTAGTATGTGAAGCTGTTGGTATAGGGACTATTTAGTGTGGAATCAGTCCGCGTTTGGAGCACGGGAGTTTGGATGAGTCGGTAGATTGTAGAATTTGGATTTAAGGAATTTGGAATAAACTGTTAATTTTATATATTTAATTGTGAGTTACATCTTTCAACTTGGTGTCAGAAGTGGAGGCACATCATCAAGGACTTACCATTATTTTGAGAATTCAGCATGGCATTTCAGCAAAAATTTATTGTTATGTGAAGGATAGCAAATATGGTTCAGCTACTTATACATCTATACTGTGGAAGATAGTATCAATTGAAAGATGCCGAAAACAAAACCACCGAAATTAGTGTCGTGTACAGGCGAAGACGAAAAAGAATCAGTTGAATTGAATGAGGTATATGTAGTCATATGTATCGCATAATATATATTGCCTCATGAGGTATATGAAGAGAAGTTATTTTGTTAAGTCTTGATTTATGTTAGAATGGTTTTGTGAAAATTGTGTGATAAAAATATGTGAAGTTACAATTTTTTGTTTTCAGAGCCTCCAGCTTCACCATCAAATGTTGCAGTAACTGGCTTCAATAGTCGCACGGTCCATCTATCCTGGCAAAAGCCGTATTCTGGAAACAGTGAATTGGTCAAGTACATTGTCCAGTACAAGCCATTGTCCAGTAGGTGTCACTTATCTCCTAGTCGAGAGTCATTGAAATTGTTCTATAACTTATTGTGAGACAGAGTGACAAAAAAAGCTTTCACAACTGTTGACGTAAATTTACTATGCAACTAATGAAAAAGATCATTTGTTTAATATGTTGAAGACGTTTAATGCTGTCACTTTTGTAGGAAGTTGGTCTCATGCTACAGAGTGGTCAGCTGACAGTAATCTGACATCATGTTCACTTCGTGGTTTCACACCGTCAACAACGTATCAGTTCCGAGTCATGGCTGAGAACTCTCTGGGGCGTAGCAAACCCAGCCGTATGGTGACAGTAAACACAGAGGATGAAGGTAATATTCCATAGTGGATGTGTAAGGATCCGTTTAATCCTTGTCTGATATCTGATTTTAATTATTATGTGCAGTTTTTTAACTTTGTCATAACAGTTTGCTCTGTTAAGCTCTGTTTATGGCTATTTTCAATAATTGTTGTAAATTTTGGCATATTTGTTATTGTTTATTTATATGCTATAAACATATTTTTTGAAGCTGGAGCAACTCACTGAATGGATTCAGCATCTCACATTAACTCATCTACATTGCTAAGTGAAGAAATAAGACTTAGTATCCAAACTGCAGTTACACTTTTGCTGAATTTAACCTACACAGCATTCATTGATGTAATAAGAATGTTTTTTGGGTTTTGCATTATTTATAGCACCTGAAGGAAAACCACAAAATGTACGTGTACTGGCCATATCTTCGCAAATGTTACAAGTTGAATGGCAGGTTTGGTACAATTTTTGTTTTTTTGCAGCTGAAGTTTTTACTTATAGATGCATTTGTGTTAGAAAAATTTTGGATTATGTTTTATGTTATTTCAACAATTCAAATTTTCAATGCGATTTCGTTAGTCTATCGTTGTCAGTTATTGTATATTTGTTTTCTTTTATTTCGGATTGTAGATACCGCCTAAGGACACTTGGAATGGACAACTTCAAGGTTATTATATAGGATACAAGCTACTGGATACAGCTGGTCCTTACCTACACCACACTGTCCCATACCTGAGTGAGAAACAACAGTATGAGATCAGTAATTTAAAAAAGTTTAGTACATACAGTGTGGTAGTGGCTGCATTTAATCGACGTGGGACTGGTCCAAGATCTGATAAGCAAGTAGCCAAGACACTTGAAGATGGTATGCACTCATGTTTCGAAAGCCAAACGTGGTTAAGTGATAGTCTTCCGTGAATCTTCATAAATATAACACATAATAATAATATTTGCCAATAAAATGTGGCCTGTTTTGACAATATCATATTGCTATCGCACTACGTATTTTATATCCTTTTTATCCTTTTTTTCAAGTGAGAAACGTTGCTATTATGAAAAATGGAAAACAGTGTTCCAATGTTGTGATAAAACAGTTTGTACTAGCTACCATTGTTGTCATGGTTTTAAACAATTTGTGCTGGCTGCCATTGTTGTCACTGTTTTTTAAAATAAATAGTTCACTGTGGAATTTAGTGCAACAATACCAGGAGATTATAAAAATATAAACTGTTTAATGTTTTTATATTAAATAAGATAAGCCTCTTTGTATGCATGACAAATAGGTTAGTCACATTATTTGCATTGCCTGTCACTTTTACTATATTTATCTTGTTTCAGTTCCAAGCGGTTCCCCTCGTAATGTAAGTGCCACGACCATTAATTCACGCACTATACTCGTAAGATGGAATCCAGTTGTTAGTGAGAAGCGGCATGGCAGTCTTCTTGGCTACAAGGTCATATGCCAAAAAATGAACGATCTGTTAAACGTCGGCGGTTAGTTCAATTGGCTTCCTAGGTTTTTGTTTATTTATCATAATAGGGTCTGTTTGTAGAGATTTATATATATTACCACAAACAATGACAGTGGCTCGTCTGTGTGTTTAAAGTCAAACTAAACTCTCACTGAAATTATTATATATAAGCCTTTGCAATCTAAAATCCTACTCTCATTACGAATGTTCAATTTTTTTATAAACTTACTGTAAAATTTGTTTCTTTTGATTGTCTGTCACTTCGTTATTAGCGGTAAAAAATTTGAAGAACCACCATTTTTCGTTGCACAAGAAGAATGACGTTAAGAGTACAGTCACGAGCTCACCAAAGTTCAGTAAACAAACATCGGTAACCAGAGACGCTTTCTGCACCTCATACGTCATACTCGCTCGCTTGCGCCAAAGACGAGACGCGAAACTTGGCGACCTTTACGGCAATGCATGTTATGCTATGCAAGGTGAGTTATTTAATTCATGCCTCTTTTGTTTAATAATAAGTATGAATTCTTTGTGTAATCATAATAATGTGTTAAAAATCTTCACTGTCTTTTGGGATTATATAGGTCTTTAACTTTACAAGAGTTTTTTTCACGTAGATGACAGTGACGCATTGATACGGAGAATCAGTGGTACATCTGCCAATATCTCATCATTACAACCATATTCTAATTACAGCATCAGAGTTTTGGGATATACGAGTGCCGGTGATGGGATTGCCAGTGATTCAGCATATGCAAGAACTGCTGAAGATGGTGATAACCTGATAACTTTTTTGATTGCTGTCAATGTGACGTTGCAAATGCAAAATAACAATAAAATTACTCCTTAAATGTGGAGAATTTTGAAAAATTTGTAGGTTGGATCAATTTTTGTAAACGTAAGCCATGCTACTGTTTTTAAAGTTTATTGAAAAAATGTTGTAACCCGAAAGTTAAATTACATTACATTAAAATGCCTTGAAGTTTGAATTACTACTAAATTACTAGACTGAATTTTAAAACTCCTAAATTATTAGAAATTTGTATTACTAGATTTTAAACATTTTATCTTTATTTTTGATAAGATATGAAATACTTACGATTAATTACATTTTGTCACAGTCCCGGATGCACCGGCAGGTATTAAAGCAACTCCCGGTCCTGGGCTAGTTATCTTTGTTTCATGGTTGCCACCTGAACCTGCAAATGGTGTATTAATTCGGTACCGACTCTACATGTCAAATGAGAACATTCGGAGAAAGGTACGGCAGATTAACAAAGTAAAGAATTTAGGTTTTATTTTTATTTCGGCACACGAGTACCATACAGTATAAACTGTACAATAAAATACAAATAAAGATTAGTAAGAGCAAAGCTAATTTAATTTTTTACAAAGTCTAAAACTTTTTTATTTCTCTTATGTCAGTGCCTATCAAAACGTAAACTATGAGATTTGTAAGGAGCGTTTTTGATCAATTTTTAATAAAAGTTCATTTCATTGTAAGTATTGTAAATCCATTGCTGTTTGATATGTTTAAATTGCTGCTTGTATTTCCAAGCCTATTCTTGCCCAAGTTAGCTATTGAAATTTATGCTTTATTATTACTGCTTGGAAGTTTTATATTCTGTTCTACAGGCGCATCATCAAATAGACTTACATCCCGATCTGTGGTTTTTCAAAACTAAATCGCTTCATAGGACTGGTGTTCACCATTTTAGCATAGCAGCTTGGACATCTGTAGGGGAGGGCAAATGCTCAAACACTGTGACTATGAGTCCTTCCAGTACAGGTTGATTATAATTTATAATCTTTTAACTATTGTTGTTTTACAGTAAAGTCAGTATAATATATACTATGAATTTTTGAGGAATCAGATACTTTTAACGAAACCTTTATGCCGACCTTGTAAATCACAGACAAAATGTTTGATCATTCCATTTGATGTTATGGTAACAGTTCAGAACCCAGATTTGGTGATAAACAATAGAAATAAAAAATCAATGATTTTGGAGATATAACAATACCATTTGAACCTAAAAAAGAGATAAGGTACATTCTAATAAAGAATTAGAATCGGTATCTTGGACTAAATCATGACATAGAACAACCTGGTTATAGCTGTAAACTCTATTGTATAGCGGTCGGATCACGTGCTTTAATTAGGAAATTTAATAAAAGCAGATCGAAAGGTCTTATGAAAAGAAGAAGTAAAACCTACACGAAATAGTGTGATATAGCATGTATAGCGTTACTAGCATCATATTCTATATACCATGCTAGTTCGGAACCGTCATGGCAAAATTCACCCCTATATTGTGCCTCTGCAGTAACTTAAATACATATTGAAATTTAAAACTGTTTTGCATACATGTGTATTAACATATTTTACTTGAATATGCCTTTTTACTATTTCATTTGATTTTTTTTAAATCAACGTTTGTGTGATGTGATTATTTTATCATTTTTATTTTATTCAAATAAATAGTGCTTAATCATTTATAATTCAACAAATAATAGTTAATTTACTAAAAATAATTGTAAATTTATTTTATTCATTAATTGGTTGCCATTCACAACAACACATTGTTTATCCTGCTGACAAAGAAATCAGAATTGTTATATGTTGACTTGACAATAAATAACTTTCTTTTTCAAAGTCTTGAATTGTATTTTGTTGAAATCTGATTTGCAGTCAATTTGAACAAATTTGTTAATTTGAATTGTATGTTCGTTTAAAAGCAAAATTTGAATAATTGTCTTGCAAACTAATAACTTAATGCATTTGATGTTATAATAAAAAAATTCAGAAACTTAGTGTGTTGTAAAATAATATATGTGATAAATATTTCAGCTGCACATTAAAGGATAAGCTAGCCATGGGAACAAGTGTAACAGTCGACTATTTATGCAACTAACTTAAATTAGCATTACCAGCTAGTTGGTCATGAGGCTCCAAGAAAAAAGACAAAATGCTGAAAAACTGTCTGCTCTTTTGTGAATGCTATCTCACCTTATAGTGAAATAAATCTTTCGTATTTTGCATTTTCTCCATTTTCCCTAGCTGTAGATATATAGGCCCTACCTGCAAGTAAGATACGTTCGAGATAATATTCCTAATTAACTCGCGAAATCGTTTATTTTTCCAGTTAGTGCAAAAATAATATCTTTTGGACAAAAATTTGTAGCTGTATGGAAGAATGACGTTACCTTGCCTTGTGCTTGTGTCGGTATACCACAACCAATAATTACTTGGACATTTAGGTTAGTTATTGGTAGAAATTTATATTCTTAGCAAAACGTGTATTTATAGATCATTTGTTATCCAAGCTGTTATAATATAATAGAGCTTAAAACCATTTATTATTTATAATGTTTATATATACATGTAATATAAATAATAATATTTATTATTATTGATTTTTTCACTGTTAAGTTATTTGCTCTCTTCACTTTCTATTAGTGTTCACATGTCATGGCACACTGTGGCTTGTCAGGCACACTATGACTTGTCATGGCGCACTGTGGCTTGTCATGGTACACTGTGGCTTGTCATGGAACACCATGGCTTGTTAGTGTTCACATGCTACACTGTTGCTTGTCAGGCACACTATGGCTTGTCATGGAACACCATGGCTTGTTAGTGTTCACATGCTACACTGTTGCTTGTCAGGCACACTCCTGCTTGTGAGGCACACTGTGACTTGTCGTGGCACACTGTGACTTGTCATGGCACACTGTGGCCTGTCATGGAACACCATGGTTTGTTAGTGTTCACATGCTACACTGTGGCTTGTCAGGCACATTGTGACTTGTCGTGGAACACCATGGCTTGTCATGGAACGTCATGGCTTGTTAGTGTCCACATGCTACACTGTGACTTGTCATGGCACACTGTGACTTGCCATGGCACTCTGTGACTTGTCATGCTACACTGTCATATTTTGCCCCAGTTTTTTGAAATAAAACATTGTTAACCTGTTGCAGGTCTAAAGATAAAGTTGAAACTATTATTGATGAAAACATGATACTTAGCAATGGCTCCGTGCACCTAAAAAAATTAAATAAAAATTTGCTTGGTCAATACATCTGTACTGCAAACAATATTCTTGGAACAGACACAATCTCTCACACTGTTATCGTTTTATGTAAGTACAATAAAATTTATTTTGTAAATTTGTGATGTTTCAGTACTCCTACTCAGCTGTTTTCTATCTTAAACGTAGATCATTTCCACTGCTTTTGACTGTTCTGTGGTATTTGGTTATTATTGCATTTCAGCTCCGCCAGATGCTCCATCTCTGAAGGTTACGGAGAAGTCTGCAAGATCAATTGGTTTAATCTGGAAAGTTACAAATGATGGAGGCACTTCTGTAACAGGTAAATTCTATTGCCTAAATGCTGAAGAAGCATGTATTAAACCCTAATTTGTGAAGGCTGTGCTAACATTCATGTCAAAACTAAACTGTTTTGTTAAATGTAAGTATTACCTGCATGAAAGGATAAAGAAATTTGATTATATATGAACTCATAAAGTGTGGAACTGTGGAATCCTAAAATCCAAATTAAATTTAAATATGCTCATAATGTTTGCTTTTTATGTTACTGCACGGTGTTGAATATTTTTTTGAATACTGTATGTTTCAGCTATTATGTCTATTGTACAAATAGCAGTTAGTGTTAAATGATTGTATGTTATGGACAAACTTGCTGTGCTACATTTCATTAAGACTAATGTAAAATATTCCGTGTTTCTCAGGAGGAATGTTACATTACAAGAAAGAATTTGATGAATGGAGTCAGATGTTAGTGGGTGTATCAGATGAACATATTGTTGTGGATAGTTTACATTGTGGATGTGCTTATCAATTCTATATGGGTGTGAGCAATGCTATTGGAAAGAGTAATGCTAGTAATTATGTCATGTCAAGAACCACTGGATCAAGTATGGCTGAGTTTCACTTTTTATTATATCTGCATTTTAACAGTGGCCTACCATTTTCTGTGCTTCTTATTACAGTATTAATTTGTTGCATGTAGATTATATAACAAAGCAAAATTCAAAGTTTGATATACAAGCACATACTTAAAAGTATTCTTCAATTATTGGATTTTGTCTATTGGTTTTTGATATCACGTTTGATAAGGTGAACTGAAACAGGTAAAATTGACATTTGTAGCTGTTCTTATTGTCAGTTGGCTAACTGGGGTGGAAACTGTTGTAACTTTCTTAATATCCTGACATTTTAATTTTGCTATTGTCATGATTGTAACAAATGTGTATAGCTAGGTGAATAGTGGAAGATCTACAGAATGCCTTCTTTTAAAAATTTAACACTTCCACTGGACCATCGATAATCACCACTGGCACTACTACTGCCATTTCATCAATAGCAGGCAGCCTTTAGGGTTGCTTTAGTGTAAGTGTATGAGTCGTTTATATAAAATCAAATATTATACACATTAATTAATATTTGTTTGTCATTTGCTAGATTCTTGGTCATTTTTCAGTGCCTATATCACCTTTGAGCAAAGACTTCCTGTTGTTGAACACAACAGACATAGCTTTGAACTTGTCTGCTTGGAGAGATGGCGGCTGTCCAATCAAGTCATTCGATGTCAATTACAAATTAGAAGGAAGGCAATGGAAGACAGTAGCAAATAATATTGAGGCTCTAACTGACTTATTTCATATCATGGATTTACAATTTGGTTTTAATTATGTCATCCGAGTAACTGCTCATAACGATGCTGGGAGTACTAGCGCTACCTATGACTTCTCACTGCTGCCACCTGGAAGTAAGAAAAATTCTCAATGTTTTTCATTGACGTCCAGAAAATTTCAAGCTCATCCGGAAAATCTGAGATTCTAGTCAAATAAGGCTTTTTAACTAAATTGAAGTTGTGTATTTTATTTTTGCAGATGTGCACATTGACTCTGTTAAAGAACATTCTGATGAGGATTCGAACATTATTGCACCAGTAGGTGGCAGCATTGTTGTATTAGCTATTATCATTGTCATCGGGGTTCTTTATATCAGAAAGAGAAATGGTCAACAATATCGAGAATCCTGTAAGCATCCATTAACATAAAATCCTTTCTGGAGCTTTGTAGTTAACAAGCTCTCTGTAGTATCGCTTGTGTGTCACATTTACTTTATTGTCCTTCTTGAGGGTGAACATGAAAAATGTACATTAAAAAAGTCATGAGCTAAAACATTAATTGAACGAATAGAAAGACTTAAAATTTTATATACAAATGAACACTCTATTGTGAGAAACAAAACTGAATTGTCAAAACTCAAAAGTACAGTTTATTGAACGACCTCAAATGGACCAAAATGAAATGTTACAAATGACAAGTGAAATGTTCAGCTTCAAATGATGAAATTTAACATTCGATTTAGTGCCCCAGTTTCAAGATACTACTGAAGGGCATTTTTAATTTGTGAAGCCCTGCAGTACATTTGCACTTGTATTGTTTATGCTTGCATTTAATTTGATTTATGTCTAACATTGTAATATCTGCATTAAGTTTATGACATGCGTATTTTATTTTCTAATGATGAGATTAGGTTGTAAGAGTTTATAAACACAATAAAATTTTTGTCCATACTTCAATAACCTGTACTTTTGAGTTTTGACAATTCAGAAATTGTTTTCTGAAAACAAAGTTTTGTTTCTTACAAGACAGTGTACATTTGCATATAAAATGTTAAGACTTTCTATTTTTTCAATGAATGTTTTAGCTTAGCTGAGGCTTTAGCTACTACGAAGTGGCTAGTTTTTTATTTGTAGACATGAATCTTTAATATAATAAACACACTCTCATTTTATTACTTCATTTCTTGCCAGAAGGTTCTTAATTTGTACAGGTGTAATTGTAGGAACATTTCTAGTGGACTAAAATAACTTTGGATAAGCCACATACCTACACTTCTTTAAAAGTTATCTAGAGTATGTAGAGTTCCCCGTATATAAATTGCATACTTTCGTCTAGTAATTTATTATTAATAATTCATTTGATAACTTATATTGCGTAAGACCTATACAGTTATGTACATTCGATGAGTCATATGAGTTTTAATAACTTTGCAGCAAGCAAACATTATGAGAAACATGTTGTGCCTGAGGCTGATCTTATTGGAGAACTAGATACAGATACTTCACAGAAATGTGGCAATTCTCTAGTAAGAAAGTCTGCTGTAAACCATTTAGGTGAATATGCATATTGACAATATGATTTGCGGAACCAGTGATGCTGTTACAGTAACATGCCCTTCTATTACTAACTTCATGGTGAAATGTATATAGTTTTAAACGTTTTATTTAATTTCATTTTGCTTCTACTACAATAAGCATTCTACAAAATTTTTATTATGTATCTGGACAACAAATTTAACTTATTTGTTGTGTTACTTGAAATGATATTTTTAGATTTTATGAATCGTAAACTGACCGTTAAAATAATCTTTCAGTTATTATTGTACAATTACTGTTGACTTGGTGAGTACTTATTGCTTACCCCATAAATAATTACATGGTAGGCAAATATTGTATGGTTTTGCACATGGGTTAATACACGTACACAATTATTTTTTGCAGGTTCTGATTATGATGTCAGCCCGTATGCAACTAGTGATGTGCAACCTTCCGATCCGAACATTAATCTGAATTTTTATCACAATATGCCACCACCATTGCCGAATCGAGCATACGTGTTAACACCTCATCCTGCTGCGTCCGCACTTAACACTGTTCTCACTCAAAGATTAACAGATAATAAATGTAAGCTGTTGCAGAAACATATCAGAATTCAGGGGAATGTGTGATGTCTTTGTTAACTCACTAACCTTAAACAAATTGAAGAAACATCACTTGTTATAGCTTCTCACCATCAAATCAAAATTAATTTCGTGAGTAAAAATCAGTTGCATTTGGTTAAAGTTTGTGTGACAAATATCCCTGCAGTTGCAAATCTTAATAAACTAACATGTTAATCTTTGATGTGCTATTATCTTAAATATCCTAATCAAAGCTGTTGATCTATTCCTACTAGCACATTTAGTTGGATCACTAGAAGTTATGTGAAGGCAATTGTGCAATAATTACTAAACAATTTATTGTTTGTTTTATTTATCAGATTTTGCTGGTAGTGCTGTACTTCTGGATGGCAGGTGCATCGTAGAAACTGGCAAAATCACAGTGAAACATGTTGGTGATAAGCCTGCAATGTCTGATTCTACTAATGATAGTAATGGAGATAGTGAGTTTAAGCCATGTTAGGTTCATCAATGTACCATGATTACAGGAAATGGTGCAGTGCCATAATTATTTTGGTCTTGTCCACTTAGAATAAGCCATTTCACAGTTTTGTTGTGTGCACGCCCAGTTGCTGTAGGTCAAAGGTTAAGTGAATCCCAGCAATGCGTCTTAACTACAACAGTCACTTGACATGTGCAAAGCAAAACCGTGTGACACATCAGTTCAGTAACTTCAGTTGTTTTACACAGACTTTACTTAATTGTGCATTAGTCTGTGCATAGAGTGATTTACTAGCAGGATCTTGCTTAAGATCAAGAAAAATGAACTAGGTAATGTTCTAGCTGTTAAAACTGTTACTATTACGATAGCTTGGACTTTGATACATTTAACCTTTAACCTTTGACCTCTTCATGATCATCGTCAATCACTGAAACTGTGAAAAGGCTTATTGAACTGAATGAAACTGAAGTAGATCAGATCTAATGTAATCAGACTAATGTACAAGTATTACAAAGATTCCAGTTCTTCAATGCAGTATTATAAACAATTTCTATTTCTTGATGATTATTTCGTGATTATAATGGCTATTGGAATTAAATTTACTGGAAAATAACTATAATTTCCAAGTTTGGTTGAGGTGCTAATGGAAATGTTATTATGATCTTACCTTATTGTTGTTTTTGAGGTGCGATCTACTGTAACTGCATTTTTTGCAATTTTGTGTGTAGATCAAAAGAGAAGAAGTTTAGTTTCTACCAAGTCATCAAATTACGAAGAGCTTAGACAAGCTTATGATAATTCCAAATGGATGTTTGTTCCGAAGGAGGAAGAAATCATTAAGCAAGATCAACCGCCCCGCCGTGTACCTGGGTTACCTAATGCTGATACAGACTCAGCTGAGAGTACGGATCCTGGGATAGTATCATTTACCCAGGTGCCACCAGTAATTAATGAACATAGAGAAGGATCCTGTGTGAGAGCAGAAGGTATTTTTTGCCAAAACGTTTGCCATGTTTTGTGTTACTTTAGTTGTGTTTATTAGTAAATCTTTATTGCAGTTAAGATAACAAGAATCACCAACCAGTTTTATATGCAAACATAAAAACAGAAACATTAAGCACATAAAAGTTAAAATAAGCGCAACTGTTTGAACCAAAATTAGAATTCATGAGCCTACATTAAGGGATTAGGTAAACAGTGCAGGCAAAACAAAAGAATCTAGTGACGATAGTGAGATCTGAAATCAGGTAAATGAATGCTAAGGCAAAGACAAATTCATAAGAGAATAAAAGAAGGAAAAATAGCAAAAAAGATGTAACCGGTGAAGAGATAGAGGTATATCTATCTAATAATAAAATTAGCTTCAGCTCTATTATAGCTTGATATGGGAAAAAGTTACTAAAACCAGCTGTGTCACAGTAAGATCATGATTAAATTGACAAGTAGAGTAGGTGCTAATTCTAATCAGATTTTTACACAAGTTCAGGGAAAATGTTCCAATCGTCATCAAAGGAATAGATTTTGTTTGCAAGATGACGTATTAGTTTTACTTTAACTCCTTGGCATGTTATACTGCATTAACATATTTAATTGACGACCAAGATTATTATGATGGTTAATTCACTCTAAAAACCTATAATCTGTAAAAGGTTCAGGAAAACATATGCAGCAAAACTGATCCTTTTCATATGGATCTGTCCAGTAATAATTGTTGCAAGATCTGATTTTATCTGCTACATCTTTAATTCTGAAATTGGCTTCATTTGCCACTAGGTGATGAAAATGACTTGTTCAGTTCAATGCTGAATCGATTGAGTGGATTCTTCATTGCCCTATTATTTTAATTCCAGATGCAATACTGCAGATACAAAATCTAAAGACCCATAGCGAGTCTAGTGACACCATGGCAGACCCCGATCCAGCTCCTTACAGAGAGCGTCACAAGCGTCCTAGACGTCTACGTAGTCAGGGAACTAGTCACACAAGATCTGTGAGGTGTGTACTCATTAATCATTTGACAACACAACAGTTGTGTATTTGTTTTGCAAAATACCAGATTTAGCCAGCAAACTAAAGGCAGTTGCCATGGATAAGATACCATTTTGCATGTCTGGTGACATTTATTTCAGAAGTTTAATTTTTGGGATAAATTAAATGTAGTAGTAGTTGCTCCTCATAATTGTCCAGTGTAAGGCATCACACTTCGTTCAAACTTTTTTGCAAAATCATTTTTTGATTCATTGTGCCTATGAATCTGATAAGTATACAGTCTCCTACTAGCTTGTGTTTGCTTTAAAGTCTGAAGTCGTAGTAAAGCTGTAAATTCTGACATGTAGCTATTGCCTTCTGGATCTGCAATGAATTATGCATTTCAGGCTGTTACCTCTGACTCTCATTAATGGCGATACTATTTGTTATTGTAAGTGATTAACATGGAAAGCATTAAGATTATTTGATATTTCAATATTTTCAGATTAAATGACACATGTGACGGTTACTCTAGTTATGCAGGTTTAACGCCGAGTCCACCAGATGACGCCACTATTATACATTCAGGGGATTATGGTGATGTATTCTCAGAATCAGGAGAAATGGGAAATAATAGGTATGGCTCTTTGCTTAACTTACTTATTGAACATAGTTACATTAACTTTTTCGTATTCAAAATCACTGTATTGACAGTGTATTCTTTTTTTCATACTGCTAATCAGAATCCAGAAGCTCAGTGCAGTGGCTACTAAAATTAAATAGTAGGACCAGAATGTAGCTCATTACCAATGATAATCATATAAGACGAAACACTGAACTCGCAGTAATGTCTTGACCACATTTAGATATATTTACTTGAACAGAGAGAATTAGGCTGAGACAGTATAGCAAATGAAACTGCCCAGAAGTTATTTTCTGTGGTCACACATTCATCTACTAACCAAACTCAGTACTGCCTAACTGTGAAATTTAATCATGTTTACTGTACTATTAACTTTGTTTTGAAGCAGCCTTAGCATATGTTTTTTACATTCCACTACAGTATTAACTAAGCTACGAGAAATGTTTTTTCAACGGCAGTTATCTAATATGAAATAAACTGAAGGTTGGTAGCTATTTCCTTTTCACCAGTAGCACATGCTAGTGCCATGATTTTGATGTATCGACCTATAATATAGGCATTTTTTGCTGTTCTGCATCAACTAGCCCAATACTTTTCACAATTGAGCAATTGTGAAAAAGCAGGTTTTTTTAGAATGTAATGCCTCGTATTTTAATATAAATGCCAAATAACTTTCCTAGCTGAAATTAACAGCTGCATTCAACGATATCACGAGTTTTATTAGTTTTGGCCACTGTGTACATGAGCTGTGTGGAACAATTGAATAAACGGTTACATTTCATTTGGACACCCTCCCACTGTATTTTATCAAATTAGGACAACTCGTTGTAATTAACACATTTTGTGAACTATTGTTTTTTTACATTAGTTTAGCACTATAATTATCATAAGTGTTGTAAACTGAATAATTTACGTAAGATCGCCATGAAATTTGTGCCGTTTTTGACACGGTTTTGCATTTGTCCAATATCAATTTGTCACCTGTCATAAAGTTTACTTTATTTTTTCTAGGAACGATGTGAATTGTGTGGGAAGTGCTAATTTGAAACTGTGTACATCAGTTAGAAGTGCATCTACACAGGATTATACGTTTGTTTAGTAGAAAATGGTTGTTAACTTTATTTGATAAATTACCAAATTAAAGTGAACTCTCACTTGTTGTAGTTTTAGCTAATCTCAACAGCTTTTCATATCTTGACAATCTCAACTCTGTATGATAAGATAATGGTACAATACATAAACTAACAAAGGTCTTGAAGATGTAAGCTGAGGTTGATAATGTTCATCTAGTTTAATTATGTGCTTGTATCTGGCCACAAGCACCTTTGAGTACATTCATGTATTAATCATTTACTAAAACATATATGACAGTTTTTGTAAGGAAACTTAGATAAAACAAACGTTTCCATAACTTCCTAGAATTAGTGAGAAGGTATGAAACATTTACTTTTGATTACATTCTTGGGTCATATAACTATTATACACGTAGCAAAGTTGAAAGATCTTGTAAGATGCAACATTTATTTAATAATTTTAAAAAATCAGTGGTTAAATATTTCAGCAATTGTGATGCTAAAAACTTTGCTGTAGATTGTTTCCATTTGTACCAGTTTCGTATAGTTCAGCAATAAGTTTTGCAGATGGAGACACAGCACACAGGCATGGTAATCACAAATTACATATTTGCTGTATTATAAAATTATAACTCTTATGTAAATAAAGTATGCATACGTATATAAAAAACTTCTTAAAGCTTATCTAAATGCTAAGTGTCATTCATTGGAATGCGTCTGCAGTGAATGGCTCAATATAATTGCAATAATGCTCATTTTCTTACAAATTAACCCCTAAAGAGGTGTCAGCATAATACAACAGGCAACATGTGGAATCTGTTGATGTTTTTCTTGAAGCATTTTAAGTGAGGTTAACTATGAAACATGTTTTGTAGCAAATTTCACACATAACAGACCAGAGTGAAAAAAATGGTTATTATCATGATTCCAGTGTTAACTGATCACACCAGACTCCTACCAGATTGACAATGCAACTATCTAATCTCAAGCATGCCTATCTGCCACTGCTGCCCATGATGAGCTGTCTTTCAAATCTAAAGTGATATCTAGAGTCCATTTTATAGTACAGCCAACCTCTTTATATTGCCTACTTTAGGATTGCAAAAAAAGTTGGATAGAGTTTGGCATTATAACGAGTACATTAATACATGTCTGTGCAAAAATGGACATTTTGTTTTGCCAAACATATAGGCATTATAAGGGGAGGGGGTTTTATAACAAGGTTTGACTGTATATCTACATACATCAACAGTTGACCCCTTCTCGACTTTTTCGTTGCAAGAGCTTTTTGTCAAGCCAATACTGTTCGATCTACACAGGCTTCCCATCGAGCAGCATATAAATTTCAAAATAGTACTACTGACTTTTAAAACATTAAATGATTTTAGGACAAAAATACATTTCAGAACTTATTAATTACTACATGCTAGCTTGCGCTCTCCTTTCAGCAAACGAATACCAGCTATCAGTGCCAGTGGGAAGGTTCATCAAGACTTATGGGGAGAGAGCCTTCTCTGTATGTGCGCCACATTTGTGGAACAGATTACCCTGTCATTTACGAGACAAAATCAAACGACTGTATTAAGCGAAGGTCAAAGACATACTTGTTTAGAATTTCGTACACACTGCTGTAACTATTTGTACTAGATTTCTCTCATCCTCGTTTTTATATTAGGTATTATTATTTTATTACAGACTTACAGTCAGAAGCAAATCTAGTTAATTTCAATTAATTCTCATTTCACCTGATTGCTATTACATATTATATTTTTTCAATCTATTTGAAAAAATTTCGTGTGTGCAGCTAATCAATTACTGGTTTTGAAATTTTTGCTTTTCTGTTTTTAACCTGTATTGATAGCATTTTACTTGTATTTTAAATTGGTATTTTAACTTTCTAAATTTACACCTAGTTGTATTTTATTGTAACCAGTGATGAGACTGTGATTAAGTTTTGGATGGTGGAGATTCTTATTTTTTATCTCTAGAAAAACTTTTTCTTAAGATAATCAGAACTCACTTTGTTTTTTTAATATTTTTGTGTTGCTTTATGTATTGTGCTGCTATGGTAAGTGCTATTTACCTACTGTTCCATTTACGTACTATATGTGTTTTTACAAGATTCCCCTCTCGTCTCCATCAATGAGGAATATCCATTTGGTATAACTTTGATCTCTCATTATTTGCATTTCTGAAACAGACGACTTCTTTCATTTCATTTGTTTTGGTTCTATAAATCTAGAATTTTGATATAATGCAGACGCAGATTCTTGCGTTAAATTCCATCTCGAGTAATTTCTCAAAGTACGAACAATGAAATATTATCTTAGAAAATTCGCATATGTATTGTATGACGCGCACAAAATATTGCCTTTCTTTTTGAAATGTTCTACGTCGATTTCTACTTTTGTTGTGTAGATGTAACTCAGATATATTATTTATTAAGTTAAGGACGTCACTTGTACACTTTTAAATCAAATATTTTTGCATGTTGCACAGTATGGCACCCTGGCTCCAGTCACAGAATTCACCAGACGTACTAAATTTGTTTCAAAAAAATGCTTTATACGCTTTACAAACATGGGCTGACCCAACATGGAAGGAACGCCCAATGGATAGTTTCGAGAGGTCATGTGGGAAAATACTTCGCAATTTGATAATGGTTAAACGGGAGCTCGAATTTCATCAAAAAGCGGTGGGAGAACCTAGCACTGAAAAGTTGAATAGAGAGAGGCTGAGCGAAATCCAGCGTGCTAAGACTGCCGAAGTAGCTGACAAAAATTTGTGAGTAACGTTTACCAATAAAAAATTGAAAATTATCGCAAACGAGACTGAGTAACTGAAACTTGTTTCCCAATTGTAGTAAACGCACGTTTACCAAATTACCCTTAACGTTACCGTCCATAGAAGAGGTTAAGCTCATAGCTTATGACCTGCCCCATTCTTCTTAATTTACTGTTTACTGTATATATATATATATATATATATTTATTTATATATAAATAAATAATGGCACACCGTGATCTAGCAGCCATGCCTTTTTCTACCATGATACGTGTGTGATTGAAACGTATTGCTGATATACTCTACGCCTACGCCCAATACGTCGTTCATATCAATACCACAGTTTAACTGTACCCATACCTTACTCATACTCATTGCACACCTACACATTATAATGCCTCTTATACAAGAGTCTGGCGCTGACAGCCCAGAAGAGTTCGCACAGATAGTGACGTAGTACTGGATACCAAGAGGTCTAAAAATAAACAATTCATAGTCTAATCAACTAATCAAAATTTATCAAGAATTTCAAACTCCTCTAACGTAGCTGTATTCACCTGTCTAGCACAGATTTAGACGGTTTTAGCTTAAATTAAACCGCAAGGTACAGGGCTTCTCAGGTATTTCAAAATTTTGGTTGCATGTATAACAAGGTACATTATCAGCGACTAAGGAAGTGTTTATTTGTGGTAATTTTTACTTTGCAATTGGACTTAATGTTTAGGCATATCATACTGCATTGGCATGTTGTAAGTTGAGAGTACGTTGTACTTTTTTAGCAGGAAGGAAATTATACACGAAAATGAACGAAAGAAATGAAAAAATGGGAAATCGAACCTCTGAAAAACATGCTTTTAAAAATCTAAACAGTTAGGCCAAGTTCTAACTAAGTCACTTACTGCTGCACCTTAGTGATCTACTGTAAAATAGTAACCCAAATGATCAATAACTCTTTTCTCACTAATCCATTTCAATTCTAGCTTTTCACTTCTGCAGTGTCTTCATTTTCAATAAATTGATTCATTGGATTTCGTTTTGTTATCAAATTTTTTATTGGCATATTTGTTCCGTTTTGTTATCAAGTTCGCGATTGCTACATTGGTATTCTATTTTGTTATCACATTCTTGATTAGTACTTTAGGATTCCTTTTTTTTATCACATTTTTGATTGGCAAGTAAATTGCATTTTAAGTTCCAGCTCGGCTGTCAAGGTACTTGAAGGGAAGAAGAGGGTAACGGCAAATGGAAAAGGGACACGTTTGCCGTCGACCTGGTTTCCGCCAAACTTGTCAAAAGTTGTAGGAAATGAAAGACACCAAAAAAGCTTTGCAGAAAATTTACTTTATGAAACTAACAAACAGACAACTGGGTGAGTTAGAGTTAGGAACATCAAAAATTTCAAAAGATATTTATTAATTGACACAATTGTAAAATTGCTCAAACTGTTAGTAATTTATATATTGTTGATATTTGATTCTTAACTTAGAAGAATGGATACCTAACACTGAGGAGATAAATTTAGACGTGACTAAAATGTGCCGAATATTTTTATTTTACAACTGATTACCAATTCATTTAGTAGCCAAACAGTCTATTTCATATTACATGGAATTTACTGCAAACTATCTAAGTCTGCAAACATTTCCGTTTTTTTTATTTTTAAAGACCAGACCATGAATGGGTGGATCCGTCCAATGATCCAGTATCTGTTGCAGAAAACCTTCTTAATGGTTATACTCTGTTTCTGCTGTCACTTTCACCAAGACTGACATCCGCAAATAAATGTGGTACTGATTTTTCCTTTAATAATTTCCAGGGAGGTTTACAGAAATGCTGGTTTCCTAGTTTTATGGGTTGCTCGCTTGCGAAATAACTCTGTAAAAAGGTTTTCTTCGCCGTGATGCCGTTCTTATTGTTTGTTCATGTAGTAAGTTTAGCTAGCCTTTATATTGATTTGGCCCTAATAAAGTCATTCCATAACTAATTTTTTCTTAAAAACGGATACTTTAGCAAGCAACAGTAAAGGACTGGCAAAAATAAAATAAGAAACAAAAACAAAGATTTGACGTCTATGTGAGGTAGAGAAAAACAAAACCAAAACAAAACAAAAAAAAGCGAAAAGAGAAACGAAGTTTTACAAGCATTATTTAATTTGCGAAACAGAAACAAACCTATCGCTTGCCGTGCGAGTAAGCTGTTTCAATCACATGAAACAAGTAGAATTGAGTGTGTCTTCGTTTCTCGTTTGAAAGAAACTGATCGGTACCGCATCAGACGAATCACAGTATGCGAGCTATGTGTATGTTTAGTTCTTGCGATCTATGCGCATGCTTATAAATGTATATTAGTACATTTTACGTGCGAGCAAAACATACGTGGGTGCGTGCGTTCGAGTAACCCAATCCATTCTGGCTTCGCATTCTGGACTCACTCAACTTTTCTTCTTCAGTAGGCTATGAAAATATTTTTTTATGATTCAAACATGTTAAGTTGATAGGTTAGTCACTCAACTTCTAATATTTTAGAGCATGCAATGCGAACAGATGATGGTGAGCAAGCCTCGAGAGATAAAAACACACCAGCAAGCAATAACGCTGAAGTAAAGAAACTCACGGAGAAAACATTAAACAAGAATGTTCAAGTAAGTTTCATAACCCGATTTAGACATAACTATCGTGTCTTTTAATAAACGTTTTTATAAAACGTTTTTATTAAAATAACTTTTCAATTTTCATTACAGGCATTGTGGGACAAAATTTCTCCGACGACTTCAAGCACAAAAGAAAAGTTTGTAGAGTCCTGTGCGTCAGCTACAACGCTGACAAAGTCTCTTCGGACAAATCTTCCTCTGTATGGAGCCTCTTTAAAAAAAGCAACCAAAAAGTCGCCCGTAAAGAAATTTGCAACTTCTTCATCGCAAGCTAATGCATCTAGATCCGACACAACACAGCAACGCAAATCTATGAAGAGCGAAGAACATATACCAGTCAGGATTATGCCGCGTCCACCAACAAACTTACAAAACACAAAGGACTGCAAAAGAGATGCCCTAAGAATTTTACTTGATGTGGACAAGTCGAGCAATCTGTCCAAAAGCAAGTCCATATCCGATACAGACATCTACAGGTACGTAGGCATTACTATCTGTAAAGCTGCTAAGTTCCCCAAATGCCACTCCAACTTATGAAGTTTATAATAATAATAATAATAATAATAATAATAATAATAATAATAATAATAATAATAATAATAATAATAATAATAATAATAATAATAATAATAATAATAATAATAATAATAATATAATTGTACAAATTATCTATTATCTTGTAATTATTGTAATTATCTTGTACAAAGACCTTGCAAATTTTGTACAAGGACTTTGCAAAACCTGCGTAAGGCCTAGGCCTTAAAAGCCGCAAAAAACTCGTATTTCACATTCCAGTTACAGTCTTTCATCTCAATAGTTTTGGTTCTTTATTATTTTCTAGCATCACTACGACTTTGTAACTGAATCTTGTCAATGTCTGTTTCAGGACATCAACCAGCTTGTGCAGAACTGATAAAATTCTCCCGAAACAATCTTCACATACGAAGGCATACAAGTCCATTAAAGACAACAGTAAACCAGCAAGTCAGTTAAACGTTAAAGTAGATGCTTTCGTTGGTAACAAGAAGGAAGGAAAGGCTCGCTTCTCCAATAATAAATCACAGATCTACGGTACTGCTGACGGTAATGGTAATCGTCCAAATACGCTGAATAATCACTCAAATGGAAATACCACTAGATCCAAACCATACTGGTTTTTTATGCCAGCACATGTCCCACCAGCTTCTGTGCAACCATCGAAATCATGGCAAGAAAGCTACTTAACCTCATATCCATTTCCGCCACCATGTGACATTCCTCCCCCACCAACTTCTTCCTACAACTTTGTTGATCAACAGCAACTGACAAGACATGGCTGCTTGAGCAAAACATGCCCAGTATCAAAAGACAATTGCGAAAATAATCAACAATCATTGATGGTGGGATATGTCAATGTAATGTGGCAAATGTCTAGACCTCAGAATGCTGCAACCACAGGAAGGATGTGGACGACTACTCCCCAGCCTGTAAAGATTAATAAGGTAAATCAGTTAACAGGTTATTGACATCTAATTATTATAATATTTTTCATAGTACGCATACCTTTTATTTTGAAAGTTTTCAGTTATACACTAAATTATTCTCTAACACAGATGATTGGAGAAGAACCGCCTTCATTCTTGCGGCATATTCCATGTCCACCACAAAGAAATATGTCTCCTCAAAGTGTAATGTTTTCAGTACCTCCACCGTCGTCATCTCTTGTTACTTTGCCTCCACAACCACTGCAGGTGTCATCTTTTTATCCTGCGCCACAAACGGGGTAACCATATTTTTCTTTCTAGTATTTGTGTTATCTACGGTATGCTTTAATTGTTTCTAGTATATAAGTAACGTCAATCTTTGAATTATTATAAAACTGAAAGTTGGTTTCTATTCTAGATTTCAAGGGCAACAAGCTTTACAATGGCAGTCAGTGCAGTGTAACAAGCTACTACCCCCAATAAATGGATTTCCCCCACCGCCCCTTCCAACTCAAAATATGGGAGTACAAAACTCGGTGATCGTGCCGTCACAATATCAGAGAGCACCGCCTCCTATACGGCCCACAGCACAACTCAGTGGTCAAACATCTTCAAACGAAAACTGCAACCCTCATTATAACTATGCTGCTAAGCCAGCTAAAGTAGCTTGTCCGCCACCAATGTGGGAAGCCGATTCCATAGCTATGGCAAACCAAAGAACCAACCAGTGGAACAAAAGTGGAACGCATCAAGTTGTTCTGCAGCTGGGGCAGCCTATTAACATGATCAACAAGATGAACTGCCTGAGACCTTACTGTGCAGCAACATCAAATTTAGTTCAGTTGACCAGTGATGGGCAAGATAATAAGGATACAGCAGCTATTTATGACACAACAAGCGAAGGAACACTGAATATTGAAGGCGGTAGGATAAGTAACAGCACGGACAAGCAACTTGAAGAAAACAATAATTTGCTATTAGAAAAGCCAAACATGTGGGCCAAATGTACAGTTACACCATCAAATCGATCGACATCAACTGAGCCTGTCGAACATCAATATGATGCCAACCTTGATAAGTATGAACACCACTCCTATCAGCCGTCACATTTTAATTCGGAGCAACAGCCATTTTCTGAATTATATGAAAGACGACAGATTTTAGAACATCAATCGTACCCTACTCCTCGACGTGATACAAATGCATTTGAAGCCCTGAATGGCACAAATGCAACTGACCTCCGCTCAACAAACGAGACATCGTGTCTTCGCACTATATCTCTTAATGCAGAAAGCCCTTCATTCTTTCCACCCATTCTTCAAGTGGATAAGTTTAATAACGCTGATGAAAGTGACACCGATGTCAAAAGCAAAAGAAGTGCGACAACAATGACACCAAAGCGAGTACACAAACGAAAGAAAAGAGATTTTTATCCATGTGACGATGACGGAAGTGATGAAGTAAGCTCAGAATGTGGAAGAAAGGGCATCCGCCGAAGGCGAAGGCGACGTCGTCTTAGCTATAGCACCCCTCAGACGGACCAAGACAGTGACTTTACTGAGCATACCCTGTCATCAACATGCAGCTACAGCACTTCCACTAGCAGCAAATCAGGAGACGACGACATTTTCTTTCCAAAAACAAATTCGTATAAAGAAGAGTATGACAAGGTGTTTCCAAGTAAAGCTGCTCCACTGGAATCAGTTTCTCAAAATTATTGCATATAGTCACTTAATTATCTTCGAAATTAACTTTCCAAAAATTCTGATATATTTAGTCACATTTCAAACTTTCCACTAGAATCCTTACACGCAGTCAGCCATTTTGAAGTCCAATTTCTTAAATGGTCAGGCAAGTTTCATCGATTGTTTTTCAGAACAACATCTTGCCAGTCACTTTTATAGTCTCCACAACCAGTTGTTTATTGTCACTAATTTTAACATAAATCCTCCACTGTCTTTTAGGCAGTAGCCTTTCTAATGAATTTCCTAAAATTATTGTACGCAGTAATCTCTTGCGACAGTATGCCCAGATTCTTCCAAAATCTTTGCACAGTCATTTCTTCAAATCAACATTTCGGATTATTTGCATACGTCTGAAGCCAGCCTTCCAGAATCCTTGTTTGTAGTTTTTCAATGATACTTTGCGAAACTAATTAAAAGATGCTACTTCGAGCGCACTGTTTTTAACATTTAGCAGTGTCTATGTTTAGCGGTGTCAAAAAAATGATAAAATTGGCTTGCGGTCCTGTTGATAGTCGTGCCTTTAAAGATAAGACTTAGACTTAGATTAATGGGCACTTACGTTTAATTATTATAGAAATCTGACCATATACAACATCCTGCAATTGAAACATTTAAGTAAACGTCGTATGCCGTTACCTGACTCCCTAACGTGCACCCCTCTGTACTAATTTTTTTAGTTTTGCTTATCAAGCACAAGTTTGATACGAATTTGAAACAGATTTTAATTTATTACTTTTATTCTGTTTTATACATTTACTAAAACCTTTTTATGTTTTCGCTGATAAAGTTGTATCCCTTGATTATGAACTATCCCTAATTCCCCACAGTTTCATTTATTTACTGTTATTAGTGTATTAAAGTCCTGCTATTGCCTACCAGTTTTACCTACAGTTAATGCTAGTAAAGCGTGATTGGCTTACTTTTGATAATCTAATAAACTAACAAAGATTTATTAAATGTCAAATAATATATCATGCTGAAAATTTTGAAACATAGTCTATCTAAACTGGGTAAAGTCTAATAATTTGTGGTGCAGTATTAGTGTAAGCTGTTAACGTAAGTCAGTGTATTCTAGGCCTGATCTACACTGTTGTTGTACCATTCCCTCAGTAAGAATATTACCGTAACAATACTGCAACGATAAAGGTGTTGTAACGCCTTGCTAAGCATTAATAAATTAATTCGTTTTTTATAATTTTAAAGTCCCTTATACGAGAGTAAGTTTTTCTAAAAAAGAGCTGAAACACAAAAGAAACATTTGAATTAAAATGCTAATCCGTTATCTTCACTTTTTTTTATTTTATTTTATTTTTACAAAAAATATATTTCATCTTAGCTTATTAATTTATTGTTTCAGTACGAGACAAATTCGCAGAATCACAAGTCAGTCACTGGGCAGCATAAATATGATTAAAAAATTATGAATTAGGTTTATTAAAACACAGTTCCTAGAAAGAAACCACATATTGATGTTTTACCACAGTGAATCACTGCGTGTTGCTGGACAACACGAAACCTTGCTTATATGCGTAGCGTAAAAAACATAATTCTCTGTCATTGTCTAAATGATATATTATGTTATAGTACATTATATCATATGATGTCATGTCACGTCACATCATATCAGATCACATCATATCATATCATATCATATCATATCATCACACCACATCGCATCACATCACATTATATCATATTTTATATCATATTATATTATTTAAGCACAAAAGTACAAAAATAGCACACAAAGAACAGAAAAAAGGTATGTATAACGGTAGGTCTTTACTAGCATGCTAGGGCCAGGATCAAGGACTTAACCCCAAAACAGAAAACTGCTTGCTGGCACATAGTAGACAAATGAGTAAGGAAATATAAATAATCATTAAAAACAAGTTAAAATGTACAAAAATCAGACGTAAAACACATCCTTAAAAATAAAATAACTTAGTTGTTACAGTTTAAGTTGATTAAGAGTGAGACCATTCAGCAAATAAAACACGTTAAAATAATTGCAACACTAGCAACTAAGTAAAGACTTATTCTTTATTCATTAGTAATTTACGGCTTTGCCCTTAAATGCACATTCCTGCTTCCCTTACGCCGCTAACAAGCTCATTCTTTAATTCTTAAAGAGGGATATGCCAAATGACTTTTAATTTAAACAGAATGTAGAGACGAAGTTTCAAAGTATTACAAAATACAAAGACATAAGTACAATAAAAAAGAAACTAAGCCAGTTAGCCTTGCATTACAATAAACGAGCAAAAAAATATTAAGTCCCAATTGCATCTTTTAACTATGATTATAACCAAAAAATAGAGTAAAATTAACTAATATTA
The DNA here is from genome assembly GCA_030141605.1 of Tubiluchus corallicola. Taxonomy (NCBI): domain Eukaryota; kingdom Metazoa; phylum Priapulida; class Priapulimorpha; order Priapulimorphida; family Tubiluchidae; genus Tubiluchus; species Tubiluchus corallicola. The sequence continues at coordinate 344,276 of JAQGDQ010000063.1, forward strand.
CATTGATGTATAATATCGGTTTTGACTACATTTGAATTAATTTTGACTGTGAAAATCTCATTGAGCTTTATAAAACTGGCCAGAAAAGAAAACATTTTGTTTTGTCCTTCATTAAGGTTAATCAAATAGTTGTTCTTTATCTAACTCGCATAGCCATAAACTAAACTAAACAGCGTATTTTCTTTCAGCAACTCATAGACGTAAGCGTCGTGCATTTGTTCCTATAAACGAAACTAGACTATATATTTCCACTAATTCACTTGCAATTTCAACTGACAATAATAAAATCTAGAACCAGGCCGATATTTCTCCCGCTGACTAATGAGAAGTTGAAAATTTTTCATAACAGTGTTAGACGGAGCTGTAGCTAAATGTCCCCAATGTACCTGCTGCAGGGGTGTGTGAAATAACTTGCACGCTGATTGAGCAGTCAATGAAAATGATTGACATTATGTTAGACATCAATTGCCCATAGCCAAGTTGTTTGGGGCGGTCTGAAAAACGCAAGTTTGTGGAGAAGGTCCAGTGATGGTTAACTCGACAAGAGAAATGGTTGTTAAGTGCTCGGAACCCAAATAAGACCGAGAACAAATCTCCGCCCCGTTTCAGGCTCCTTATTTCAAAAGCAACCGAAAAATCGTTGTACGTTTCTTTCCATTTCAACTCCCGCTAGCAGCCTAACAGGGAAATACTACACAAAGGATTTCGCATTGTCTCCAAGCATTTTTGTTGTGATAGCACGCTCCCATGTAAAGCCAAAAGCACGCCCTCATGATGACCTGCACGTTCTCTCGCAAGTTCTTGCGTAAGTGAACTCTCATTAACTCTCTGAGAGTTTGCAATAACTTGCGAGAGAACTTGCAAAGGCGTTCACACTCGCGAGTTTACTCTCAGAGAGAACTTGTACAAGAGTTTGCGAGAGACAACTCTTTAGTCTGAACGCGCGTAAGAATTGACCTGGCGACTATTATATACATACATCTTTTTGATACATCAGTACAGTACAAGTTGCTGAGCAAACTGCGCGTGTTTTTTCCGCTCTCTTGCTAGACTATAAATGCTGTACACAATCATGGTCTATTACTATACATTGCATAGTGAGCCAGTATGTATTGAGATCAAGTTTTGTTAGTACAACGCGATTATTTGATGATAGTCTATAATTGTCCCTTTTTGTAAATAAAATAAGTAAATTGGGATACAATTGAAGTTGAGATGGAAACGCAATTAACCACGAATGCCATGCAAGCTGTTTCTGGCTTAAATCTTGATGCAGACCTTGTTAAAAAGTTACTTCAACCTGAATCATTTGAAGCTGTCAAGGTAATTATTAACATTTTCATGCAACCGATCATCTCTAAAACATGCGAGCAATCTTTGCTGGTGGTGATCGCATTTCTGCTGCTCTTAATGATAAAGTTATTATTCTTGAATCTAAAGTTAATGATTTAGAACAATATTCAAGGCGTAGTTCGCTACGTTTTTATGGCTTCCCAGAATCGCATAACAAAAAGACGAACGATATAATTATTGGCTATTTAGCTGAGGAGCTTGGCTATTGATGCTAGTGACATTGTTTGCTCGCACAGAATCAGCCGTAAATCCGAGAAAAAAACTTATCCGAGAGCTATTTTATGTAAGTTTGTCCGAAGAAACACTAAAAATCGTGTTATGTCTTCGAATAAGGATTTGATCAAGCATTCTCGTGAAAATAAGGCTCCTCTTTCTAAAGTAGTTACTGGAGAAGATCTAACTCCCACTAACTCAGGTCTGGTAAAGAAAGCCATTGCAATGAGGAACACCGAAAACCTTAGAGGTTAGAGGCTTGCGTGGAAACAGGCATTCTATAAAGACCATGACTGATCTTGAACGCATTGTTGGTGTGTCATGTGAGTCTGCTCACCACAAATCTATGCCGATTCTGGAACCAGTTACTGATCTATCGACTTCTCATCTTGTGCAAGATAGTGGAAAATCTAATCAACAGAAGATAGTTGCGTCAGCTGTTTGTTTTTGTTTTTTCTGTTCTTTTTTGTGTAAGCTGAGTGGTGGCTTATAGGGTACGTAGTTCAAACAGTTTGTTGTATTCTTTTTTTCCTATATTTTCAACTTTTGCGCCAATATCACACCCATTTTGTATCATGTTAGGCCAAAACTCGTACTGTACTTCGCGCAGATGAAACCTCTCTTGGCCCATTCATATTCAACTAATCGCCTCTAAAATATCACGTTCTTTTGGCTTAATGAGCAAACTAAAATACATGATTCCCCAGTTGATTTTACTAATTCTGTATCCTTCACTAGTAATGTCTCGTATGTCTTATCAGTTGTTGAACTAGGGTCAATCAGTAAACTGGGATAATAACAGAACGTTCAAGCTTAAAAAAAGCAATTATAGAACAGTGGCACGTGCTCCGTATCTCACTCATACCAAAGCTGTTTTCCGCCAATTTAAAGTACTGAAGTTTGAACATTTATTTGCGGTTACAAAACTTAAATTTTATTTTAAATATTGCAATCATTTATTACCTGCTTATTTACAGTTTTTACCTATAATGCGAGGAACTGATTACCATGAATACCCAACAAAAGCTAGAGAAAAACTATACATCCACCTAACTTACATTTAATATTTTCAGATCGTACTTTGCCGTATATCATTTTTCTTTAGTTAATAATCTTCTAAATCATGTAACTAATGAGGTTCATGCTCATGGTTATAAATCCTTCACCAAGCACTGTAAATTATTTTTCCATAATACTTATGAAATTGATATTAATCCATTTTTCTGTACAGCCACATCACACCCGACCATAAGATAATAGGCTTGTTTCTTTTCTTTCCTTTCTTCTTTCTTGTTCTTCACTCACTCACGCTCTCATTCATTCATGTAGTTATCATTCCTTTATTTTATTGTGTAATTCCGTCAAACACGGAATTAATCTCAATCCTAATGCCATCTATAATAGTTTAGTTTTCTGCTGTCCAATTTTCTGTAAAATAGTGTCACTAATTCCAAATAACATTAGCATTACTAATTACGTCAATATTATTAGGAGCTCCAAAGTGCTTAAAGACACCACTTGCAATTATATTTGTTGTAAATCGTTTTGCTATGCATATTTAGAAGATGCGGATTGTGGACTATTTCGCCCGTGGTCAATTGCGCATGCGTTCGTTTGTTCTGAAGCCGGCAGAGATATTTTTGCTGGGTAACTACATTGTGTTGTTGATTTCAACATATTGTTGCTTCTTGTGCTAAAATAATGCTATAATAAGACATCATATTATTTTCCATAGGTTTAGGTTGTACGGGAACAAAAGTACATGCTTTGAATTTAATGCATCTCTGACGACTGAAGCATGAGCTCGAGATCTCGTGGATAAACCTAGTTATACAGGTATGTCCTTCAGCTGAACACGTCTATTTTTTGGTGTAATTATTACAGAATTTGTAAATACTGCGCAATATTTCATAGGCAAATGTATATATATATATATATATATATATATATATATGTGTGTGTGTGTGTGTGTGTGTTATTACTAATTCAAAGTATACATTCACCATGCATATAGCACAATTGTACGAATGTTATGTGGGTTAGTAGTGAAGACTCAACTAGCATGCATGGGCAGCATGGTGACTAGTGAAACCTAATTACTTTGCCGCATAACGCAGATGTAATAGACAATTATATGCACGGAAGCCATTAATGCGGGTAAAGTCAAAGAAATTAAAATGATGGAAAGCATAGAATATAGATTCTCTTGATAGGTGTATTTCGCTACGTGCTAAAATACGTGCTTGTGGATATAATGAGATTAATTCAGTGTTTGACGGAATTACACAATAAAATAAAGGAACGATAACTACATGAATGAATGAGAGCGTGAGTGAGTGAAGAACAAGAAAGAAGAAAGGAAGGCAGAAATGAAACAGGAAAGTAAGAAGGAAGAAAGGAAAGAAAAGAAACAAGCCTATTATCTTACGGTCGGGTGTCGTATGGCTGAACAGAAAAATGGATTAATATAAGAGTAAAGTAACAAATGAGTGAAGAAAAGAATAGGTTATCAAATGTAAGGAAGAATCGCTGAAAATTCAAGGAACTAATGCATAAAAGATATGAGTGAGGGTGTTAGAAGGAAACGAGGACAGAGAGTGAGAGAGTGCATGAAAGAAAGAGAGAGAGAGAGAGAGAGAGAGAGAGAGAGAGAGAGAGAGAGAGAGAGAGAGAGGGGGGGGGAGAGAAAGAGAGAATGATACTTTTAAACAACGTTTAAATTTCACTCTTAATACAGCCAAGGACGGTAATTATTAATTATAATTATGACTCTTATCTCTACATGTTTCTTTACCGTGACAGGAAATAAATCGTCAATGCGGCCTAACAGTAAAGGTATACTTGACACTTGCCGCTTGTCTATGCAGATTCCCTTTGATATTTCACTACATACGTGTGCTTTCTCCGTTATGCACGGCCCGGATAAAAGAACAACTTGACATCTCACCGCTATGATTCTATCTAAATAAAAACTCGCTGGAACGTAAGATGCTGTAACTTTAAGACATAATGTGCTGTTTGTGCCACTGATTACTCACGGTACCCTGTTAACGCCACGTTTTAACGACTCTGTCTGTGAAAACATGAGACATAATTAAGACACGCACACGTGCACGCAGCCGCATGTCACGTTTTTGGGCTCACCAACGTTTGCACACACAAATATATATATACTCAAGGCACAAAGCTAAAACGCGAAATTATTGCACTAATTTTACTACTACGTCACCTCTTCCTTTCCTTTTCAGTCACTCTATGGCCTTACAGCTTCGCTCCAGGCATGAAATGAAACGATATATCGCTAAGCAACTAGCTGCCTATATAGTGAATGGACTACACTTAATAGATATTAACCTTTTCTAAATTTCCTTAGGCTAGGCTACTGAAAAATATGACTGAACGATAAGCAGACTAACTGGCAACTCGTAATCAAGCTGGTCGCGTATTTGGTCATTGGTCACCTCCTCTACCTGCGTGAATAACCATTACTTGTAACTCTTTTTTATTGCAACTTGGTCATTGGTCACCTCTTCTACCTACGTGACTGATTAGCAACTTGTAAATCTTTTTTATTGCAACTTAGTCATTGGTCACCTCCTCTACCTACGCAACTTTTCTGCTTGGACCAATTCTTATTAAACTTATAGTTGGGCTAGCCTAACAGTCATATCTTCCCATGTTGTATCGATTTTGAAAGCAATTACGTGAACGCACGTCGGCCATATCCGTGCTTAAATGGCTTCCTGATCTACAGTCAATGACAAGCAAGTCAAAGCCACCTAGTATTATTGATTGCGTGTTAGCAAGGACAGTTTGTACGCGTGTGCTGCCGAGCAGTCGAATAAATAATCATGAAAGCTTGTCCGTCTAATCAGGTTAAGGAAGAGAAAGCATTTGAAACTGTAATTACTGTTAGATATATACAGGGTTTGCGGATTCCTTTCAAGCCCTAATCAGCTCAACTCGCCAATGCCGTCAGCAACGGTCGTTCCACAATTTACTATGATGAGCAAAATTCAGGCAAAACGTTGATTATATCTAATCAAGTGTCACTTTCCAGCAACAAATCTTGCAACAAATAAAATACGCTTGATGTTCATTCAGATGAACCAATGGAAAAATTGTATATTTCCTTCAGTCTTGTGTGGCTGCTTCTTGATATACGTACGTGACACGCTTTAGAACATAGATTTTAAAGCTTAATTAGGATTTTTAAGCTCAAAATAATTTATATCATTTTAAAACGGCTGCTTACTAATCGTAAATGTAATTTATAATTTCTAGGCTGGCTTGCATTGAATTTTTTTTTGATAACTTGAAAAATGGTTACCTATTAAAAATGTTCAAAGCCTCACAAGGACGCGTGGTTTCCATGGACACATGGGTTTAGTCCAGTTTAATGACTTGGAGTTACAGCCTCTGCCAAGTAAAAAGTTAAGCGCAAAGGATCTAAATTTCTTACCTCGTCTAGTAGATGGAAATTGCAAGGCTGTGAGAGAAACAATAGGATTATCTATATTCCTGTCGTTAAACGTAAAAGACTGTGAGAGAAACAACAGAATTACCAATTTCAGTTAGTGAGCCGTTAGGTTTTTAATTCGACATATATATTCATATACAAACCGACTGTGTGATTTATTTGTTTGCTGCACATATATTACGATTTCAGTGAAGATTAGTAGCATTAGGCAGTAGTACTAGTAGTTCATGTAGTTCCAAAGAACTTCAGGACACATGGTTTACAATACAAATTATAACATGAAAATCAAGATCAATCATTCATAATTGATCGTAATTGTGAAAACAAGAAGTAATTCTTCGTGAAACATTTATTTTGACTTCCAACATACTTTCCAACATATATAATATGCTGCTTTCCTAAGGAAAAGAATGCAGTTAACGGCCTACTATACATGTAATAACAATCACTAAATGGCCAGTACATTTACTTACGAAACAAAATGTGTTTTTATTTCTGACAAAATCTATGTTGCATTTTGAAAAATTGTATCATATACAAATATAATAAAGGTGCAAAATGTACACAAATATTTACAACATATACAAATGGAATCACAAAAAAAAAACAATAGAGTAGCCAGAATACAGAAAACTGACAGCAACTGTCAAACTGCTTTAATAGATAGTTTGATAGTTCAAGAGTTTTTTTCATTGCAGACATGGAAAGATCAGACACATCTGAAACACAACCCGAAACAGATGACCAACCTGCTGCTTCAGAAACAGGTGAGGAAGCAGACAAAGAAGAAAATGATGTCGCAGACGATGGACGGCGTAAGCGCCGCAAATATAGAAAGACAACTTGGGCACCTGGAAAGCCATCACTAGAGAGCGTGACAGAAGCAGATGGAGATGACGCTGCAGAGCCCACACAACCCTCAATTTGTCCAAATTTTGGAGTTCGTTCTTACATACATCATTTCTATGAATCAATGGCTGTGCGAAATCCTCACCTTTATGAAGAGTTGTCACGCGATGAGGAATTTCAGTACCTCATTAAACCACGACATCGTCGATGCAGTTCTATTTGGTGGAAGATTGGATTATGGAGTGGATTTAACCTGCTGATATTTGGGTTAATAGCGATACTTGTAGGCTACCTGGTACCGGAGAGACCAGTAGTGATTGGCCATGTAAAAGATTATGAGATGATCAACAAAAATAATTTGGCTTTTAACACCAACCTTGACACTTGCAAGCTTGTTGGATTAATCGTTTTCTGTATCGGAGGATGCATGCTTGGCATTTCTCTCCTCTTCCCCAGCTTCTTACATCAGTGGTGTGAAGATGACGTTGTGGCATCTGAGCCATTCAAAATCTCTGCCCAAGATCCAGAGAAAGTGCCACTCAGCCCTACCGAGAAGAAAGTTCCAGCCACACCTGAAATGAAAAATATTCAGCCTGAGAGAGATATGAAGGAGGCCTGCATGGCAACCAAAGGTGGCATGTACACAGTTCCATAGTCCTTGCAAAAAAGCAATCATTGACATTATAAGCAATTCTTGTACTCAGTGTTACAGCCACACTATATTAACAATACAGCCAATGCAGGTTGGAAAGTTGTAGGAACCCTGGTGTAATGCAGATGGTGATTGTGAAGATGCGGCTTAAAAATAATTTGATTTATATAATACGTTGAACTGTTTCGAAGTTCATGTTACACTAAATAATAATGTTTGAACCATGTTAATTGTTATACATGTGTTTAACAAAATCACATTCTTAGTCACTATCCAACAAGAAAAACTGGATTTGGTATGGAACATTTGCATAACAAGTCCTTGAAGCCTTATTATATATGAGATGAAGATGACAGAAGCGTAAATGATCTAATATTGTTAAATTATGATTATTGAAATTTATTGTGAAACAAATTGTTGTATAATTGTTTGTAAAAATGTCAAAAGTTTCACTATTTATAAAGTATACAAGTGGTATTGAATTAACCAATAAAATTGATCTTGTAATGTATATACCAACTTAAGATGTTCTGCATTATGTTCTTATCTTATTGTACAGGTAAGCTAAGTTGTGCTACTCAAAGAGTATTTGGACAATAAGTTATTATCATTAATACAGTGCTTCAGTTTTTTTTCTGTCAACTACAATAATAAAGACGACTGTGATATTATATTCTTAAATCACATAAAGCAAAATTTCTACATTGTACGACAAGTCTGCTCTCTGTTGACATGATGGCTGATCAGTGGTTGACTTGCAGGACAACATTATGCTTATAGGACTATACTAGCTAAGTGTGACGCTACTGAACTCTTGTGAGTTGTAGGAGAAAATTTCGAGTAAAACTCTTGCAACTTTCATACTTATAATTTCAAAAAACTACCACTAAATACTTGCAGGTTTAAAAGGTTATAAAATAAAATATAAAACATCACTTTTAGTACAATTTAAACCCTTAACGACCAAGGCCAAGCTGCAACAACAGTGAGTCTTTTTTAAAAGAAATCAAAATTCTCATGTCTTTGCAAATATTTGGTCCTTTAAACTTCATAATAAATGAAAAGAATTAAGGTGGATGATACAACTTATATTATCTGGCACAAATTACACAGAGTAATAATGATAGTAATAACTTAGGAGTCTTTTCAACTTCAAAACTCAACAGACAACACAAACCATGAGCCATGAGGCTTTAATCGCGACTGTAAATAACTAACCACACCTACATAGCAGAAATTATTGTCACCTAACTTTTTACCCTAAATGCCAAGCGCTGTCACACTATACCACCTTGTATATAATTATGGTAATACGATACATAGAATAAATATATAGTATATACAAAGTTATACAAAACACCTAAACAGATTAAAATTTACAAAACAAGGACGTAAATAACAAATAAGAATGAATGTAGTAAAGTATGCCTGAAATACGAAAGAGACAAGTCTACACATAGGGCAACGAGATGCATTGCAATCAAATTTAGGCTTCAGGAGTTTCTTAATTCAATTATTGTCTGACACCCAAACTGACTCCCGAGTTTCACCAGAGCATATCATCATGGTGAACAATAGTAAAAAGTACAGCAGTAACTTCTGAAAGGAAAACATTAGCAGAAGAATTACAATTTTTTACTAGATAAAGTATTAAAGGAAACGTAAACCACCTGTGTGAGATGTTTCACAATCGCCTCATTGCATGATCATTGCAAATTAGTATCATATTAAGGCACTGAATTTTCGTACAAATGGTGTCCGTATATGGTTTGTGTGCCGATTGTCCCGATATTATGTGCTACAGATTTTAGGCAAAACATATAGACACACTGATTATACCTGTAGTGCTGTATTAAAAATTAATAATCTTACTGCAGTTATCTCCGCGATAAACCGAGTTCGGCCAAGACTCGTTTCTCGGTAGTACAAAAAAAATAAATAAATAAAACAATAAACAACCGAGCCTGTCTCGCGTCAAATGTTACATAGTTTATGATAGTTAGCTTTAAAATGACCAATTGTTGACCGACTCAATTTGTTATAAATAATCGGTTTAGAAGATGGCTACCACAAACTGTGGGAAACAACATCGGAATCAGAATGTAAAGGCTTAGGTATTCAAATGAGATACTACATTTAATCGTCTCAGTGCCGAAGCGTACAAATCGATAGGTGTACTGCAGTGCATTAGTTACCAAGAATTCCTAATAGCAAATTCTCCAGTACCAGAATTTTTTCGTACCAAAATTACCAGATGTAAATTTACTTGTACCAAACTTACTGTGCACCACTGAACCGGGTTGCTCAGCCTATGGGTTAAGAAAGTAGGTAAAAATGGTACAGGAAAAAATGGCATGGCAAAAATGGCACAGGAAAAAAATGGCGCAATGTTATTTCGAGGCAAACAATTTCTATATCTAAAACTAGAATGCGCTCTCCGCGCAGGTAGAAAATTACTAAGCATATTCATATGATTCTATTAATAAAAAATAAAACAAACAGAACAAACATACAAAAATATACCAGTATAAGAGTATTGTATAGGCTAACAAAAAACTTACAAAGTACTTTGTTAATTAAATAGGCTTATAATTAATGATGCAAAACAATCCACATAGTGTCAGTCTACATGTCTTTAACCATTTGGCGATGGCAATAGACTGACAAATACACAAATATTTGCATACTAGTCAGCTTATAACGCTATGCAACGATCCTAGCCAGTAGCCCTGCATCGAGACGCGTTTCCATTAAATGAAGCAACGCCCCCAAAAACAGGACTCTCTGGACTTACAGGCGTGCTCGTCGGTCCGAAAGGTTCAACCTAAGTCTATGCTCTCAAACTCCGAGATGTTATGACGATTTGACGTATAGTGGGCCCCCAACTGTGAATATTAGGCTGGGTGGTAGCTTACCCAGCATACCACAAATAGTTATATTTTCAATTAATACCACTAATTGAGGCAGTACGGTGCGTTGTGACTGCCGATGTAAACAATCGCCCGCATTCTCTGTGTTTCTGTGATGTGTAGAGCTCGCAGGCAAACACTTGTTCATTCACTTATGTATTTAAATGTTCACTATTGATTATTGCATGTAAGTGGTTTGTTATGACCTCTCATAACCTCGACAGCCATAACGGTGCTTCTTTCAGTATTTTTAGCACTAGTCAACTCTGTGAAAGCCTATTGTAGTTATACATTTTGTGCTGCCACAATACATATATATATATATATATATATATATATATATATATATATATATATATATATACCGCCAATACTTACATAGTTTCAACCCATAATTTAGTTAATCACATCGTTAGCTTAGCTTGTAGTTATTTATTGTGTTATAATAAACCTGGATAATATGCCAATAACTTTAGACACCTTGACATTCTCGGGTGCCATTTAGTCAGTATTCAGTATATATAACAGTGGTAGCTGCTGTCTCTGCCAGCAGAGGGCAGCACCAGTACCTATTTCTTCCCGGCATTTTGTGCTAGGGTGAACAAACATTTTCATATATCTGCATTTTTAAGTGCCCATGTATTTTAGTTTAACATCATAGGTAATGTATGAACAAGTTCTGTGTTCTGCATGCCGCAGCTATGTACAGGTACCATTCCTGCCACATGTCTCATTATTTGTTCTGATTGATATTCAGAAAGGAGATCCGTACTCTGATGTAGTGCAAGATGTACTATACTATATGTTCTGTACTATATGCCAACTCCCATCAGTTCTCATCTACAGATATCTGCCACGCATTCTGCCGGTTTCTACTTATTCAAAGAGTTAAGAGGCTATTTCTGTAGCTTCAAACACAACACGAACGCGAAAGAACCAAAACGCCAAACAAGTGAATTAAATAAATAAGCTCCCCGCTTCAAAGTTTAATCTGAATTTTTGATGTACAAGATAGTATAACGTGCTAATATATAACTTTACAGAAACAGGTCGAAATAAAGCAGCGTTACATTAACAGTTACATTTATGCGGTGAATTCGAAGACATGTGACGAAGGATGATTAAGAAACGATGATGTTAGTCACTAGTGCCAAATTTACAAATGGACATCAACATTTTCAGGTCAAGCTTCCTGCCTGACTCTCCTCTGGCTTGCGCGTCCGCTTGTCTTCCCGCCAGACATTCTTCCGGACGGTCGGTATTATTTGACAAACCGTGATGAAGCCAGGGAAAATGCAAACTGGGTCACCTGACATTATTTTCATAGATTCATTGATTACAAAAAGAATCACTTATTGACTACATGCTTCACTCTCTCTCTCTTCTCTCTTTCTTACACAAGATTAGTTTGCACTAAAAATGAGTTGTTCACATTGACTTGGTCACTACAGATTGAACGCGGGTTTTCTCCTCCTCCAAACGGAACACTTTGGAGAACAGACCATTGGTCCACTAAACAACAATATTCTATAAAATTCAGCATGGACTGGTGACTATATTCTTTCCTGCGTCTGGCTGCGTGCGTTATATCATCCTTCTTACACCTGTTCATGCCACCAGTACAAATACGTCCAAGTCCCATGTTGTGTCCTCTCCTACATGTAAACGTTACTTCCGTTGAGACGTTCCGGCAAGTGACACTTGATGCCATCAGAGTCGTGCAGCCACCTGTTCGTATATTGCAAAATTTACATGTTTTGACACTAATAATCACCCCTAGCTAGTAGCACCCTGTTCCTTTATGATATCGAGTTGTCTATTGTTAGTTGATGCACAGGGCCAGTTTAGCTGTTTTGAGCTTTTGGAATTAACAATTGAAAAACTGAAGGTTACAGCACAGTTTCCAAGTCAGAATTTCTCGAAATGGAACCCGAAAGTAACTCATAGTTATTTGTCTTGGTGGAGATAATAAAAAGAATTACCTTATCTTGTAGCCAAGTCCTCCTTTTTCCAAAGAGCTAAACCATTTTCTCTCAGACCTCCACGAAAAGTTTTTTCAAATCTTTTTGCACTTGGTGTTTGGTCAGATGTCGCGATCATCGACTTACCCTAGACAAATATGGAATTGTCCAGGGAAGGATGAATACTTTTAATGCAAATTCTAAGTACGGTACGAGAAAGTTATTGAGTTTCTGTGTGATGTTCGTTAACTCGCACATTTATTAATGAATGCCCAATATGTAAATGCACTTTGGGACACTGATACAAAGTATCTCTGCTGGAAAGTTGCCATTTCATATTTTGCAACATATAAAACCTTTTACGCACGTCGGGGTTAATTATTTGGGACCAGTAATTATGAAACGTTACTGTAATGAAACTACTGCATTAGTTAAACATTGGACAGCATAGTTTACTTGTCTAGTGACCCGCACAGTTCACCTAGGATTAGTCAGTCTTCATAATGAAAATTCTCAGATGCACCTGTGCAGGTTTTTTACCAGAAGGGGTTTTTCGCATACAACTGTTCTGGTAATTCCCCTCGCACAAGTTTGTGCAGAAAACAATGTCTGTGTTATTACAGTTTGTTCATAATCATAAAGTTGAATGGCATTTTATCACAGAATTGTCACCGTAGTAAGTTTTTACGAACTGCCTCCCATTCATTAATCACCTACGCAGTTAACAACCGTATTAACTGAAGTTGAACAAATTATGAACAATCAACCTATTACATCAGCAGGTGCTGCCATCTATGCCAGAGCTCTATTTCACCATGGAAAAATTCACAACTGGCAAGAATGTTACCTTGTCGTAGCTGTTGGAGTTAACAGAGGTCAACAGAGGTAAAATGACTTTATGAAAAAAGGCCAATTTTCATAAGTTGCGACGATAATAGCAACATCAATCATATTTTTTCTGCACGTATTACTTCTGAAGACTGCAAGTCTAATCACTCCGTCCTTTGAGAAAAGCCACCTCAAAGAAGAGCTGCAGGTGAAGCAAGTTAACTATTTAAAACAATTGCTGAAGAAAAGCTCTCCACTGATGATGGTGTTAATGGTGATGATGACCTTTAACCTCTTCTTGTCTCATCCAGCCATACCTGTTGCGATGTTTTCTCTGTTTTATGGAAACTGCATGCAGTGATGTCATGGACCACGGTAGATGATAAGGCTCCATATATCACAATCCATTGAAGATTCTGATTCTGATTCAAAGCATCACTTATTTTGTAAATTAACTTTATTTATATTCACGATCGTATTTATATCTTTTCCTGCCTTGCTTTCAAGTGTCTTAATTTGATCCAGTTTTTAAATAATGAATTTTGCAATTGCTTTAAGCATATACACATAGAAGCAAATCTGTTCTACCAAATTTGTCTGAGAAGAGCGATATTCCAAATTACACAGAACCAAATTAAGCAGAGTCTATTGCATTTTATAAATGCAAAGATTTCACACAGCTTTAAAAGTAATTGTAGTATTGTAATAGAAGGGGCAAGTAAGGGCAAGTCATTTGGATATGAAATGTGGTTGGTTTTGATGTTGCCAATAGAACAACCACCAACAAGGAAATGCTATTTGTGTTCAGTTTGTGGACAATTTGTCATGTACACAATGAAAAAACTAGAGCTAAAATACTGCATAACTTGTCGGACACCATTAGACACAGTTACATCATTTCACAAAAAAGATTTGGTTTTATACATATTGACACAGAACAAAATAACAGAGCACAGTAAGCTTCTCATTTACAATTTCCTGAACAATGCATCATAAGTCATATGATCAAATGAATTACTGGTATCAAAAAAGGCTGAAATACAAAAATGTGCACAATATCATGAAACTTGAATGACAAGCAATTTTACTGTCAGTGTCCTTTGAAAGACCCTAAAATACAGTGACCTTTGAAAAAACTAACAATAAAAGTATGAGATTTTAAAAAAGATTTTTTACGGCTTCTAACAGCTAATCTATTCAATTTAAAAGAAAGCTATTTTTCTTAAGATGAACAAATAAATTGCTAATTGCACTGTTCATTGTTCTAGCACAAGAAACAAGGATATCATATATTCATATATATATATATATTTAACTTTTAAGAGATTTAGAAATTATTGTTAACTACCATGTTTAAAACCTTTGCCACTTCGAAGTTTATTGGATGGAGATCCCCATATTGGTGCAAAAAGACTGCGCTCTTTTGCTAATGATTCTTCTAGAGGAAGCTCAGATCCAGCAATGACTATCTTTTTTATAGAGCGAGTAATATCACTATTTGCTGATATATGTTCTAAGAGCCATTCTCGTGTAGCTGTTAAACTGTCAATATCCGACACAATCTCACTGACGAGACCAATTTTAATGGCCTCCATTGCAGTTATCTTTTGTCCAGTGCTTAAAAGCTGTAATGCTGCACAAGGTCCAACTAATCTGACAAGTCTAGAACCACCACCCCAGCCTGTGATGACTCCCATACGGCTCTGAACAAATGCAATTTGTGCCGATGCAGCCATTATCCGAAAGTCACATGCTACACTTATCTCAGCGCCCCCACCA
This sequence comes from Tubiluchus corallicola, assembly GCA_030141605.1. Classification (NCBI taxonomy): domain Eukaryota; kingdom Metazoa; phylum Priapulida; class Priapulimorpha; order Priapulimorphida; family Tubiluchidae; genus Tubiluchus; species Tubiluchus corallicola. The sequence goes on from JAQGDQ010000063.1 coordinate 359,300, forward strand.
AAGGTAGAACCCTGTAAAAAATTGTATCAACAACAACGACAGTATGAATGAAGTTGTGAAAGATAAAACTGATGACAAGCAAAATAAATAATAAATCACATTCTTTTGCTTTCCGCAGAGCTCTCTATCAACATTGTGCTTTTCTCTGAGCACACAAATTATTTACTATAATCTGATAATTGTAACAGATATCTCACCCAGCCTCTTCAATAGAATACAATTCCAACAAATTATACACTTTTTATAAATACATGTCATAGTTTTTGTGATTTTCTTTCTTTCCTGCCTACACAGCCTGCTTTGCTACCCAAAAATAAGTAAACAAAATATTTTGGAGGAAAATGCAAACTGCTTTTAACTTCGAACTGAATCGAATGCATTCAGTTTCCAAATAAAAGCAAATTCTTTGCAGCACGAACTTGGAAGCACTAATAAAAAAGGGAAGTAAACATACAAATTTTTTGTAATTTCAAAACAAAATCTTAACAGCATATTAGACTTTTTGCTACCACATGGATTTTACTAATAATCCATTGGCAATATCCATTGAAAGGCGATTGAATTCTACGGCACGATATGTACCATACATTGTACATAAATTTGTACAATCAAATCCCAGGAATACGATTCCACTTATAATGAAACTCTCGATAGTATGATGATTAATCATGTCCTTGCCAAAGTTATAATAAAATCTATGTGATCACACAGGGTTACTATGAAACTCGTTATCACCAAACCTCCATTTATACGATGTTTTCCCAAAGTCCCGCCAATATAATTTTAATATAAATAAACACTTGGAATACGATTTCTGCTGTGGCCTGGACTAGACTAGAAACTCCTCACCTGTTGCCATGATAACCGTAGCTTAATTTTTACAACCCGTTATGCATCATAATGTAATGCACATACTTAGCATGAGACACAATATTTTGTCATAGTACTTTGTTTAAACTTTAAAGGTGCTTTAAATTAGTCAATACTCTGCGATTGTCCCAAACTGTCAACACAATTAATATCAATGGCAACAGCTGAAAGACCCAGAGTAAAGCGAGAACAGATTTTCAGGTTAAAAATTGTTATAATTTAAGTTAATCATTGAAATGAACGTACCAACAACTGTCTGCAATCAAATTGTTGATTTCCGAAACCCTCCCCACCATGATAAAAATTCCCCCATAGTTTAAAACACCTATACATATATTTGAAACTGCCTGTTTTCTCATCCCTAGATAGCTAGATCACACTTACACGTACTTAACACATAGGTGGGCATTTAACATTGTGACTTATTACATTACAGGCAGTAAGTACATTAGCGGTATTTATCAGCAAACTACAGCAGCAAAAAGCAGACTCTCCGGCACCACTAACCCCTTGTTTGCAGACTTGCTTCTAGACTGACTGGCAAACATGATGATATCATTTTGCAGTTTGTACTTGTGGGAAACAGAGAGTTAAAAAAGCTTAAATTATGCTTACTGATGAAACGAAAACTTATGTAGAGACTACACGTCAATTGCCAATTAATGGATAGTATGAAACAAGCTATTTTAGTCCCTGGAAAATCGACGCATATCTACCTGTATTAATGCAACGCTGATAAGCGGCAGTCTTTGAAATCTTGACAAAGTCGATTGCATCCAGAGGCTCATTCTAGCACCATTCTTTTCATCAGTGACATGTTTAACAGTGTTCAAATCACCACCAGAGCAAAGCTGATTATCAGCACCATACAGTATTACACCTTTGCCAACCTCCCATTCTTCTAGTTTAGTCACTGTGTCAGCTAAATCAACCATCATTTGACCTAAAATATTAAAGGCAATTTCAATTTATAACTAAAATGGAGGATTATTAGTTTGAAATGTACAAGCATTTTAAACTACAAAGTGTTACCGCAGATTGTATTAAACAAAAACAAAGAAAGAAAAAGTATATTTAGATTCTAGTAGGAGTGCACTTTTTATAAATATCATTAAATTTTTAAATCAGTTAGTATCCACTGACTTAAGCCATATAACTCAGTATAATCTGGCCACAATATAGCCTATACTTTCCATAATTTTTTTGCAATTTTTTGTATAAAAATTTGTAGCTTCTATAATGCCAGTTAGTGCATGTTTTATATTTAGTGCCCTTCGTGAGTCTCAAAATGCATGTATGTTTGTTTATTAATAATTTCTTGCAATCACAAAACTGTTCTGTGATTCATTAGAGCGACAAAAATATTCAATTTTTCAAGTATCAAGTATCAAGATCAGTATCAAGACTTTCTGTACCAACATACGTAAGCTTCTGTACCGCTCATTGCATTCTTTCGTTCAGGATTATTAAGTTTAATCATTGCAATGCCACTCTTGTCCTCTCGATGTAGGTCTACAGAGCCACCAGGAAATAAAGACAATTGTGCTCTGATGCTTGGCAGGTCTGCAGCTGTTGCGTATGCAGCTTTCATCTGTGGGCAGTGCCATAAATCTGAGAAAAGTACAAATGAAATAATGAACTAAGACAACAATAACTAGGTTGTAAAAATACTGACCTATATCAGGTTACGTTTAATCAAGAGTCCAAGACTGTACGAAATACTGCAACTCATCATAACCTTACAAGTTACCACATGAGAACCTCTTATTGAAATTGCTTGCTATCGAGGTCAATGGTAACATACATGTTTAAATCAAATCTTTGAAGCTACCTTAACTCGGACTTTGATATCGTAGTCTCATACTACACCACGTTAATGCGATTATACCGCACACCATTTTATCTCGATGTGTCACATCATACCACATTCGTCAGCGCGATGTACTGTGACATCACATAAATGGATCATGTCACGCCAGTGCTGACACTATACCCGGAACAGTGTTATGGTTTATACTTTAGAGCTTGCAGTTAACACTACTAGTGTCAAACTGAGACCTGTATATTACACATTACACAATTCATTACAGTTTTAGTCAAAGATCAGACATTTTCAATTGAATAATGTGCGATATTATTTATTAGAAGTAATTAAGTCTGGGACATTATATAGTACATATTGAATTCAACGTAATTGAGAAGATTTTTCAGTATCTATCAAATGCCCTTTTAACCATTAGTGTTGCAAATTTCGCTTTTTAAATTTAACTTTGTTGCAATAAGAGTATAGGTATATATTAAGTAACACAAAAGATAAGCATATAGATCCAAATAAGGCCGTATAGATCTGTCAAAAATATCCATATAAACGACTTGTCAGACTGTGAGAGAACAAAACTGTTTGTTAATGATAGCAAAATGTGTACAAGAACAGATGTCCCACAAGTAGCAACGAGTCTTAAAAATGATCTTGACCTTGACAACTTCTTGATCTGGACAAGTGATGTCAACTATGTTGTCACCCAGAAAAGTTAACTGTCTCGAAGCTCAGTAACCAATAAACCATAAATCCGACGCTTCTTACTACGTGCGCTGATACTAGTCCTGTAATTCACATTTCAGACGAGGCAGATTCAGTTCATGATTTGGGAGTCATGAACAATAATCGCTTAGTATTTAAAGAACACATAGGCTCTCTGTGAAAAAGTATATAGTGTTTCACTTCATATACTTAGCACAACAAGGAAATAATAGTTAAAGTTTTTTATAGTTTAATCCATCCAACCAATTACTGAGTATAGTCACTATGTTTGTCTCCTCAACATATTGATCCAAAGAAACTGATAGAAACCATTCAGCATAGAATCATGACTCATTCCTGGCTTTGATAATCTTTCGACACAGAATGATTCCATCGATTAAATTTGCCATCTTTTGAACGCCAGCACCTTTGTGGTGATACGACTGATAAATTCAAGCATTTTGGCAGGTTTTCCCTTTATTTCTTCTGAGGCAGGATTCGGTTAGAAAGGGAATTTCTTTAAAATTATGTCAATATCATGCTTAACATTTGATGTCAGAAAATATTTTCTATCCAATCGAGTAGTGCTTCCTAAGAATTAATTTAAAATGCTCGATATTACTTTGAGAACAAATTAGTGAACTGAGGCTGTCAAAACAATAACAGAAAAATTTTCAAATTAAAATATTATAAGCAGCTTGGTATTTTCGGATAGTATTATATTGTTAGAGTTTTATCCAAAGTAGTATAGGTTACTGGTTAGTATAACTATAAAAAGGTTTAAATGGAATCTATAATCCTGATGTTTCTGATTCTATAAAACCTTTGTCTATTCTATTCTTGACTACAGGAATGTCGTGGAATCCATCTCGAAAGAATGCAATAAGAAAAGTGGAATCTGTTCAACATAGAGCTACAAAATTAGTTCCTGCCATGAGACATCTGACATATTCAGAACGGATGAGGAATGTGAAACTACCCTAATTGTGATTTCAAATGAAGGGAGGCAATTTGATCCTGATATTTCGTGTCAAGAACAATCTGACTAAATTACAACCTGGTCGTTATTCTGCTAATAATCTATGAGATACTAGATATAAAGTTATTAAGCCCAAATGCAGAAACAATATATTTATGTTGAGGACTGTCAATGATTGGAATTCATTAAATACTAAGGTATGGTGCGCCACCGATGCTTTACACTATAAGTCACAACTGTATCAATAATGGAAAAACCATCCGGAAATGTATCACAACCCATTCCAGCCTGAATGGACTCTGTTAGAAAAGAATTAAAGACCTCCACCTGACTATATACCACAATGGCATAGTACTAACATTTACAGTGTTTAACCGGATCCACAACTTTATGTGTACGATTAAGTAGCAATCGTGGGCAAAAAGCTATTAGCTTTGTCCTGATCATCAAAAGTAATTAAAAGAAAGGTAAATGTGAATGCTTTAGCGATGCTAGCCTATTGTTGGCATTGAGACGGCCACTCTCAATGCATTTCTAAATATGCTTATGTTATCTGAAGTTATACATTGCTCGGAAGACGATCCCATGTAATATCATACGATAGCTAAAGAAATGTTTCCGTTTAATGAATGTGTTAAATGTGTTTAATGAATTCCTGGGTGGTCTGTAAGGTTTGAGCCTTTTTGTCATATACGGGTCTCCCAGCCCACATCTGTATGTAAACCATATATGTTTCCAAGTTATGAATTTGTGATGTGGGTTAAATAAAAAATAAAAGTTAAAAAGTTAAAGCGTGCCACTCTCAATGTACTTCTAAATTTGCTTATGTTATCTAAAGCTATGAATACGTGGAAGAGGATCTCATATAATATCACACGATGGCTAAAGAAATATTTCCGTTTAATGAATGCGTTAAAGGACAAGAAAAGGCATCTATATTAGTTTATAGCAATCTTAAGTGCATATCATACTCAGGTTAAAAGGAATTCCTGTTTCCTTTCATTTTAAATCTCCCGCGACACTAATCTGACTGCGCCATTACGTTACGTCACGCAAACACACACACAGACAATGTAGGCAACATACACAGTTAGCAGGCTTAGCGAAGATGAGTTTAAATACTCTTTAGGTTGTTTGGGGTGCATAAACTGTTGTACAGTACTTCCTGTAGTTTCACGCATAACTTTTATCAATTTTCTGATTGCCTAAAACGATTTACTGGTGGCGGGTTAAGTTGCTAATTACAGTAGGCGCTGCTTAATAGACTAACTTTGGGACCGGCTTGTTTTGACCCAATTAACCAACTGAACCTATTAACCGATGGGTGTAGTATTACAGGTATAGAAGCATGTGTCATCGGTTTACTATGCATTACAAAGCTTTTTAATGAATTTTAGAAATGAAGTAATACCTAAATTCCTTTATAAGTACAGTTAAAAATCAGAAATTTTTTAAATATTAATTTATAAATTAATAACTATAATAATAATAATAATAATAATAATATAATAATTAAATAATAAAATTTATAAATATAAGTGAATTACCAATAAATTAAAAAGTATACTTTTCTAGACTTTTCTAAGTCTGATTACTTGCAAAAATTACAAAAATTGGGTGACAGATTCAAAGCAAAACCGCTACGCTAGCGTATTAACGCATGATAAACGTACCTGCTTACAAACAAAGCAGTACTTAACATGCTTGATTCTACATGTATACTAGTGCACAAAAGGGAAGTAAAGATGACATAAAGGTAAGAAAGGCTCTTTGGGCACATACAAAAGTCTTATTTTAAGTATGTGAAGGGAAAAAATGAGTCAATTAAGCGATTGAGTCTATTAAGCAGCGCCTACTGTATTCTTAAAAACTATTGCTTCATGAGATGTCCAGGAAGAAATAGTAATAGCATCCCATCCGTGATTCACACAGTAACATCAACTGAACTTTGTTTCAGTTTCAACCTAAAAAGGACGTCCTTAGAACGGCAATTTTAATAAATTGCTGGTTGATAGAACCCACAGAAGAAAGTCTTTTAAAAAAGCAAAAGCCAATGGGCAAATGTCACATCAAATTTCTAAAACATTCAGGTTATCACAGTGATTTTCCGTACCGTAACAAATACGGAAAACCATTATGATATCAGTATAGCAAGCACTAGATGACAATAAATCAATTACACCTGTGGTAAAAGTAAATTGATTCGCTGTACTTTGTGTTTCAGATTGAAGGTTCCTTAGACATATTTATTTAATGACACAATAAGTTTTGCCTGTGTTACAGCCATCTAAAAAGTTCACACTGCAGTCTACACATAACATTACACTGTACCAATGTTTGTAAACAAAGACCAAAAAATGAGGGTGTGAATGTTGCAGCAGTTACACGGCGGCTCTCTACCGTTTCCAGTAGGCACTTTTGGTGCAATCCTTTCTCTTCTTAATAATGCCAGTTTTTTAGTCCTTGTTTTTATCTTCGCAGCTTTTTGTTTTTTCCTTGTCATCTATATCTCTAGATCGATTCCACATTTCTTTCTTAGCTGCATCACTTTCGATATGGACTCATTTAATTTAATCAATTTATCAATATGATCAGTATAGAAATAATCTGCAGTTGCCGTCAATATTTGTGGTCATACCACGTGATCAGTCACATGCTGACTTTTCGATTGGCGGTCTAAATGAAACATGTCTGTGCCAACGTTTACTGCAGAGATTGAAATATTTTACAAAAATTGGAGTAAACGTGAAAATTGGAGTATTTTATTCGCATAAGATACGCCTTTATGCTTAGGCGATATAAGTTTACAATGCGAGTTTTCTGAAACTTACTTTATACTGCCCTTTAATACTAATAGGCTTTATTAAACTTAGCATAGCAAGAGTAAAATTTACGTTGCAACATATTAGAGAAAGAGAGAATATAAGTAATACCTAATACTTTTTTAAGCACAGAGCCTGAAAATCTAAAATACGTATTCTGAAACATTTTCAAAAAAATCTCGTTTTACAATTAAGTTAGCAATTTATTTATGTGCTTTGGAGAATGCAGACGTCACTCTGCATACTACAGTACTAGTGAGCCATTTTTGTAGAGACTTCACCAGTGCGACGCACCGCTTGCGTACTACGCAGTATATGTGCCACACTATGGTGCAATACAATGGGTAATAATTTTTTGTGCAACACTCAAAGACAAAGCCATCAATAAAACAACTGACTACGTTCTGACTGCGATAGAGATTGTATTATCCACTTCTCTTAAACGATGTAGCGGATATTACATTCTACGATTGCGATTATATGATGATGTTTGTGACTGGTATCAACGAAGTGTCTCCCAGTTACAACTCTTAAAGCTTTCGTTTAGGCTAACGTTTCGTTTTGTTTACTGTGATTTTTAAGACAGACTTCTTGTCTATACTGCCTGTAAGTATTAGCCATTAGCTGTTAATACTGAAAGCATGGCTACTCAAAACTGCGCACATGCTATTTGTGATTATTTCAAGTGAAATCGGCTACAAAAAGTATCTCGTTCTACAGCATTAGAAAACCTATGAAATTCTCTGTTTTACCCATACACTCTTTTAGCAAGTATTTCCACGGAAAAAATAAGGAAAAGTTTAAATGCTTGCTGACAGTCTTAAAGGAGTTTTTAGTACAGATGGTTAGGAGTGTATGTCTATGTCTATGTCTATGAGTGAGCATCGAACGTTCAAATTCGATTTGAACCTAAAATTATAGATTTGGCTAATTCAATATTTCAACCACATATGTTCTTTATCATTAAAACATTTGAAACATCAGGAAATTAGCACAACTAACCGATACTTTTGTGCACACTTTTTAAACAAATCATTAATAGTGTTACTACAGAACAAAATCGAGTAATATTCAGCATCATTGTAAGACAGGCAAACAGCTTTTTACTGGTGGCTGGAAAACTTGTTGGAAAATCTTTCAAAGTCAATTTGAGTTCGACTCAAAGTTGAAATGCTGAAATTCGGTTCGATTCGAATTCGCTTTCTGATAGAGAATGCATTTGTAAGGTTATGATTCAAACAATGATTAAACATTATGAACTATTAAGCAGAGTTTTCATGTTGATTGTTAAATGCTCATTAGCAGATTCATTTGTTTGTGTGTTTTCGAAAACTTGTTTGTGCGAATCACACAGACTAAAGTTTTGAGCAATAATGGAAAAATTCGTAGGTCCTCATCTCCACTCATCACATTGGAGCTATCCTGAAGGATTGCTAAAATGATATCCAAGAACATGTCATTGATCGGCATTCATAAGATAGGTTTGGCAACTGCACAACAAGTATTCAAGCATTTTAAGCTCAACACTGATCACATGAGTCACCAAAAATACTCCTGTGGGCAGTGCAAAACGCACAAAATTTTTACACTTGATATTGAGAGCTGATTCAGCAATCATGCAATAAATTGTTCTATTACTTCCTGCTTTTGTACACTATTACCAAAAAATTCTGTTACACACGTACTGCGCTTGATACTTCAAAAGTGCAGGCTGTGCGAGATACATGAGTTTCCACACCAAATTTTATGATTATATTAAGGGTATCACAGATCCTCTTTTGGTTCAGCAGTACTTTGACCAGATAAATTGTTTTGTAGTACACTGTACGCACTGTGTTTGTTCTCTCTAGCAAAAGGTCCTGTTACACACTGCACTAGTTCAACAAGAATAGAAGCACTAAATGTGTTTCTATCCTGCACGTCCTACGTGTTCATTGCTCACTAAAGTTAATGATTTCCATAAGAAATTCATGGATCATAATTGGCGTATACATATTTGTTGCCACGGATCCATTTTTATCTAAAAATTTAGAATGTATACATTGTTGGGCAGATGTATTTGCATACTAAAATTATGATGTAACAATGTTAATAAGGCAGATCCATTAGCAGATGTAATCCACTGAAGAGAGGGCTGTGTTGGAAAGTGAAAAATTGAACCCCTCGGCTGTGTTTTGCGCAATTGCAGTATAATCAAATTAGTCCAAAATGCAGCATGACCAGGACAAAAATAGTGTAAAGCTAGATTTTTGCACAGACACCCACAACATCATACAGAATAATACATCCAAAATCCCAACGCAAGTTTAAACGCAAAAAACTCAATTAGAACGCTTTTAAGATAGCATATATGTACCAGCTTTACACCATTTTTGTCCTAGTAACGCCTTATTTTGACGAAACTAAATGGCCCGTGGTATCAGTAGCACATCAATAGCCCGATCCTACAATGAAAACTATGGCTTCTAAATTCAGATAACTTTCAAAGATACCAGCTGCAACAACAATAACAATGATTTGACAACAACAAGAACAACAACAGTCACAACAACAACTGTCATGACCACCGCACTTCCTGCTGTTCACAGTCCAGAAACTATGGGTGACAGCATTGAACGTTGAACGTTTGAACCTAAAATTACGGATTCAAGCAATTCATCACTTCAACCATAAAATTTCATCATTAAAATGTTTGAAACGTCATGCAATTAGTACAATTTAGCTGCTACAGCTGTGCTCAATTTTTAAACAAATTATTAGCATTCTACTGTAGAAAAAAATCGAGTAATATTCACAATCTTTGTAAGACCATTTTCTTCGATTGGTTCGAACATAAGTAAATACTGAAGGCTAGTAAATCACCAACATCATTCTGACGAATATCATCCTGAGTTATTTATAAACTTTGGAAGTAATTTGAAACATGCATTATTGAAGATTTTTAACAAGTCGTGGACCAATGGAATTCTACCGACAGATTGTACTTATGCAACTGTTAAGTTCGTCAGGAAACAAGGCAAGGCTGACTATATATTACGTACCCTTTTCTAACTATCCTATTAGCTTGACATCATTCATCTGCAAAATTATGGAAAGATTGGTACTTTTTAGATTAATCAAGGCAACTGATGTGTATAATATTATTGATCTACAACAAGATAGTTTTAGGACGTTTAGTTCAACAACTCACTTTGTTTTACGACTTCTATAAAGTATATTTGATGGTTTTAACAATGGTAATAAAACAGTTCCTTGTTTCTTGGATTTGGAGAAAGCTTCTATGCCGGACTGTGTATGGCGAGATGGACATCTTAACAAGCTATGTGGTGCTTGCATTACTGGCACATTGTGGCTGTGGATTATAGGTTTTTGTAATCAAACAGACGTGCTAGATGTCTAATTAATGGATATCAAGGGCCTGCATTTGTTTCTTCTATGGGTTTACCACAGGGGAGTGTTATTCAGCCAAGTTTATTCAACATTTTCGTACCTGATATGCTCAACTCTGTAGAGGGAAATCATTGCAAGTATGCAGATGACGGTAAGTTATGGTCCACTGCTCCGGATGTCATCAGTCTAGCTTCATTAGTTTGCTCTCACGTAGAACATATTATTAACTGGTGTTGTTTATGGTGTATGTCACTTAATATAAGTAAAACTGAAGTTAATGTGTTTAGTAGAGTTCTTCATATACTAACTAGTAATTCTCCTCGTGTTTTGTAATGTATTGCTAAAGCAAAACCAATTTCCAAAGCTACTTGGCATTACCCTAAATGAGAAATTAACCTTTCATCCCCACATTGTCAAACTATCAATGACAGCTAGCAAAACTCTTTCAGTCATTAAAGAGATAAGAGGTATTATTAATGTGATGGTCCCCCATCTAGCAGATTACTGCCACTAATTATTTTTCACTTTAAGTATTAACCTAAATGCTATCACGAATTGTTTACCTCCGATTGATAATATTGATGTATTGGTCCAAGCTTGTGCTGCCACCTTTAGTCAAGAGTAGCATTATCTTCGACGAAGTTATCCAATAAATGAAGCCATTTTCTGTTAAGCTACCTTAAATATGTAATTAGGCAGAAGAAGATGAAATTAATTTCGTTTCAACATTTTTATTTTTCAGAAAATATGTTTAGCAACAATTTTATCCATGACAATATTATGTCCAAGTTTGAACAAGTTTGTGAAAGCTTCGTCGCTGTACTATTGAGGTCACTTCACCCAGAACTCGTTTCTGATTGGTCGGCTAGCTTTCGAAGCCGGATATTAGGCGTATTGGCAGTGTAGAATGGCTGTGTTGAAAAATAGTCATATGTAACTAAATCATGGTTTCTTTCATACGATGATTGAACGAAAAATGGATGGTTTGTTCATTATTATGATCTTCTTATTTGTTGGTGAACGATGTTCTTCTTTGGCTGGTGAAACCTCGTCAGTTAGGCAATTGCTGAGAGACATTTGTTAAATTAGGCATTCATTACACAGCCTAATTACCTTTACGTTGGATGAAGATACTGTCACCTTTGATGTCACGTTTGATGGTCTAAATCGCTCCCTTTCTGCGTGTGAACCCGGGGGAGATGATCTTCTCGTTATCTGATCTCAAGAGATCCCATTCTGTGTCCCTGCCAGTTCGATGGGAAGCTGTGGAGACTTCCTGGAAAAGGCTACCTGCTGCCCACGAAATAGACTGAGAGAGACGCTAACTTAGCCAACTTCCACTGGAGACCGAATTCTGCTGCATTACTACAACGTGTGTGAGAAAGGACCGGTCCTACCCAAATATTGGAGACCTCGCCTTGGTAAACTACTATTTTGTTATTGTTGTTTGCTGAAAGACTTGTTTTTTATAATGTCCTGTCCAATGTTCGCTCCGTAAATTGAAATAATAATCCTGACACTTATCTATAAAAGCAAAAATAATTTGCCAACGTGTTTTATTGTCTCAGGATGTTACAATTAATATTTCAACTACACATCTACTTTGTATTTATGTTCATTCGTTGGTGGACTATGATGTTATCATCTGGCAAGTTGCAGATTGTAAACATCTGGCTATGTTAGAGGCTGTTCAACGGAAGGCTTTACTTTTATGTCTGGATCTTCCTTCAACTGCTGGTGTTGAAGTATTGGAAGTTGTCAGTAGTGCACCTCCGCTGGATCTGTGATTTTTTTGAACTTGCTGTTACAGAGCTTGCAAAAATTGAATCCAAATCAATACCTAATCCTCTGAAAGAACAACTAGAAGATTTTAAAGCAGTTGGCTAGGGTAATATCAGATGTGTTTCTCCTATGGCATAAGCTATTTTTTGCCACGGTAGATAGAAAAGCGTGGGAATGTTATAATTTCTCACGTGGTTATGGAAGTTGATTTCGTTCTATAAATAACAATTTTACATATATTCATGTGGCTAAACCTAATTATTGGAATGTACTAGGATCCTCAAAGAATAGGTCAAAAGCACAAGAACTTCTTGGGAAAGCCTTTGTTTTAAATTCTTTAAGCAGTCTTTCAGATAATGCTGTTTTGCATTAAAAGATGGTTCTTGTCCTGACAATCCTGGACCATGTGCAGCAGGAGCAGTAATTTAGTCACATTTTCAGGAATTTTGTCAGATCAGTGAACTAGTAGCATTGCATGGAACCATTTTGTTAGCTGAACTCATTGCTATATTTGCTGTGTTACAGTTTGTTGCAGAAAAATTAATCTTTGTTGTTACAGATATTAAAAATGTTGCAGTTTTTTCAGTCGATGTTCAATAGACAATGTATCTTTACGATGCTCTAGTAACTATTACAAAGATCTATGTGACAGTACAAAAATTTATATTAAATTTCTTTATAGTATTGACATGTTAACTTTATATGGGTTACTGTAATATTGTAATATTATTGGTAATGATCTGTCTGATTCCTTGGCTAAAAAAGCCGCCCATGATGCTCAATTTATGGATGTAAATTCCTGTATTTACACTTTGCAAGCTGTCAAGAATGCAAGCCGAAAAACTTTACTTCGTAAATGCCAATTTCAGTGAATCACTCTCCAAATGGTAGATTCTTCTATGTTTTGTGGGCGTCTGTGACCTTCAATAGAAGACTTGATTTTCCATCAAAGTCACAGTTTTCCAAACTTCTTCAATTACATACCTAAACTTAATTACTACCTTCATAAATGGCGCGCTTCCACATTAGACAACTTTAAAGAGACAACATAAATATTGTTGTTGTTGTTTCACAAAATAATAAGAGACTTCACAAAATAACAAAATTACACTATAAGCAAAGAGCTACATGTGGACTATCAAACTGACACGTGTCAAATAGTCGGCGTATACAGAACCGCATAGCTTATATAAACTTTACGAAGGGGCCAGTTAACGGCCGATGCATATCAGGTCAGGTGATCAAGCCAGTGTAAAACTATATGTAAGAATACCACGTAAATAACCTACAGATCGACATGTACAGATTATTTATCAACAACAGGAAATATTAAGCAAACTAAACGTATTTAAAGTAAAAAGAAAAGATTTTGAAGAAACAAAGCTGCAATGTTGATCAAAATAACTATAAAGATGAAAAATAACAACAAAACCTAGAATTGAACTCGCGACCTATGTGTCGCGGACCCTACAGAAAGTTTTTGTCCGAGAGTGTGCTTTATCAAAGGGATGTGCTGTTATACAATATTTCCTGATATACAAGCTTACCTAATTTCAAGTTAGCTGATTTGTCTTGTGAAGTCGCTGACTAAGAAAATGTTGATATTGAGGCGATAATTAAAGATCTTTGTTCTTTTATGGATAGCATTGAATGTTTAAACAAGCGGACACTATAATATTGCCCACGTTTCGTCAGCGTTGAGTCATATCACTGTATTCTCTTCAGCATTTAAGAAGAAATTTTCTGTTGTGATAAACAGCTTATATTGTGTTGATTTAAGCATTTACATGAACATTTTGTCGATAGACATTGATGAGGAGAAAATGTGTTCGAAAATCTTTTAAACTCGATTCGAACTTTGAAATGCTGAAATTCGGTTCTATTCGAATGCAGAGTCACAAATTCTCATTCGATTCCAATGCCACAAAGTCAGCGGATTCGACATGAAAGTAATATGTTTATCTATGGTTAGCGCCTAGTCGACCAGATAGTCTTTTCCGTTCGGCTCGGACCGCGGCGCTTTGTCCACTTTGAACATTGTCTCTTGGGTCCCGACCATGGCTAAACGCTAGTGTAGTTATAGGTATTTTTGGTATCACCTTGGTACTATACATGCACAGAGATAGTATTTTGTTTTCGTTTTCAATTATCTTGTTGTATTGGACGGTTTATCACATTATAATGATGTCATGTGCGATGCGATTTTGTAGCTCTTTGACAACAACAATTATTAGGCTATCTCCCAGTTATTTTTAAATTTTTCTCAATACTAAAGTTTTAGAATTTAGATCATTACACGAACATTACTTAACGATCAGCTTTGTTCGAATTTAAGTTGTAAATGACAATTATTGATGATTATTCTATTCCGAAATGCATGTGTGAAATGAAGCAGTGTTTAGCAGAGAGTTTAATTCATAAAAATATTGTTAATCCAATTAATCGTTATCTGCACCAGTTCGTTTGTTTGCTTTTTTGTAGCTTAAGTAATTTTCATAACAAGTCTTGGCCTAATTCGGAAAAATGTCATTAATTGATGTCAGTCAGTGGAACAGCGAACAAGTGTTTAGTTGGATAAAAGGTATGGCTAAAGACACGATGCATATATTTTTCCAAAGTTCTGTTTTAAATCTGAAAATGAATATAGTAGAGTGGCAAAATAAAATTGTCACTGAAAATATTTAGCTAAATGATCTATTTTGAATTTGTTTATAACATTGTGTAAATGTCAACACTGGTTTGTAAAACTACTACATTGAGACAATTAAACATTTGTTAGAATAAATATTACCACACAATGGAGTGTTTTGTTAGCAGTGAGAAGTTGTTTGATGAGCTTCACAACTATTATTTTTGACAATACTTTACACTGTAGTAGTTGTTCTATGTTCTATGTTAGTATCAAAGCATAGTAAAATTGTTAATGATGAATCAACGGTAATAAGATAAATAAATACTCTCCAGTGACTAATATGATGTGAATAGGCTATTATTAGGTGTGAATCAAAATTTGACAAGAACAGTAGAACACCATATATGTTGGTGTAATTCACTAATGATGCAATTCTAACCATTTCTCTACTTACTCTAAAACTACCTTATATCATGATTCCTTCTTCATTTCAACTCCACACTTCTGGAATGACCTTTCTGAAGATGTTAAAAATGCAGCATCCCTAGCATAATTAAAATTGACCATCTTGAGCAGTTCCAAACTTGCTTCTCTCCATCTTAATTTTACCTTTGTTGTAGACTGGGAAAATTCATCTTGCGAGCATGAGGCTAGGTACCAGTCTCTTAGCTGGTCATATGTTTGCAAATCATATTGCTGATTCTCTTAACTGTTTATGTGATGTCCCATTTGAGGATCCTAAACACTTCTTTCTAGAATGTCCCCGTTTCCACAATACTCGGTTCCTCACTATTAATCCCTTTCCAGTTACAGTTAATAATAACATTAACATTATACTGTATGGTGATATTAATCAGTCATCGTCTTTTAACAGAAATGTTACACTAACGTCTATCAATTTTTATTGTGTTAAGCAAAAGATTTCAAAGTATGTAATTTACATTGTATGATCGTAATGTAGCATAATTCACACACTGCTCACCACATTATTAATTATATAGTTAACAGGAAGTTGCCTTTTCATCAGCTGTAAAAAGTTTGTTTTTGCTTATCTGTTTTTTTCCAATCTTCTATTTAGAGATGTATTCGTAATTGTGGCACATAAACTGGTTGCATCAAATGACTAAATTTTTAGCTAAGAGCATTTTCAGCTAAAACACCTTGTAACCTTAATAAATTTGTAGACCCTTGACGTTAATGCCGATATCTGAGTATCATTAATCATCCACTTCATTGTTTCATCTATCATATCCCTATATCATCTGCCTCCAACTAATCCTGGCCATTTTTTTTCTTCTTTGCACATTTTTGCTTCTTGTTTTACATCAATATCGTATTTCTTAATGATTTTTAATACTGTGACTGTTGTCTAGTGAAAGGCTTTTATAACTTATAGTTTTTTTTAGAAACCTGTTAGCCAGTCTCTATGTACTGTCAGACAGTTTCAACTATTCATGTATTGTTTCAATTTTCACTGTACATCATTTTCAAATGATGTAATAACTGTTAAATTTTGTTTAGGATGCTTGAGCATTCGTCGTAACAAGCATTCTCGACAAATTTGTTTGTTTGTTTGTTTTTTAAATAATCCAGTGGGCATCTATCTTTCAAAAGTAAGACAACATCGAGCTATGGCCAAGATTGTAAAGGAAGGTCAAAGTCAATCTCACAGTAATTTCTATCAATTTAACATGCTATTAACCACTAATACTAGCCACCCACATTGTACATAATGTGTCACTGATGCATGTACCTTGCACACAGAAATTAAAATGCAGAACAGTGCAACCAGCTTCTGTGAAAACTTCACAACAAAGTGTGGCAGACTGTTGTATCATTTCAGTGCATCAGAACCATATCATTACACTAATCTTATTTGGCAATAATTGCTGTTTCTTGTTTACAAGCAAAGTACCTTTTAATGACAAATTGGTTTTACATATCATACCTCATTTTGCCTTAAGTTCTAAAGCACAATTTTTTGCCTGTAATAATTACTTAAAATTAAATAATTTGATATTAACTTAAAAAATTAATTAATGACCCATATGAGTCAGGTAGTACTGTCATCATGCAAATATTTTCTTATTTTTGTAGGTCTCGATGATGCTGTGGCTCTTTATGCAAATCAGTTTTTAAACAATGGCATTGATGGGAAAAGATTGCTGATACTTGATCATCATTCATTGGATAAGTTGGGTGTTACTAAGCTTGGACATCAAGAGCTTCTTTTAGAGGCAATAGAATTACTTAATCGCTTGGTATGTGCATTCGTGTTTATATTTTAAGGTAGAAATCATGGATTTTATAACTTTCAAATAATTAGCTTATAAAATATTTGTTGCGTTGCATATTTTGGATTTTATGCTAATCTTCTGGGGGTAGAATTAATGAATTTCTTGATTGATTTATGCGAGTCTATTATATAACATATAATTAATAGGGATGCTGATACTTTTAATTACAACGTTGAACTTACTGCATTAGGAAACCGAAATATTCTCAAGAATGATACCAAGATATGGTAGAACGATGAAAGCTGCCAAGATACGTACTAAGATAAAATCTTAAGAAAACCATTCATTGCAAGCTAGGGTCACCAAACTTGTAGGGTGGGTAGCCCTGGGTGGGGACGTACAACAGTGTAGCAACCAGTGACCAGTGGTCAAGGGGGGGAAAGGCAGTGGACGTCGGTCAGTTTTTCCTTTAGGTCACAACTCCTCCTAGGGCTTTTGATTTTTTGCAAATTTTTTTCACATATATTTGCGTACTCTGGGGTAGATGTGCACCTGGGGTTTTTAAAAGCTGGCAAGTTATCTATGTACACATGTGACCAGAGTTGTCGGGTCAAAGGTCATGGAGCGGGCGGGTCCTCATTTATTTTTCTTTATGATCCATCTGCTCCCACAGTTTTTGAGCTAGAGCCACAGTATTTGGTATATTGCTAGGTGGTGTCGTGGCCTTGCACATTGCAAGATATGGGTCGCGCGCGCGTGTAGCAAAATTTTCCGCTAAGGGGCAAAAACGGAAAAATGGGCATCGGGAACAGAAGTGCATAAAGTGTTGAGCAATGGAGCCTTGTAGCATATCAAATGAAAGGTCTCGATGAGGCAGGTCGAACGGCATAGGTTACAATGAGAATAGCTAATCCACGGCGCCGCTAGGGGGCAAAAACCGAAAAAATGGGGGTCGGGAACAGAAGCGCACCAAGTGTTGAGCAATGGTACCTTGTGGCACATCAAATGAAACTTGTCGATGAGGCAGGTCGAATGATATAGGTTACAGAGTGAATCGTTAACCTGTGACCCAGACAGAGGCAAAATGGGGGTCGAGGAGACAAATGCCTTCCAGGGTCTATCGAAAGTCGGTTGTTGTATGTGAAATGAAAGGTCTCCATGAGACAGACTGAATGATATAAGTTATGCCACGATTGTTGACCATTGATGGATGATATGCTGAACAATTAAATGTTGAGGTTTCATTGTGAAATGCACTTTCCATGTATTCAAGCAGTTCAAAAAAAAGAAAATAAGCACTTTCAAAAAAGGTTGTCGTCTGTTTATTTTTAAAGCTCGATCTTATAACTATTATTTGCAAAATCTTCAGTTTCTGATGACATCAGAAACATTGTCAACTAGTTTCAGTTGAATTTCGCAGAACTGTAAACAAGAAAGTTTGCCGTCTGTATTTGTACCAAAATGTTTTTGAAAATACACAACTAACAACATTTATAATGTGCAAAGTCAACAAATAATTTTGCTTTCAAAATACATATGTGCTGCAGCACTTATGTTTGAGGGTCATGAAGTTCTACCGAAATTGTAGAATGATCCTAGTATCTATATAATGCAAACAATTATAAACGAAAATCAAATTTATAGCTTGTTGACTTTGCTACTTTAAATTACAAAACAAATTGAGAGAACATGACCTTACCCATGAAATGGCTTAATTTGCATAATTGTATGGAATGAAGAAAAAAATAAAGAAGGGCAATTACCTGTTTTTCTTTTTAGCCCAAAAAGTAGTTTGTTTTCTTTTTAGCTCAGAAAATAGTACTGAATTAATATAAATATTTTTTATATTATTCTAGTGCTACCAATCTGAATCTGAAACTGTGCAAAGTTTGTCTTTAGCTTTAAGCACAAGATCTCGTCAGCTGTTAACTGAACTACAAGATGCTCATGATTGTAATGACCAAGTGCCAAATTCCTTACTGTTATCTGTTAGTTACTTAATGACTGCTAGTAAAGCATTGATATCTTGGTTGGACAGGTAATTTTTCAGGATATAGATTTGTGCTTTTTCTGTCAAATATGGCAAACAGTTAAATCACTGTTTAAACCAATTCCGATTTTCAATGACACACTTCTAATAAAGAATAGTTTTTATTATTTTTTTTAAAAATTGTCAGATACTGCTAAAAAAACCTTTTAAAACATCTAACAAACATGCTCACCGCGGTTTTTTATGCTCACCAGGAAACACTATCATCGTTTTCCTGTAATACAATTACTTATAAATATTAGTTCAATATTCAGTGGAATATATTTTTTACCACTGTCCTAAGAAATGCTGGTTTGGTATCTGTTTGAGTTTAGACTTTCATAAGGGATATTGTTCATTTGCAAACAAGAATACGAGAACTGTTGCTTATGGAGTAGGCAAGAATCTTTGTGATTCTGTGAAAGAAATATGTAGTAGTGGCATTGCAGTCTTAAGTTCACTTTCGAAATATTTTGAATTTTTATGTCATGGTAGACCACAGGATAGACTGGCTTTATTTCAGTAGCACTTTGATGTAATAAATTGTCCTGTACTGTTACACGTTCTTTCTGTACCCTCTTGTATCACCCTTATATTCATTATTGGTCCAAATAGCAAAAATAACAGAATGTGACTAAAAATTTGAAATTGAGATGAGCACAGCTAAGTAAACTACATCGCTTGATATGTTCTAGATATCCGTTCGATGATGATGATGACTTTTGGAACTACAGGAATCATGTTGTAAACTTATCACTAGAGATTACTACTTACATCCATCCTGAGAAGTCTAGCAGCTCCCTTCGACCAAACTGGAAAGAGCACATATCTAAAAAGGTTTGTGCAGTCAGTTTTGGAAAAGCTATTCCATTTGTCATTTTTACGCTTACCCTTTGGAATTTGGATAATATTTTATTGGGACATTTTGGAATTAGTTTCATTTTTGCAAACAGAAAAACGAGTTTGGAGCTGTGCATTTTTATATTAGTATGTTTCCTCAGCTATCTGGCATTAATCTGATCATATGATTTTATCAATAATTTATTAGAATTTCAAGTAATTTGATTGTTGAACAGTGGCATGCAAAGGAGAAAGTAATTTTTTTATTTTCCTTTTTTTAACAAATTTGTTTGCTGCAGTGCCAGAAATTAATAGAGTATTGTGAAGACTTAGTACAGAGATCTCGTGACCCCATTGTCTGCCAACCTGTGTATTTTGAAATAGCTGTGATCAAGCGGCACATTAATGAAGAATGGGTGAGTAAAAGTCCTCAAGTTTTTGAACTAACAGCCAACTAACTTGTTTATTGTTTTTTAATTCTCAAAATGTTTTGCTCTAGTTTGTATTGCAAAGAGTTGCGCCCTGCTAGCTCTTGAGATTTTGTGTAATTTTTATTTAAGGGATGCCAAGCAAAGGATGTGAACTACTTTACAAATGTGCCCATTGGCATGATATTCTATGTAATATTATTTCAGTCTGCATTTTTGTGCTCCAACAAACGTACTTGCAGAAATGCATTCAAGTACTTCTCACTAGTAGCAACATTAGTGATCTGTGAGAACATGTGTTTAGTTGGAAGTGCAAGTTGCATTTTCACTCTTTGCCACAATTTCTGACCCTTGTTAGAAAAAGAAAAGTTGTTATGCGACCAAGCATTTAATCCAGAGATGGATGAAAAGATTAAACTGACTAGACTGGATTGATGAACTATTAACCTAACAAATCGTAGTTTTTTGTTTCAATCTGCAATGTGCAGTTTTTTCACTTTCAGATTCAACAGTTTTTTAAGTCATCAGAAGTTGCTTTTGAAATGCAATGCTGAATGTTGAAATAATTAATGTATTTCACGAGTTTTTTAGACAAACAGTTTTTCTAGATTCTAGGCTATAAATTATAGGCAATGGTCTAGTTTTTTGCTTACTGTTGTTTTTAATGGCATGGGCACAAGCTTAACAAAATAAATTATACGTATCTTTATAATTATATCTTTATAGTTGCAGCATTGTTAATTAAATAAACATATAAAAGCAATACTAAATTAGAATGTCTGAAAAATTTTTGCATCTCCATTGGGTATTGAGCCTGACCCCTTTTGCTTTTTAGGCACTGTGCTAGGCATTATTGGGTCCTCTCACTTTTCAGACTCAGAAATTGACATTATAAGTCAGTAGCAGTCTACCAATGAGGAATCAGTCCACACCCGTATCATGACACAATATGAAATCATTGATATAAACACGTGAAAGTTTGAAAAAGTCTGAAAAATTTTATACCGTTACTGCGATGTGCAAATCCAAGATTTTGAAAATCTAAGCGTGACATATGGGAAAATCGGATGTGTATCGAGAAATTTTTTATTTAGTTTAGGCTTAGTTTAGGCTTTTCCATATTTTGTAAATTGTGCTTTCTGTAAATGACAGGATTAAAGTTTTCTGGTTGTGAGTAAGTAAAATGATTCATTTTATAAAATTGTTACTAATAAATATAATAGCATTCTCCTTTATTTAGGGTATGCATATTCAGTCGTCATACCTTGGGACACATATAATCAGCAGTATATACATGAATGTGAGTACAGTCTGATGTTATGCTTTAAGGAAAGATTTTTACTGGCTAAACTGGAACTGTTAACAATACGTCTTTCAGTTTCTTTATTGTGCAAATCTATGTTCAGCTTTCAGTTTCGAGGCTTACTTAGTGGTTGTGGCAGGACTGAAACTTAGCTTATTGTTAAGAATAATCATCTAAGATGAGGAACTAGGAGAGGTTTTTTTATTCGTTCTAGAGAAAATGGCTCAGTTGAATTAAGGAAAAAATTCTTTCATTAGATGCAAAGAAGATTCAGATATTTTTACCCAGTTTGATTAACTAGCTGCTTAAGAGCAGAGCTTTTTTATGACATTTAAAAAACTGATAACATGCAAAGTTTTCCATTTAGTGACAAGTTTTTTATCCAAATTTTCAGTAATACTACAACCGGTTTTTTGAAAGTGCTTTCTAGTTTTTGTGTTATGCATTGCACATCTTTATTCAGGTTTATTCATATGTATTTATGTATCCGCCTAAAGAACAGAAATAGTATGGCTGATAAAATAATCAGGAAACAGATTTTCCTAACAGGTTGCTGTTTACTCACTAAACAGACTAGGAATGGAGTAGACGGATATTATTTGTTCACTATATGTGACAAAATAATAGTTTCTTATGGCCATAATCAGTAATTAATAATCATCCTAGTAAATGTATAGTATAAACATAAATAATGTACATGTGTTTGTAAGTTATGACAAAATTAAATAATGTGTTGACAAGCTGTTTTTTGTTACTTGTGTGTGTAGTGCTGGCTAAAAAGTATTGCAGTGATAGCACACATGTAATGTAAACATCCCTGTATTAGTAATGTATAATAGTTTCACATTTCTCATAGAACTACTGTTTACTTCCTCTTCCTGCTTCCCTTTTCGTTCACTCTGTGTTCTGTTAGTGGAAAGTACTATTTTAATAAGTATACAATTGTGTGTATTTAACAGGTGTTTAAAAGTTTCGTATTAGTGAACATAATTGTGACTTGATAAGTAATCATGACAATCTCAATATAAGCTAAAGTGTGTATGCACTATGTATAGCTGTATTATGCGAATAACATGAAAACTCTGTTTTTACAAGTTTTTCCACACCATGGTGCAGTACTTTTTGCTTGCACATTTTTGTTCCAGGCTTTATTTCGGCTTCCCAGTTTTTCAGTAAATTAATTTTTTTTGAGACATTACATGTTTCCGATTATGTATGCTGATTACTGCTTCATTTGTTTTTGCTTACAGGAGCTTACTGTTGGTAAGAATTCACATGCTTTTTAGTATTGCTTAGGCAGAAGTTCACAAATATGATATTATTTTTACTGAGTGCATACTGGTGCTGCGACGGTTTACAGTAAATATCAATCTTGCTGGGAATAACCTGAAAATTTGAACCTGTTAATTTTGCTCGTTCTTTGTTCGTTAGTATGTTTAATTTACTGTACATATTTCGTTATTTCATAATTATCGTGAAGATAAGTGGTTTCTATTAAATTTTATTTTGTGTTTTTCATTTTCACTTTTTTTACTTCATCAGGAAGTGAAAGTTTTTTTTTTATTTGGGAAAGGAGAGGCAGTGAAATTAGATTAAGGAACATTCATGACAACTAAACCTGCACTCTGATAGCAAAGTAATTATAATGTTGTAAATAATTTATGTGTGGGTGCTGTATTAAAGCCTGTATTACAATCTGCATATCACTTAGTTAGTTAACAGGTTTAGAGAAGTAAGACGCCATTTGCAATTAAGTGATTAGGATAAGTTCCTCTCATACTTCCATACATGACCAACATCTATTATTTTATTTTATTGTTAATTCTTTCTTATTTTTAATTGAACGTGTTCTTTGTAAATGGTGTTAATAATGACTAAGTATAAATGAATGGCTAATGCATAATAAGCGTTTGCTTATCAATTGTGATGTTTCTGTACGGAATACATGTTAAGTGTCAAATAAATCACAAGGTTACACTTTTTTAGAAGATGTTAAACTGTTTCGTATGTGGCCTTGTTCCAATGGCATCTCTTTAAAAATCAAGAAACAATCTACTGAACAAAGTTCTAGAGCTTTATGTAAGACAAACATCATTAATATAGAATATTTGTAGCTGAGTGAGGAAAATTTTAGCGGTGAATTGCATGTAAATAGGAACTCATTACTCAAGGATTTACTGTAGAACTAAATTCAAAAGATTAAAATAGCGTTACATTCATTCATTCACAGATTAGCATAACATTTACATAAGAACTAAAAGACCACTCAAAAGTAGGCAAACCTATGAGCCGTGTCTATTAAACACTAAGCATTCGAGGCAATTTTGTTAGCTCAATGTTCAATTTTGTTATCTACAATAATAAGTCGTTTAGAAAAAAAATTAGTTATGCCAATTCAACTTGATTATGGTGTCATTAAGCATGTAATTATAATGACATATACGAATAAGCTCAACTTTAGGTAAAAGAAACTTGTGTTTGACAAGTTTATGTTTAACTTACAGAAAGTGGCAGCTCAGAGGTTAACATTTCATTTAAAATTGTATACTTTAATCAATATTAGCTTTTATTGTACATCTAATGTACTATGGTGTTATTATTTTATTGCGATATTATGTTTTTGCATTCTTAGTTTTTCTTGTCTATATTTGTGTCATTGAATTCCATGCAGAGAAAAGCATTAAATACACAAATTTCTATTACTTATTATTAATTATTTAGAATCATAATTCTGTGTTATGTCATCACGTATAATTTTGGATGTGTTGTACAAGTTGTAAGTTGCATGAATGTGTTTAGGAGCATGGCAAAGCACTTGTTTATGTGTGGTTACAGTTATTGAAATGAGTTTTAATCTATGAAGTGTTTGTTAAGAAATAAAAATTGTTAAATTGGCAATTTAATTTTCATATGTCAGTAAAGCTTTTGTACGTTTCAGTCTCCAGCTGATAAAAGTGACAAGTTAGAAGCAGGAGATGAAATAATACAAGTTAACGGACAGACAATTGTAAGTAGCAGCATGCATATGCTAGTTTTAAATGTAAAATTATTGTTTGCATTGTAATAAGAAAATAACTTTTGTTTAGGTAATATGCAGAATTTGTTTTCATTATCCCTGTTTTATTAAAGCGCCGTTTAATATCAAGCTTTGTAAAATCTTGTGTGACAAAATTAACTTAAGGAAAAGCAAATTTTAAACTGTAGCTCAAAATGTACTGTCAAAATATCTATATTTTTGAGAGCAAATGGTATTGAAGATTTGTTGTCTCAGATGTCTTACAAATACCTTGCTAGTCTTTCAGTATTGCATTCTTGCTGGCATGCCATGCATACCTGGAATAGCAACTATAGCATCTTCTCGAGTTTAAGTTACACAAAAATAGGATACTGTAGTAGATTAACAATATTGTGATACTGAACATAATATTAGGTTAGCCTCATGAAATCACGGGTTAGCTAGTTTTATACAAAAGCACTACCATTCCTCTAAGAAACGTCTTGTTACTGCAAGTTGTGACAAAAGCTTATGCTTTGTGTAATAACGAGATTTGCAGAAGTGTTCTAAACTATTTCTAATAATTACTGTAGTAACCGCGACTTGAATATGAATGCCCAAAAATATGAAAATCAAATTTAAATAGTTAATATATCAGTGCATTTTATGTGTAAAGTTTATATATTTTACGATATTGTCTGACTGTTACATAGCAGCACCACATTGTACTCTTCGGTGATTTTATTTTGTTGGCAGATGTAAAACCAGTCTAATCACTCAAAACTCTCAGCTTTTTAGGCCTTGCATTGTTTTCCATTGTTTGCTCACATATTTATTTTTTTGGCAGCTTGGGTGGCCACTGAAGAAACTAGTTGCAGCTTTGCGAGAGCATAGTACTGAAGTCATACTCACTTTGAAAAAACAGCCACTAAAACATGATGTTGATATGCACACTACTGTAAAACCTAAACGTGTACAGCAGAAGACTTATGCTACATTGCCTAGACAGTGGATACCCACTCATAAGCGTATGGGCAGTGAGCCTCAACATACACCAGCCAGCGAATTATTTGCAGGAGACAGTTCAAATAAGAAACCGGGCTCAGGCGACATGTATGTACTTTCAGTGTTTGATTTCTAGTCAGTTTGGCAAGCACTGAACGTAATATTGAAAAACTCTGAAGTTTACTTAAATAGTTTGCTGGTTCTTCATTATGCAGATTATTGTTGACAATGTTTCTTTTTTGGAGAATGGATTTTATGTTAGTATTTCTTTTGCATACAATGGAACAACTATGTAAATAATGTTGTAAATGTTAAATTCCATTATCAAACAGTAACATGTAACACAAGTGTAATAGGTGAAAACTTACAGGAAAAACTTTTCCTTCTGTTTTACGTCTTTTCAACTGCTAAGAGCAACTCTATAAGTCATTAGATTTATCCTCTCCGATTTAGTTCCATGACATTTCTATTTACTGCACAGATCAGCAGATTTGAGGCATTTGATTTTATATAGGAAAGCTGCAAACGTTAAACTAGCAAAAAACGTCATGACGCCACCAGTAGAATCAGGCGAACCTGCAAATGCACCTTTCATTACAATCACTGGAAACGAGGATGATAAAGATCTTCTCCATGTTGGTGGTATTGATCTTGATGATGACGGCGATGATGAGTTGCATTTGACAGTCCCTATCGTAAACGAAGCTGCTGCAGCCGTGTCAATTTTTGATATTGAGGGCAATGCTGACAGTGTAGTTGAGAGCACACAACAAAATGCCGGCATTTCTGAAATGAGTCCAAATAATGTACGTTTGTTTGAGGATAGTGGCTATGTCTCACCTAACTGTGCTGCATGCCATATATTTGTAAACACTTATAAATGTATTATTTTCTAAATAATTTTTCACATGTTGTTTGCTCAAATTTTTTCACATAAAAGCTAAGTGCTACTCATTTTATACCCCTAATCACCTTTATATAAAAATAACTTGTGATATTAACTTGACCTTTCATGTTTGCATGTTTAGTTGATCGTTATCCAAGTCATTTTGTTGTGCTGATGCTAAGTTGGTTTTATCATTAGCATAGACTCAGATTCTAATCCATGCTTAATGCAAGTCACGAAATTTGAATTACTGAAATCGCCTTTGTGTGATTTTGTTACTCTTTCCCCTAACAGTTCATGCATGATTACAGGTAGATTCAGACACATCCACTAACCAGTCTTCTGAAGTTCCATTCCAAAGGTAGATTATTTAGATTATTTGGTCATTACCTGCGCTTTTACTTTTGAGATGAAGAGAAAACAAGTTGCAAAGTTTAAAGAGTTACTTTAAGGCTTTAAGCTTATTAATGATTCTTATTTAAAACAGATTGACGAAACTGTAACCACTGGTATGTGTTTTCACACGTTTCTCATTAGTGTCATAATTTCACTGTAAGTAGGTCAGGGTAGTACTTACTTGCATGTGAAAAATAATACTTTAAGTCTTCAATAAACACTGGCATCCATCCAAAATATAAATCCAAATTATTTTATTCAAATTGAAGATGATTTGGCCCATTGGACAAAAGGCAGTAAACATGTTTTCCCAGTTAAAGTGCATGAGAACCATAAATTCGCATTGCATGAGTTAACTCTTAACATACATGTATAGTGTGCTCTGTACTGAATTGATTTTAAAAACTTTCGTTGTAAGCTGTGTGTATTTTATTGCCGAACCTCTTATTGTTTTGCCACATGTCCTTTAAGTTAAATATTCTAAGGTCTTGACTTTACTCCAGGCAAAAAGTACTAGAATGTGTTTGTTTTTTGTTTATTTGAAGCAAGAACCAATTTCCTTTTTTGTCCAAAACCACTGTTCAAGTAAAACGTTCCTGCATCAAAAAACCCACCAAAAAAGTGGAAATAATTTGAAACAAGTAGTGTTGTGGTTCACTAAATGAAAATAAAATGTTTTACATAGAATAATTTTTATCATTTATCTAATTTAGTTGCTTGAACTTGCTCCACTTAGCTTGTAAGTTTTACCTGAAATTCTATTGATGCTTGCAAAACTCTTCAACACATTTGGAATTCAGCTTACCTGTATAGAAGGGCGTGAAATGTGAATAAGGTCCTTGTTGTTTGGCGTAATGTTGTTTGAGTGTCAACATAATCAGACTAATGTAGCAGGAAAAACAGCTGTGTCAGAACTACATAAATAAACAAACAGTTTTTATAGTCATTAAATTCAACATCGTTAGTTCTTGTGTCTCTTAATTATATAGATATACATCTTATCTAAATTATCTTTATTTACATGCTAATGAATTCTATGTGTTCTGTAACAATGCAAGTAAACTGAAATGGTTTGGTGCTTCAAATTTTATGTGTAAACTTACTAAAGTAAACTATAAACTATTGAAATGCTTGCAAGTTATAAAACCAAAGTTTTATTTTTAGTTACGTGGTAAGAATCGTAGGAGGTATTCCGCAGAGAACCCCGGTGGGCCAGGAATCGAAACCAGGAAAAATTTCTGATATGGACACAACAAAGGTAACGAGTATAATTTTTAACATTTCACTGGCAGTTAGTAAATCATAATTTTAACTTTATGACAAAATTTTT
Organism: Tubiluchus corallicola; assembly: GCA_030141605.1. Taxonomy (NCBI): domain Eukaryota; kingdom Metazoa; phylum Priapulida; class Priapulimorpha; order Priapulimorphida; family Tubiluchidae; genus Tubiluchus; species Tubiluchus corallicola. The sequence continues at coordinate 387,745 of JAQGDQ010000063.1, forward strand.
ATGTTATAAATTTTATGTTGTTACTTGTAGAGTAATGAGATAGATATATGAGTTTTTCTTGAAGTAATTTATTGAGATAATTGTTAATGTTTATGATATTTTGTTAGACCTCATATTTTTAGACCCATTGTCTTTGCTTGCAGTCTAACACATGTCTTGTAATTTCAGCCAAAACATAGAGAAGCAAAATCTTTTATACGTAAAAAACGTCACGGATCAGTAGGTAAGTAATAAGCTAATTAATTTTCTTTAATTAATATTTTCAACTTCTAAATGTTTTACTGACTTCTCTTGTTTTTTTTACAAAAACATTTTTCTATAGGCCTCAGTATGCCCTACACATTCTGAGAAATTGCATACCTAATTTTGATTAAGGAAAACAAAACACGAAGCATCATTGTGAACTAAGAAACGAGAATTTCTAATTCTCAACAAAAAGATGCCTTCTATGATTTCTTATGATTTATGTATTTGATAAAACTACCATTTTCTTATGAAATGAACAGGCAACAGAAGAGTATCTTGCCAAGATTTGGGAAAGGGTGACTGTGAGGGATGGTTATATAAATGGAAAGAACAGAAGGGATTGTTAGGAAGTCGGTGGACAAAACGATGGTGTATACTTAAAAACCAAAATTTGTATTATTACGCACATGAAAAGGTGAGGCATCGATTGATGCAAAATTTCAGTAAATTTACAACATTATATTTATATGCATTCCTTTAGGCATATCATGTTTTTAACAAAACCATCTTTATCAACTCTAGTCGTTTGTTAAATGTGGACTGTTTTAATATGAAAATCTTAAATAGTTTTATTATAATTTTTATATGGGCTAAATCATTTTAGTTTAGTTCTGTGCTGTTCATGTAAATTTTATTTTTTTTCTTATGTTATAATGTATTGCTTGTAATTATAAGTAAATCAAAATGCATTGCACATTGTACTGTAAGTTCAAATAAAGTAAATTAAACTATGCAAGTGGATTTTGAGAGTTTGCACACTGTCAAACAGTTCTGGATCTTACCTACTAGTTGTCACTGCATATAGGCAAAAAGTAGTCATCAGCAGTTATCAAGTTTCACTAGATTTCGGCATTCAATTGGACCTGCTATCTAACTTAATGTATATGTTCAACATACAATAGCTTATACATTCAGCCTAGCATGGTAATAAAATGGACTTTGTGCACTATTCATTGGATTTTATGGATAAGTGAAATTTTTACCAATGTTTAGTTACAGTGCTTGTGAGTTTTTTCTGTTTACTAGTTAATCATAAATCCAAAGAAGAATGCACTTTTACTTTCAACAAGGCAGGGTAGGTTCCTGAATTTTCCAACGGGTTGTATTGTTCCCAGCGGTGACTTGCTTCCAGAATGGTCTTTCCCTTTTATTGCATTATTTGTTATAGAGCAGTGTTAAAATTAGTCAGACGTGGCCTGAAACTGCTGCATCAGCAAATTACTCTTTGACATGTTACAAAGACTGTGCTATTTTAACAAGACGGTAACGCTGATGTAAATAAAGTTGTGACTATCATAATGTGTTGTTCTTTATTACCCAATGACTGTAAACATAACTTTAAGCATAATGTTAAACTTCCTCCCTAAAAGACTGCAGTGACGGGTACCGATCTATTTTTCACCTTGTATTTTGATGCTGTGTTGGTTTATTAGATTGTAAAAAGAATGTGTCTTGGATTACATTTTTTTAACATAAGTGAAAACAAATTCTACTTGCAATATTTTCTTGTTTTCTAATTGCTTCTCAAGAATGTCAGTCTCAACAGTTTGACTGTTTCACACTTCACTTACATGTTTGCACACATCATTTTCAACATTCTGCAACAATAAAGTTTATTTATCAGACTACACTTCTTATTACACACAGATATTATGAATTTTAATATATAAATAAATATTTTTATTCATACAAAACTAAGTTAATTTTCTATTGTTACATTTAGGATGATAAAGCTGAAGGTGTTCTGTATATGCCGGGGTTTAACATATCACCTGCCCCTGAGCTGAAAACAACCAAATAGTAAGTGATTATTCGTATAACTTAGGAACTTAACTCCTAACACAAGCTAACAATGACATCAGTGATGAGTAAAATTTTTCCTTGATAGGAAGATTCCTCATACGTGTTTATGAAAGCAAAAATTGTAATCTGGCACTGCTCAGTGACAGAGCACTGAAACACAAAAACCCAGCAAATTTTAAATTTGTTTTTATATCTGATTTTTTGTAGTTACTTTATTTACTCTAATTTTAAGTTCTGTAATTTATAAAAAAAGTATTATCTTGTTAGTTTTAAATAAGGCTTGTAATGAAGTTTAACAAATATTTCTATATTGTAAGCATTTTCTTTTTATATGATAACCATGTTATAAAAAGTCGTTTTCAGAATATCTGTGTCCTAATATAATTCAGTCATGAGTTTTTTATCTTCCTTTCTTAACTACTCCATTATTTTGAATACTTTAAAAACTGTATGGTATTTGATTTTTTATTTATTTAATGTGCTTATTGGAAATATTATGTTTATATTTCAAACAGACGTTTGTTTCTTTTGGATTTGTAATCGCCCAATTCACAAGAACACGTGTTGCTGTTTTGGATTTATGCCTTTGGGTTAAACCGTGTAAATAAATAACCATGCTTATCGGAGTAAAGTCCAGCGTAATTTGTTTTTTTATATCAATATTATTTATTTTTTTACATGGTATGATTCAGAATGAACGTTGCAGAAGTAGTTAAAGCATTGCTTTTAGATTTCTAACAAAAGCAGGTTTTATGGGTTTTCTTCTAGTCTATTACACGATTAACTTCTGAAATGACGACGAAATGGACTCATTTTCAAACACATAATTTTTAAGGAATGAATGGCAGTGTTATGCTATGATTATGAATCTATTTCACTGATCATCTGATGATCTGCAGACATTGTCTACCTCAAGCTTTGAACAATGGATATTTTACTGAATGTATTGCATATCCCAATGTTAATTACAGCTTGTTTTATCAGAACTTAAAAAATGAACTTAACGTTGATTGAGTATATTTCTGTAAATTAAGAAATAACGTGTTACTTTTTGTGTATCTGTTTATTCTGTTATTCACCCATGACTACATTGACTTATCTCAGATGGGCTGCACTTCATTTTCAGTGCTTTTAAAGCTCATCATCCCGGTACCACATTTTATTTTGCTGCTGAAAGACAGGAAGACGTTACAAAGTAAGTCATATTATAACTAAAAAAATGTTTGCCTTAAAGGAAGGAAACACATATTTTTACAAAAGCCAAAACAATAGGTCAACAGACTTTTTTCATAATAATCCAATCTAGTTACCTGAAAGCTACTACCTCACCTTAAGAATAAGATTAAGTAAGGCATAAGTAAAATGTGCACATAAATTTATTATTCCTTGAGTTACTTTTTATAGACTGTTTAATTCTGATTGAATTGAGAAAGCTGCATGCAGAAACTAGATTATTTTAAGGAACTGACAAAGTTCGGCATATTGCTGCAGTAATATTAATTTTATTGGATGTCCCATCAATTTTCATTCAGTCAAGCAGTTAGATAACAGAAATAATAGTAGTTATTAATAGTAAAATAATGTAATAATAACGAGCCTAGCAAAAGCTTTGCTAAAAATTTTGTTCATAAATAGACTTATGATCAATAATGCATAAACATTCTACATGGTGTATATTTATTGTTTCTTATCACTTTAACATAGCAATTAGCCGACAGATGTTATCATATTTACACACGGAATGCAACTTGTAAACAAGGGTTATGAACAGGGGTTATTGTATTTGATGGATTTTGAGTGATTTTGTGCTATGCAGAAGTCGTCATTGAAGTACTCGGAGTTTGCTAAAAGCAAAAAGCTGAATTGCGTTACCAAGATTTAACTTGTAAGTTCATTAATGTATTTTCAGATGGATGAACAAAATGGGCTTGGCAGCAATAAATTTTGATGCATCAAAAATTGAGACAACAAGTGGATTCAACAAACTAAATGTACTTGAAAGTAAGTCTGATTTCATGATTACAAGTTATTCAACGTACTTCTATTGAAGAAAGGACAATATAGAGTCTGTTTAATTCTCTCTTTACAGCTACATATTAGATGTATAGCTGAATTAACGCTATGCAAGCAAATCTAGTTATTTCAGTTTGTCATGCTACATGATGTTTAAATGAGAGAGTTTGGCAGCTATTTTTATTTTACTAAATAATTTATTTTGTGCTAATTGTTATTACTATAAGTAATATATTAAACATATTATATATTTTTGTGTGCTTTATTTCCGTTTTCTCGTATTTTCAGAGTTCATATTCTACAGTGAAAGTGAGGAGAGTCTCACAGATATCAGTCCTATGCTGAGTCGTAGCACAACCATTCGTACATCTAATGACAGCCTTTCAAGCTGTGGTTCAGCTGCCAGTAGTCCTGCTGTGCCTAGGTTAAGTAACATTTTTATATAGTTTGGTTAAGATAGTTTCTTTTCCCAATTTACATTAGAGCGTTTTAAAAAGGGTGCTATCATTTCCTTAGGTTGTTGATCGGTAGATTTCTGTAGATCTCCAGGTTATATTTTGTGATCAACTTTAAGACACTTATTTCATCTCTATAGGTGATTAGGGTTTGCTAAGTCTGTTTAATTTAAGCGTCTATGTGCTTCTGTTAAGTTAGTAAATTCTTCTGGAAAAATACATACACAAAAACTTCTCTTGCTTCAAATTCTGGATTGGATAAAACACAAAAATTTTATTGTTTTGAATGTTTAATACAGTTGTAGTAAATGCTAGTTCTTGTTCTATTAATATGTTCCAAATAGTAAGAAAATATACAAGACAGTTTGTAAGTTCATTCGTTATTTGAAAGGAAAGGGCTATTTGAGCCAGAGAAACATAATTATTGTTATTAATAGTTGAACAATTTTCAGTTTGTATTGTTTCGTTGGTAAAAAAATTCAGTAAGGTTTTTGTTTCAATGATTTTTTTTGAGGAATTCTGGCAAAGTTTTGCGAAATTGGGTTTTGATTCAGTTGTTTCAATAAATTCGGTCGGGACCAGTAAAAATTCATTTTTATTATTTGTCATTTTCGTCTGACGAACGCTGCCATTAAACAGTTTGCGCTTGGTAGGCCGGCATCATATGAGGTGATGGGCCTGGATGCCATTGAAGTCATTCAGTTGTCGACATCTTCATTTCTATGATGTACGTACATGGATTATTCTTGTTAATTTAGCACAAGAAATTGTGAATTTAGCACAGATTATACTTTTTGTCAGCATTGTTATTAAAGTAATTACTATACTGTTATCTGTTAAGGAAAACTCATTTAAGTACTGGTTACTTACTGTTTGGGTTATCAAAATAAAATTTGTATATATATATCAAGGGGGTTACATAATACCTTAATCTTACCTCTCCAAGTGTGAAAATAAACGCCTTTTAAAAAACCTGCTGAGGTTGAACTTGTAAACTATTGAAATTTATTACTATAAGTTAATAATTCAGCTCAAAACCGTTTCGATTAAAAAAATGTGAAAGTCAGTTTCGGCATAATAAAATCATAGAAATTTGGTTTAAATTCGGTTTCGGCAAAACAAAATTGTAGAAATTTGGTTTAAATTCGGTTCGGCCCGAAAAGGCTGAAAATTTGGTACCGGTTCGGTTTGGTAAAATCTGGTTTCGATGCATCCCTTATGAGGATGTAAAAGGAGAAGTAAGTGTCAAACCGCAACTTGCTCTAACAATGTACAGTTTCACTAGCTGGTGCTAAAGTACAACTTTGGTAGCTATACATATAAGTATGCTAAATTAGATTTATAACCAGGTGTAGGAAAAACAGAATGCAAAGTGATTATTAATGGCATTTTAGCAAGAATAAAAGTTAGTTAATTCACATCTGTGAAAGAAAAAATAGCTTGGGTTGAGTAACACAAATACAACATGTCTGTTGCATCAAGTGTCAATATAGTAGGAATTATGGATAGGGGTGTTCGAGATTCAGGACAGGATCGGGGTTTGTGTCGAGATCAATGGTTGCCGCGTCTAATTGAGTTCAAAGTCGATGTTTTTTGGGGTTTGGGTTGAAGAGTTCGGGATCAGTGTTCATGTCTGGACCCAAAGTTCGGGTTCAGGATTCTCGACTTCGAATATAATTATCAATAAAAGAGATAAGAAAATAATGAAGTTATTTTCTTCTCTCTGACTTTCACAATTTTAGCTCTAACCTATTGAAATTTCGATAATTGCTATTCACCCAGCCACGGTAAGTTCAAATGGTTTCATCTGCAGGAGCAATATTGGGTTTTAGATGTAGATACGTAAATCGCAGTAATTGTATTATTAGTCAAACTGTGTGTAATGATGGAAACCCGAGCTTACTGTTTGGCATAACATCGAATTATTGCTGCTCACTACATATGGTTTGTATCATTTAATAATTCTAATTTGTATATGTTTTTCTATTTCTATATATGTGTTTTTCATGGACTTTGCATCTAGTTCAAAGAGTAAAATAAATAAATACTAGTAGCAGTGAAACAAACTCACATAAAACGTTTTTGCTAGACGGTCTCATTCTTTTATTATTATATTTGCATATTATATTGTGCCAACATTATTGACAAATTTACACCCACCGTGTGTGAGTCCTCCTCATATGATTCAACAGAATAACGTGTCACGTTCACATGCACGTGGCTGAATGAAGTTTCTCTGTCTGTGCCACATTATCATGCGTTTACTTTAATGTCTATTTACAAGACATTTTAAAGAACAATGGAACCTTGACAATCATGCGATGCAGTTGTAGTTAATAAAATCTTAATCACAAAATTTAAACAATGAATCACTTGGCCCATTTCTCCTCATATGCTTCAAAAACTTAAATTAGATGTTTTTCAAATATTATAAACTTGCAAAGTTTGGGATTAGGGTCGGAACTGGATGGGAAATTCAGGAGCGATGAAAGGTTTGGGATCAAGGCTTGGGGTCAGGATTATGGTGCACCTTGATCACAGACACCCCTGATTATGCATATAGTTATACTTGTGCTCATAAATATTAACACATATAGCTTGTAGTGAATATGCTTTATATGCTAGATATTTGCTAGATTTGTTAATTTTAGAATATTTCTTTCATTTAAAAATTTTGAAATCAACACTTTTATTTGTTTGATATACAGGAAAGCTGTAAGTAACGAAGAAATGACATCAAACATTAATAACAGAAGTACTGTGAATGCTGGAACCAGGACAGAGAAGGAAGAATCTGTGCTTGGAGGAGTTTATTCCAGATTACTGCCTAGTCCTCGGATTGGACATCGACACAAAGATAAGAGCACAAAGAAATTTACAAAAAGTGAAAGGAAGCAAGATGCTAGAAAAGTAGAAAAGGAAAAACGGAATACTGTAATGCATATAGTCAGTAAATCACTTGAAGCAGACATAGATACCATAGCAGGAGAAAAGTGTGGGCTTGCTCACAATCCTGATATTGTAGAACTCAATGAGAAACAACAGCAGAGCAGAACTACTAAGCATGAAGAGTCTTCGTACGTTGTATCGTTACAGCTGCATTCGCAAACAGAAGATAGTGAATGTGTTACATTGGACGACAGTGCTGTGTGTAGTAAACCACCTAGTGCTGAACAGAAAGAAATGTTTGACAAAAATAGAAAAGTAAAAAACACGAACAATAATAACACTTTAGGTGGCAGTGGTTTGTGTGTAGAAAGGGAAGATGCATTTGACATTGAAATGCTTCAAAGTAGTGTTACAGGCTTTAAGACTTTAAGTAATGATACATCGTTTGATAGCTCAGTGAGTGACTGTCAACAAGCCTTCAAGGAGACTGTTCGCGCTGACTGTGTAAAGCAAAAAAAGATGTATCGTTCTTCTGTGTCTCCTAGTCGTGTCAGTCAAACACCTTGCTTGAGTGATAGGAGAGCAACAGAATCAAATGTTTCTAAATCAGGTAAATCTGAAAGTATAGGAAGCGATTGGGATTGGGTTCATCCAGAATTTGCTGAAACAGAATTTATTAGTGATTGTAGTGATGCTGATGTGTTTAGTGAAGAGGAACTGGACAACAAAGGTAAGCTACAAGAAAATAATATCTCTGGAAATTGGACAAGCACCTATGTTGGCCTAAATGTTTCAGAAAATCGTATTTGTAAATCAGAAGGTGAGATTATAATGTCAGATACTGCTATGCCAGTAAGTTCAAATGTACAGTTTGCTCACTTACAAGATCAAATGACTGGTGACAGTCAAAAAACATTTACAGAAATGCCTTTCAAGCTTGTGAGAAAGGGAGCTATTAAAGGAAGGTTGGTAGATCACAAATTTGTTCTTATGCATGCTGCAGCTGACGATAGTGCCTTAAATGACCCTGCTACACCACTTAATACTAATATTCTTGCAAATGATGCTTTAACAAATGAAGAGCAACTTTTTATGTTGGATCGTATTGTTGACAAAAATCGTATAGGTGCAAACACTGAGGAATCAGTGGACACTACTGTCAAACGCAGTTCTGGTCAAAATATAAAAGCTGTTTATCTTCCTTCTGACAGTGAGACATCTTCCTTCTGTGGTGCTGGTAGTGACAGCTTGATTAATGATAAGATATCTACAGACAGTGATAGTACATTAGTTAATGCGAATGTTATGCATGATAATGATGAATGCCTTCTTGTTTCTTATAATCACTTGCATGAACTCTGTCGCTCTTTTTCTTCTGGTGCATGCCTTTGCAATGAACTGCATGACGGTACTAATATGGGCAATATAGTTGGTAGTGCCACTTCTAACTATCACCTTGAAACAACATTTGGGGCATCAGAGTTTGCAGAACCGCAAACTGTGTGTTATCAACACTCAGGTGCAAGTCAAAGTTCCAGCATTTTATCTTCTTCGGATTCTTTAGCCAACCGTATTGTATATGTTGAGAAACGTTCAGATTTTGGTAAGTGTGTAAGTGAACCATTTGCAATGCATGATGATGAAATTCCAAAACCTTTGCATGTACAAACCTTACAAGCTGCGAACATAAAATGTGGTCCATTTTTAAGTGAGCAACATGAACTGTCTAATTGCAAACGATACAAAAGACTGGGATTGAAACATTGGAATTGTGAAACCGTGAAAGCAGGTAGGTTTATACTTTATTACACTTTGTATTTGTCATTACTATTTAAGACACTTGGCTTTTATACCTTTGTGAAGATATATTTAGCTTTGTAGTATTGTTTTAAAAAATTTTGTTGTCTGATAAATAATTATAGCATAATTTCTTGGACCCATAGTGCCTTTGTAGTTAAAGCGAAGGATGAAGTAAAAACACCACATTATCTACAATCAACAATCTTTTTATTGACTAGAAGTTTAATATGAGCTACCTAAAAAAAGTCACTGCCGCACACCAAAAATTCATCTGCATATTGTTAACTGATCAGTTATAAAAGTAGCAAAAAAGATTATAATATTTTAATCAGCATTCTAGTAAATGAAATTTAGCTTAATAAGTTTTCGCTGCACTTTATAACAATTTTATTTTTTACTATCCTAAGTATTAACTATTAGAGATATGTATAAGGATACCAGGAAAGTTAAGTACCAGGAACACAGACTTGCATTTTTTCCAGTTGCATTACAATAAGTATGGTTACTGTCATTGCTTAAAGGCATTTTTTTAATAAATGAACTTGTAAATCTGTGTATAAGGCAATGTGTAATTACTACCAGTAAATAATATCGCTCTTGGCTTGCTTTTCTATATGTTGGTGATTCTAGTCAATGACACTTGTGAGCATTCCTTAGTGCAGTCTTTGCTGATAGTTTTTTATTTGGTTTCCATTATTTTCTTATAACGATGTAGGACTAGTAACTATTATCGCCATTTAGAATTAAAATGACCTTAATGGGCTTTTTTGCAATTTGTTATGGTGGGGCTTGATACTTCAAAAATTTCAGGATTTCTTTTCTTATACTTTGCAAGCAGTGGGAAAGTTGGATGACAAAATTTGTTAAATTTATAAAATGAATGGTGGTTGGCTAGACAGTGAACTTGCATAGATGGTTGAAAATCAAAGTTTACACTTATTTTAGAGCAAAATATGTCTTGTAATTTGTTATCTAAGACTTACTAAACAGGTGAATTGAAGTGTGTCGATTCTGCTAAAGTGAAAGGTACTTTTATGGTCATGATAAGCAAAAAGGATGCGTTACTAATGAATTTCCCCCAGTCAGACGCAGTAGTAATTCTATCAGGGATAAATTTGTCTTATGACTAACTTGATAATCAGTGGGTCACCAACCCAGCATTGTTTGCTTAGCTTTTCTTGTGATTTAACTTTGTGATGAAGCTTAAAGCAGTTTTTTAAAGCTGAACTTGCTTTGGTTCATGAATGATATCATGCTTACTTTGACTAACCTTTTATATCCTGCATAGAGTCCAGTGACGACCTCGTTCAGTTAGCAAAGAAATTAGACAATGCAGAAATCACAGTTGACGGTGTAGACAGGCGCGTGCAGCGTGCAAGCAGCCTACGAAATCGGAAAAGTCGCAAAAATCGTCGCAGCGAGTTGATGCTCAGCCTGAAAGCTATGGAAAGGACATTAAAAGTAGGTTAATTTTTTTTTCCATTGTTTTTTTCTTCTTAGTGAAACATAGTAATGAATTCACTCGGAATGAAGACATGACTCAGTTTCTGCTTATGCAGAGGAGAACTTGATATTGTGTTTAGTCATAGCTTTCACACGTTAATTAAAATACTGTAACGGTAGTTCAAATCCACAATTAATTAAATTTGCAATCAAACTTGAAAAGCAAAAAATGCGAAAATGGTGGAACACCTTCTAGATTTGAACCAAGGACCTTATGCTTACAAGGCAAAGACAATGACCGCCAGATTACCGTTTTCCTGAGCGGTCACATATGTTAATGATACATATCATTATCATTAACAACCCTAATTTGATGACTTCTCATTATTTTTAGGATAAGGAAAATGAATTGCAGGAGATAAACCAACTGCTTGCTGGAAATATTTCATCTCGGCGGCTTCACGAATGGGCTCAGAGACACGAGGATTTGGTACAGAATTTATCTGCTGATTCAGCACAAGTAAGTATCACTTTGATGCATGTGTATAAAAGATGAAAAGATGCAAATAATTTAGATTTGTGAAAGCAGTAAGTGAATTAGAAAGTCTGAAAAAGTTTTGCCGATTGCCCCGTGTTTTTTGAAACGAAACTAATAGTGGAGTTGGAGCCATATATTAGACTTGTGGTAATGTAGAATTAATCACCTAATTGTCTCAAAAACGTCTAATACGGGCCGCTTCTATGGAAAAGTATGTAAAAACTGTCGGCAGTTGTCTCAAATAACTCTGCATAATTGATTCTATATTTTTATACATGTGGTTTACACTGATGTATGTGGTGTAAACAAAGTGACGGCCCTCCAGCTATCAATCAGTGGCCGTATTATGCGGGACTTTTAATGGTCCAGATTTTGTCCGAATTTTCTGATATCCATAAAAGTGAGGTCCGGCAAACCGAGATATTAGTGTACTGAGTCTTTCACACCATTACAATGAACAAAGTCTAGCATTTTTTTAATTCTGTCAGCTATCAGACTATCTGTCAGTAATGGTTCTGTTAGAAATAAGTTTACAGTCTCTCAAGTTAGCTGTACATGTTTTCATTTTACCATGATCAGTTCAGTTTTGCCTGTTAGGCCAAAAATGCACATGAAATAAATAAAAAAGTGTTTTCTTTTGAGGCTAAGAAAAGGGCATTCACCTTTTTACTCATTTACATTTTAACAATCAGTTTAATTACAGTGTACATTATGAATATGATGAAATTACTTTCCTGATTATATCCTAATATTGGAATAATAAAACCAACAGCCTGTTGTTCACAGCATTCCTGACAGAGCTGATTACAACTATTCTACTTCTTGTTCTGTCTTGTTCCATAGAATAGGAATCGTGAAATGACACATTTCCATTTTCTTGAGCCCATAGCTGTGTTATTGTTCCTTCTTGTTCATATTGAGTTAATTCTGTGATGTTATCCATACAAGTAATTCTATCTGCGTCTTAGCTTTCTCTCATTTATGTGCCCATCCAGTAAGAGTGTAGATATTGTTTGTCTTGTATAACAACTGCCATAAGATAGTTTTACAGAAATTGCATAAACATAAAGATGTAAGTTTATATTTTTTCATCAAACGTACTCATTTCTAATTCGCAGCCTTATTTCCTAATCATTGTGCTTGCAGCTTGCTCATTCCAAATACAGTATAAACTCCCTAGGGATTTTAAAAGCTCGGCAGCCAAAAGTATAGTGTTCAGAATTTTGTGTTTTTCATTAGCACCCTTTGGTCCACTTTTTCTCAAATCTGTCAGGGTGCTACTGTGCAATGCCGATTAATATCCTGAAAGTCTTCACGGCTCACAGTTTTTGGAATTCAAAGTTGGCTGTAACTATTTAGCTACAAAAATGGCATTTTGAACCTAAGCATGTTGATGGTAATTTTTACTAATATCTAGGCTCGCACCTTATTCTTTCTTTTCTGTTTTCTTTTTCGTTTCTTTTTTTATCCGCACTTTTTCATAATCAGTTTCCTCGAGGAGGATTGGAGGATCTCAACTGTTCTACTAAATTTTTATAAATACAAACCACAAAAATTGAATTTCTTGTTACTAACAAGTAAAAAGTCACAACGTAAAAACTGCCTTACATAATTTACCTTGTTTTAGGGTCTAGCCATTTCAAAAGAGCATGTGGAACATGGAACATCAAATGCTGACAGGCAAGTTACCAGCACCTTCCAAGCTGACTCTCAAGCTGCTACTACTCCTTATGCTAGCGATGATAAAGAAAGCCTTCATAGCGCTGGAGGAGCTTCAGCAATCGCAGAAGCTGCTACTGCTGTTGTTTTCACTGAAGCCAATTCTGTGCCTACCCATGCGACAATGTCTGTAACCTTTGTTGGTCAGGAAACGGAAGTATAAGTTTCTTAATTTTGCTGTAAAACTCACTGCTACAGTGGATGCCGCTGAATAGATTCACTTTGGGATAAAGTGTTTTGACTCAGTTACCAACTGATTCAATTAGCCGATGTGTGTAGCATTACTGCTACAGAAGCATAAGTCATAAGTGATCAGCCTAGTGTGCATTGCAAAGCCTTTAAATGAATTTTAGAAATGAATTAATGTCGAAATTGAATATTTTTATGTCCAATTTTTTAAGAATATTAATTTATATAAGTGAATTAATAAAAAGATAAAATAAAATAATTGAACAAATCTGTTTATTACACTAATAATTGCAAAAACTCATGAAAGGTCGGTTGTTTCGTTTCTTCACAAAGAAGTTGGTTTATAAAGTTCTCAGTAAATACTGAAAAAGTTTTATCAGTAAGTACACGTAAAAACATTGAAAATCTGTTACTGTATGGCTGCACACATTTACTCTAAACACTTAATGCTTGACATGTTTGAGCTTCAGTTAGTGCTAACCATGTTTTCCCTATGAAAAGCAGCAAGAATTTTAAAAGGAAAAAACCATTAGGCAAGTGATTACATGCTTAACTTCCCGAAACAAGAAAGTTAATTCTAACAGACAAGAAGGTGACAGAGTAAAACCGCCGTGGTAGCATATCAGCACGTGAGAAATGTACCTGCTTACAAATAAAGTGGTACATGATTGTTTCTATGTACATTATAGTGCACAAACTCTTTCGTTACACAAAAATATCTTATTTGAAGCACACGAAGCAAAATTGTTGAATCAACTATGCAGAGTTTTTTGAGTCAGTTGTGGGCAGTTTTATATACTTAAATGTAGCAGCCTTACCAGATGTTTCTGAGTGAATCAGGCGACTGATTCTATTAACTGCGAATCTAATAAATTGTGCCTACTGTATCCACTTCTTCTTGAATGCTTTTCCTTTTCAAAATTCCAATGGAGGAATGTTCCAAAACTAGGTTGTTAAGCTAACACATAACCTAAATAGCCAAAATCTTTCTAGCGTTGCACATAGTTAGCAACTGTTAATGTGTCAGAAGCATGCCAATTTTGTCATAGCATAATAAGTGCCAATATGCAGTGCCAATAGATGTAGACATAGACAGCCATTTTGTATTTATAATGCTTTATTAGTAGCCTTAATCTTCTTGCCAATACACCTAATAGATAAAACTTGCTGTAAGATTTTGAATTCATAAACTTCGTATGAGTCATCTTGAAATTTCCTGTCGCAGTCGTCATTTGCAGTATTTATCCCATAGCTAGTCATTGTTTATTTGACATCAGACTGCTAACAGTATGTTACATGATGTGGGAGTTAGCAGTATTGCTAAACCACTAATAAGGTTTTCTACGATGATTATGATGAACAAAGAATGTGTTCCCAGTTCAAATTTTAGATTTTAAATTTCTGCGACTTACCCTATGAACAAACAGCAATTGTTTTGAGTTGTTTTTTATTATTTGCACAATGTAAAGAGCAGTAAAAGTCATGCGTATGTACTAGATTAGCCACCAAATGATAAAAATTTTTGAATTGGACTATTAACATTGCAGCATACTATATTGCTATGAGCAAGTTTGCCTGTTGTACACTTGTTTTTATGTATGAATTGTTTTCACAGATATTTATGTTTCATAATCAGTATAATTGGAATCTTCTTCTTTGTGATAATACGTTAACTTCATCAAATTGATGGCTGTAACACATGACTGTGCTCTCAGCTTGTGAATGTCGTGCTAGAGTGAAACCTAGTGAAATGCAAATAAAAATAGTTCACAGTGTTGCATAATAAAAGAGTTAGTAATATCCCCAAGCTCCTCAAGGGGCGCCACATCCTGCACCGCATTCAACATGTGGTGGAGTACATTAATCTAGTTTAGATCGAGCATATGGCACTCCTGAATAAGTTGAGAGTGTCAAGCTGGACTGTTGACTCTGCGGTGCGCGGAAAAAAAAGAGTGAAGGTGGTATTGCAAAATGTTCTCCCATAGTGGTCCAAGGTAAATCTTGCAGCTCTTCCCTGAACTGATTCCAAATTTTGTTACTAAATCGATGCTGTGTGGATCCCAAACAGTCTAGCTATACTCAAGCGTCGTGTGCATAAAGCTCATGTATGCTCGTTCTTTAATTTCTATGTTGCTAACATCAATATTTCATCGTAGAAAGCCAAGAGTAGAGTTAGATTTAGATGTAATCTGATCTATGTAGTTAATCCACCTGAGATCACAAGAGATATTGACACCAAGGTACTTGACTGAGTGCACATGTTTTAGCAGATGTCCCTGAAGCAATTATTGGCATCTCAATGGGTTCCTTTTCCTTGTACACTGACAATCTCATCCTAGTCAACATGAAATTCCATCTTTCATTTGCTTGACCAGGCTAAAAGTTTTTTTCCAGATCCTCTTTAAGTATTTTTACATCTTGTTCATTTTATCTGCTAAGTAAGACGTGTCGTCAGCAAACAGGCGCACTTTAGACCGCAAACCTTCGGTGATGTCATTTGTGTAGAAGAGGAAAAGGCACGGCCCAAATACAGATCCTTGAGATCTTGAGAACACCAGATTTAACAGAGGCTCTAGTCGAACGTGCACCATTGACTACAACAGATTGTGTTCGATCATTTGGGAAGCTCCCTATCGTGGTGTTCACCATACCATCAACACCAACCAAGTAAAGTTTCTCAATTTAAATACCCGTGGCTGTACTTATCAAATGCCTTGGAGAAGTCAAGCACACAAAGGTCAGTTTGGAAGCCTAGATGGCTGCATGTTTGTTGCTATATCGTTGACCAATTCAATCATTTGTGTTTCACATGATCGATAGGGGCAAAAACCATGTTTAATTGATAAAATATATTATGCCTGTCAGTGTGATGCATGAGAGAGCTGCAGATAATGTATTCCATTTTTAGATATGACACTAGTTAGGTTAATAGGACGGTAATTTGAACAAAGATATTTTTTATCTTTTTTAAAGATAGGGGTGAAGTTTGCATGCTTCCAATCTGTAGGGACTACTCCGGATGACAATGACTTGTGAAAGATGTAAGTTAGTGGAATAGCCAACTCATTACTCAGTTCCTTCAACACTCTGGGACTAAGGTTGTCAGGACTTTAGCAGGATTTAACTTCTTTAGCAATTTTGGAACTGAGCAATTTTAGCAATTTAGCAGTACAACCTGGAACTGTTGTACTAATTTGAGGGATAGATGGAACAGAGGGAATCACATGATTACTGGAGGGGCCAGTCTCTCTGGTAAAGGCACTCTGGAACTGATTGTTCAAGGCTTCAGCTTTGCCTTTTGGATCAGCAATGAGCTTGCCATCTACTTTTACGGGTACAATTCCATTGAAATCTACAGGTTTATGTTTTGATAAATTTCCAAAAAACATTCCTGAAAAGCACTAGACTGCTGTGGAGTAATGATTTCATTGCTATAGGCCCAGTATGCACTGAGAATATCCTGTTGAACTTCTCTCTTCAAAGCTAAAAACCTCTGCTCAGCTTGTGCACCGCCAGTATTTTTACTAATAGAATACGCTCTATCCCTAAGTCGGATTATCCTTTTGAGTGCATTGTTGATCCATGACTGGCTTGCTTGGGTCTTGGTTTTGAGTCTGGCTTAGGTCTTTATGATATAGTGGAATCTGACGTGCAGTTTGTTTTCTTCTAGTTGGTTTAATATTAAGTTCCATGTAAACTATATCGTGGTCTGATATACCAGGAAGTGTATGAGTCCTTGAAATTTGGTTCGGTCGATAGGCGATAATAAGATCAAAAATGTTATCGTGGCGAGTAAAGACATTCACTATTTGTGTGAAACCATGATCACTAATTGAGCTGTCAAACTTGTTATGCAGGTTTACATATGGAATTCAGAGTGTTGCTTCTTGACAGTATAACCTCTTTCAAAAATTTAGTTACATTACTACAACTTGTAACTTCTTTGTTACCTAATATTTTCATTGCAATTTTTTAACTTTATTTGATAATTTTTAATTTATAATGATTTTGTGTTTTAAATGTTAGTAACTTGGCTTTTATGCTTCAGAAGTTTTCATAATAAATATTGTGTACGTTATATTAAAACTGCTATGTAGTCATAAAAATAAATTATGAATCAGTAAAATAAAAATGTGAAAACAATAATAGTCATTGCACTTTTTCGTAGATGATGCGAATCTTCTTTTTTTAGTGACTTCATTTTATAATCCAGGTTTATAATCCACGAATGTTCAGGCATAATAACAATTCTCTTTCCCGTAACCAGTATTAATTACCTATTATCACTTATTTGTGTGAAATATGTGATGTGCATCTGTGCATTTACAAGGCATCTGTAATCAAATTATGAATTTGTATAAACGTCAAAGTAATAAGGCAAGTAAACAGCAAATATATTGTAACAGCATTTTCAAAGTAAGCACTTGTAGTGAGCAGCTGATGATAAAAGGATAAACAAATACGAAGATTGTCGTGTATGCAACTTTTTCATAGTAACCTGGTCATCTTAGTTGGTACGTTTGCTTCGATCTGTAAGAATCTGTTTCATGTTCATCCCTGCTAACCTAAAGCTATAATAAACTAAACTGAACTAATTATTACACAATTAGTAAAGTAATTGTACAGAATAATTTCTTAATAAATTAATGATATAAACTTTGATAAAGTTTCATAAAAAATTTTGACTTCCTAAAACATAGCTATCTTGAAGCCCATAATCTCTCCTTGAATAGGTTTAGATTAGGTGCACTGACAACACTAATAAACTATTCCACATGTTCACTACACGATGAGAAAAGAACAACTTGCAATTTGTTCTTGCATAGGGAATAATACTTGTTGAATGTGCAACTTGGGAAAAGTAATGCTGTTACAATATATTTGCTGTTTATTTGCCTTATTACTTTCACGTTTATACAAATTCATAATTTCATTACAGGTGCCTTGTAAATGCACAGATGTACATCACATATTTCACACGAATAAGTGATAATAGGTGATTAATACACTGGTAAAGGGAAAGAGAATTGATATTATGCCTGAACATTTGTGCCAACATACGGGAATGCAAAAGTTTGCAATGGGCAGGCACCCGTACGATTAGATATATTATGACCTAGTGACGAATATATATATTGCTGAGGTGTTGCAAACTTTTCTCTAGTTACATGAGTACTTTAAACATTTATTTTAATACTAAGTTTAATGTGAAACTTGGAAAAAGTGCCGACACATGGGAACATGAAAGTTTGTAATGGGTAGGTACCCATGCGATTACATAGACATTGAGCTAGTGACCAATACATATTTTCGCTGAAGTGTTGCAAATTTTTTTCTGGTTACACCAGCACTTGTACAGGCAACCACACAAATACACAGACGGACAACCAATATAAACCTTCACTGAGGATATTAAGCCATTTTATTGGCTGTTTAAGGCTTTCTTCAAAACACATTTGTTTTAATCTTCTTCTATTATTTTGATCATAGTGTCCTATTATATTTTATTTTTAAATCCCTGTGTTTGAACTGGACATCGTAAATAAATTAGAATCGAAATAAATTGAAGTTGGAAGGTTTCCTTTAATAGGGCGAATCACAAATCTCAAACTACTAATAAAGTACTATTTTTACGTTCAATATTGAATATCGAATGTCGAATATCAAACCAACTTGAGAAGGGTAAAACCGAGGACCTTTACTTAGAAAATCAAAAACTGGTAACTTTGTTCTTATGTAGTGCGTATACTATATCCAGCATGCATGTGTGTAGGTGTCGTCTGATACTGATCATCCAATAGTTTAAGTTGCAGCTGGACAAATACTGGGGAAAGAAAGCCTGAAATGTACCGTGCCCGGTCCTGCCAAAATCTCCTCTTTTAAGAAGTTGAGAAATTTTAGGCATTACTATCGCATTCCGAATAACCGTGAATTTACAGGTATTTTTGGGGCAAAAATGCATTTGTATGGCCAAAGTTGGCTCTGTATGCTCACTTTTCCAGGTTATTTAAGATAAGTATATTTAATTAGACTACATGTTGTCCAGAGCTGCACATAATTCCAAATAGCTGAAAGTTTCAGTCATATCAAAGCATTTAGTTTAAAACATGGAAGGTAATTATAAGATTGCTGTTTTTCCGAAAGTGCACATGGTTCAATCACGCTTTCAGCCTTTCCCACATTCAGTAATTAATGGTTTTCTAAGCTGCCTCTGCTTAGCCCCTTATCTTAACTACACCTGTGTAAGGTTATCAGTTATTTGGACTGCATCAACATTATTTTATACCAAAAACAACAGGGTCTTCAAAACATTCAAAACGTTTGTAGAAATACTCAACAGTATTGCTTTTTATCGATTGAAAAATCACGTTAAAAACTTTGAATTTAGTAATTAATGGTTTGCTTCTAATAAATAACTATTATATTGTGCATTGTTTTATTTAAAAAGTTTGCTCTTTGGTGGAAACTGTGATGACTAACATGATGTGTAATCAGTGTTGGGTCAATTTTACTTATAAAATGTAGTGACACTCCAAATACATTTTCTGTCCTGTAAAATGGTGTCACTATAGCTGCAATTATTTTTAGAAAAAAATGGTTGTTGCAATGACAATTACTGTATGAAAGTAGTGCTACTACAATAGCCACTACTTTCCCGTTTTGCAGTGACTTCTGACTTATGAACATCGTTGATACTGTACACTGCGAATTTAGCGAAAAAAGTTAATTAATAGTGGTAATTAAATTGTTAACTGGCAGCTAAAGAAACCTAAGTACAAACACATACAACTTGTAATTAAGCAGTTCATTTACAAACTGACACTTGCAGGTCATACATTGTCAACATAATAAAAAATTATTCATTAAAATATTATTCATATGACACTTTACTATTTTATGTCATGTGATAAAATACTGTTCAAACTTCATACATGTTTATCTGCTTTAAAAATTAATTAATTTTCTAAAGTAACAGTCAGGAAGCAACAACTGCTCGCTTTTGGGTGGAATGTGTATTGGGCACTACTGCCCAGCTCTGTAGGTAATGTACACAATTTTTAATTTGATACATGTAGTATTTAATATTAGCTGCAACCTTATATGATCTCTGGCTTTTACTTGTTCTTTACTAATATTTCATGAACTGCCATCCTATACTTTTATTCCACACTATACTACTGTTTTTGGGCTGATATTTCCATGCTATACTATTATTCTGCTGATACCATTATTTGGAATGTGAGATAGGTGACACAAATCAAGAGAATGAGACATGTGCTGTTATGCTTGAGAGAAAAAAGAATGTCAAAGGAAGACCGGACGATTGTTTAGACTCAATCTCATTTTATTTTACTGTCCAAAATATACATTTTCTTGCCTATAAAAGTTAACATTTGTTCCCTATATTTGAGTAATTAGCTCAGAAAGTTAATTAACGGCAACTGAACACAGCTATTGCTCACATCAGAAACTAACACTGCAGTTCATGATCATGCTTATCACGGTGCCGCCTTCTATTTGTCGGCCATGCGAATGTGACAAAAAGGCGCCGCTGGCAATCTTAGAAGACTCACTGAGCCACGTGCAGCTTTGAAAGTTTAACGAAATTTGAGTATGCGAGGTAATTATTATTTGATCTAAGCTTTGATTTAAAAAAAAGCTTTTGTAGTTTTCAATATTTTAGAGCATTCTTTATTCTAAACTCGTGTTTACACAATCATCCGGTTTTTCTTTAACAGCTTGGTCCTGCACGTCATGATCTCTTATGCAAAGAAAAAAGTCTTAAAATTAACAAAAGCTAATTATCTTACCTTTGATTAGTTAGCCTCCTGATCTGGATAAAGGTTCTGCTGATCTGTATTTAGTTGATCTAGATAAAGATATAATAGCTTTTTGCCTGTGGTTACTTTGTAACTGTACTCTTGATGTGTTGGTCTGGTTAAGCTCTGTAGTATAACTCTGTGACGGTAAGAGCAATTGCAATTATTACATGCGAGAATTACAGGCGATTAATGTCATGGTAAATACTTACCAATTGGCATGAACTATGTGAATACCTAAGAATATCTTAATAACCTGAGTGTTTTAAATAAGTACGTTGATTGATGGTGTAACTATACTTTGCAAGTTTTATGGAGTGTACTTTTGAAACTCCTTTTTAAACTTTTTTGTTTTGTTCCAGCCTTTAGGAACTATGTCGTTGCACGGAGATGGGGTTAATCGCACGATGCTGCCTATGGATGGATACAGTAGTTATGCTGCTGCAAATCAAGCTCAAGAACAAGATGCTAATTCTGCTCTTATGGAGCTGGACATTGGGTTGAGGTCACCGAAAATTGGTGAGCAAAGCGAAGCCATTGTACGATTTCCATGCCTTTTTCAAAAATATCCATTTCCTATTCTTATAAATTCTGCGTTTCTGAAACTCGCTGATATCTTTCGAACAGGTAACAACTTCTTGAGGCTGTGTGTTCTTCGAGTGACTCAGCAAAGCGAAAAACATTTGGAAAAGATCTTGAATGTCGACGAGTTACTAAAAAAGATTTTTTCTGTCATTTATAGTAATGATCCATTAGGCAGAGCCTTGACTTTGCAGACTCTTGGCAGTTTGGCACCTATAATCTCAGAAAGGAAGAATGTACATCACAGTATTCGCACTAGTCTTGACTCAAATGATACCGTGGAAGTAGAAGCAGCCATTTATGCCGCTAAACAGTTTGCAGCTTGCTCTAGTGTCTTTGCTACGAATATATGTGACAAGATATCTGATATAATTGGTGGCCTTGCAACTCCTGTAGAAATGAAATTAAAACTGATACCAATTCTTCAACACATGCACAGAGATCCTCGTACATCAACTAGGGTGAGACAAATGTGTAATGACATGTTACCTCTTTATCCAGCTGAAAACTTTGTGTTGATTACATTGCATACTCTAACACAACTTTCTGCTGTTTCGCTTTTAGATATCTCAGAACAAATACAACTACTACTTACCTACTTGACAAACGACTCTCGGAGCGCGGTCAAGTTATTGTGCCTAAGAGATTTGAAGAAATTAGCTCAGATTGCACCACATTTATGGAATGAGAAAGCTCTAGTGATGTTAATAAATAACTGTGTTGATGATACACATTCAGAAACAGAATTGCAACTGTCATCATTAAAAGTACTAACCACTCTAGCAAAAACGATAGCAGTGGAAAAATTAGATGTCAGTAGCCAATCACAACTGATTCGATTCTGTTTGGATACTTGTTATAGTTGTTGTGTTGTGACATCCTCTCAAGCCATTCAGCTTGGAACTGCACTCATTTTACATAAAAGCAACATGTTAGCTGAATTTCTGCAGCAAATATTTTCAGCTATAGAAATGCATATTGTAAATGCAGCCAGTAATGTAACACAATCAGATAAAGTTGCATTTAAGAACATACTTAAATGTTCTATTGACTTGTGTTTCTTGCGCGATAATTGCACAGCTGACGTAGTTTTGGCCATGTCTGAGGTCTTGTTGGTTGTTGATCGAAGCACTGCAATCATGTTATGTGAAGCACTAGCAGCAATTGGCAGTAAAAAGCCTGAGGTACTGAATAGCTGCATCACCCAAATTCTGAGTTGCTTAAATACTTTAGCGGGAAGTGCAGCAGGTCAATCTGACAAGGTTTTGGTATTGTTAACAACAGTCTTACTTCAGCTTAACCAAGCTAGGATTGAACCTCATGTTTTTTCGGTGATCCAAATGACAATAGATAAAAGCAGTCAATGGGACAGGTTCTGCATTGCAAGGCAATCAGCTAGATACGGTCATCACATTGTTGCAAGTACCATCTTTGAGAACTTGACTTCAGTAATTTCAAGTGAACATTTTTTCTTTTGGTTATGTGCACTAAGAGATTTTACTTTTGCTGAGACATCATTAAGTTCATCAACATCAAGCATGGAACATCACAGTGACAATCTCAGTCAAGCAATAATGTCGTATCAGAAAGGAATGTCATCACTTAAAGCCGCTAACACTCCAAACTTTACATTTCAGTTTCAGAAAGATTTTGTAGAATTAAGAGTGAGCACTTTGCAAGCACATGTAAAATTAAGACATGCATGTAATAGCCTACGCACTTGTCCACCACCAGCACTTACTATTGCCATAGGTGATCCATTGCAACGCTTAGGCAAGGTTGGTATGCAGCTGCAAGAAAGGTTGAGGCAATTTCAGAATTTAAGCGGTCGTTACAATACTCTGTACCAGTCTTGTTTCGATGCTGATTCTGTGTCGCTTGCCGTTATCCAAAAACTGCAGCTTTCGTGTCATTTAATGGCGCAACGAATAGATGCCGTGCTAAACAGCTGTTTATCAGGTAGACCCAGGAGTCGCTTATTCTCAGGTGGGGCAAAGAAAAATTTGTTGGCTGTTGCACAAGAAACTGTTCCATTAGAAGTAATGGCTCTGCAAAGTGCAATGATGACAATATTGTCATCTAGTACTGTACCACCAGGGCCTATTAATCATGAACATGCTAAGATGTTGGCAGATGCATCTAGATTTCTCATCAGTGTTCCATTGTGTTTCCCTAGATTTTTCTTTCAAACTCTTCAACAAACTAACATTAAGCTTGCATTCACTCCTCAACCAAAAAACACATGTGATCGTGCAATTATCGTTTTCCATGAGACCAGCCTAGCATTAAAGGTGGAAGGTGTCATTCAGCACGGTACGAAACCTGGAATATTTCGGCGTGTACACAGCATCTGTCTGAAGGTCACATCTTCTTTGACAAAGCCAGAAATAGTTCGGCCAAATGTGAAGTTGCCTACAATTTCTGCTAGTGAAATAAGCAAAACTGCTGTTCCACACAATGATTATTTCAGTCTACAGTTTTTGTTGAGTTTTCCTTTTCCAGGATTATATGTGTTACACATAGATACTTATATTGTAGATTGTGATGGAAAAAAGTGGTGCAGTGGTCCTCAGAATACTCTCCTGGTGAAATCACTTCATGATAGTACACATGCTGGGCAGCACAGGTCTGCATTACAATTTCAGACACAGAGATTTCCCTGAATATGTATGTATATTATATACATGTGTCTGTATCTAATGATGGCCAATTAGTAATAAGTTATGTATATAACTATACATATATTATGTATGTATGTTTGATAATGCAAAGTAAAAGTTTTCATTTCGATAGTTTTACCTGAAATGAAACCACTAAACTAGCCATATAAGGCAAAGGACTTGCTGTAACCTATCAGCAACTGAATATAATAATGTTCTTGTTTACTAGTAATGCATTTTTTTTAATTAGAATAATAGTTATAGTTTTGCAGTGCAGCTCCAGTGAACTACTGTAACTACTAACTGGATAGTTGCATTCAATATATATATCTAAATATTATATTTATTATTTAACATTTAATAGCCTTATTTATAAAAGCATCTCTTGTATCAAGCCATACACTGCTGCAAAATACCTAAATTTCATGTACATTATTAGCTAAATCGCGATGTGTAACAGATGAACAAATTCAGAGATATAATTATATTGTATGCAGTTCAGTCTTGTAAGACAGATTTGAAAATGTACCATAATGAAAAGATTTTAACAATTATGTTTGCTTGACTAAAAAGGTAAAGAGTAGCAACAAACTAGAGACATACACGCTTATATGTTTAGTAAATTTGCACATTGTAACATACACATTTCTTTTTTTCATTGTACCATTCTCGACAGTTAGTTCAAATGCAAAACGAGTGATTTTTACATAATGACACCTTACACTTTATTTTTCACATGACCATTGTTACAGATAGTTCTCTAAACAGAAGCTTGATTTCTTCAAATATTAGATGCACAATAATTATAATTTATTACAAAGTGTAGTGATTGATAAAATAAATTCTGACTGTGAAACAACCACAAATGAGACAATCATTATAGTCAGTTATTTAAAATGACAATGATAATACATTTTCAAACACAAAACTGCACAAAATTTTTAATCTTGCAGACACAATGGAAACGAGTAATAGTACATAAATAATCAAACGTAAAAAATGCTAAAATAACAAGGACAACTATCGCTTTTCAATCAAAAATTCAAGTAGACTAGAGTTAACTAGAACAAATAAAAAAATCTTCATATTACAGAATAATATCTCTAAAGTGAGTCACTACAAACAGAACTATCAACATCTATAAAACATGCAAGTTATAAACTGCAGATTACATTGTTTAAGACTACTTCTATATGTGATTTTTTACTTACAGTATATTATATTATGCAATATGAAACGCATAAAACAAGTAATTATATTGTTGGTCTGTTTACTAAAGTGCACTATGATCACTAAACTGCACATTACTCTATTTAAATCAAGACAAATACAATCACAGCAAAAACAAACACCTATTATTTATATATAAATAAGAACAATTAATAAAAATGAAATAGTTAATATAACACTTACCGAAGAGATGTATTTAATAAAAATACGTAATACTATACTGTACTGTGCATGAACACAAGATGTATAAGAGGTGGTCAAAGGCATAAATTATAATGAATAACAACCACAACATAAAAATTTTAAATAATTTACTATGCTAACTATTGCATGAGAAGAAAAATGGGCACACAATGTAAAACATGGGTTACAAAAGAAAATGAGTAGCTTATTATTGTAATGGCTTTAATTAAAAAAAACTTCACCCAGTCTCTACTAGATGATAAAACTAATAATTACAATTACATATTATGATGTATTTTACATTACAAAATGTTTAAGGGATTTGATGTGAATCAATCTGTCTTGTTTAGCTGCTTCATGGACTGGGTACATAACTTATAATCATCACACCAATAAAAAATGACAGACTATATAACACTCATTGCTAAAGCAAAAATGGCCACATTTTCTACTGAAAGAAACTATAGTGAAACTAAGACAGAATACTGGTTCACATAAAATTGTACAACAATCAAATTGATATTTGTATTTGAGAAGCTCCTGTAATTGGGCTGTAGATCAGCAAGTGAAACACATCATTAATGATGACTAAGATAAAATTTAAAAGTTCATTTCTATGACTGCAATCACTACAGCAACCTACTATAAAGATAAATAAATGTATTAATTTTCAATTAAAAACGTTACTATGCTAAGTTATTCACACACGGATATATGCATAGATCTGTACAATTCAAAAAACGGACATTGTAATAACGAAATGCTATAATGATATGGTGGTCCAGAAATGCAATTTGTAAACTTGCCTGAAAAAATGTTAACATTACAACCACATTATTTATCTACTACCTAAGCCTAATTTATACACGTTTAAAGCTAAAGCAAGAAATGTATACAATTCTGTTGAAACAGTGATACATGTACAAAAATGTTTTACAATCACGGTGCAGCATTGCCACCATGTGATTCCGCCATATTTAGATTTCTGATTAAAATATTAAGAAAAATGTTTACTAGTTCTAATTCTTTATTATTTACGATATTATAAAAACATGGTTGCTGCCCTCATTGCTCAGGCAGGTAAATAAAAATACATGTCTTGTACTAATAGTATCGCTCACTTCAAATAGCCAAGTAAAATATTAGTATCGAAGTGTACCTTTGATAACATCCTTAATAATGAGTTACAGAAAGGTCCTACCCAAGTAACATAGTAGGTCCTGCGATTTAGTGCTGAATGCTGCTTTGAAATGTCTCACAAACTGTACAAAAAATGAGACAACTAAATCGAGTATTCTTTTCCTTTTTCAAATATATTTAAATCTCCGCAAAAATTGTTTTTTATACATTCTACAATAATTTCACTTTATAGGCGCGCCGCCATATCTCCACGAGACAGACAGTCGAGTGAAATCGGAAGAAGATCGTCAAAGGTACGACAAGATTATTAACGATCATCCATGCAATGCTTCCAAAAAAGTTCAACTGTACTGGATTCTCTACTGACCTTTTCGGTTCAAATGTATTAATGGCCCACATAGAAACGTTACACATAAGCAGCAGGGTTACGAGTTCCCGGCCAGGTTTGCGTGTCTCGTGATCAGCTTTGTAGGAGTATCTCCGTGATGCATCAACAATAAACACTGTCTGAAGTGTTGACTGAATAATGACAAGTACAGATGAGACCAGAATAAGTAATGACTGCAATGTTCCCAGTTTCTTCATCTCGCTGAAAAAATCTTCAATCATGTCTGCACTGAATATAATGTGATGACTTGCAACAAAACCAAACAAGCCATAGATATAAACGCCAATCACTGAGACGTACAGCAAAACATGGTCCAGCTCTGTGCTAAAATGAACATCAAATTTCAGACCTTGCATTCGCAAAAACGCGGAAAATACAAAAATTGTGGTTAAAAAGTAGAGCAGGATTTCAAATGAATGTGACACAACAATACCATAGGTGCTGTAATCTCCATCAACTAGTACAAAGAACAGTATAAGACTGATGATCGCCAAAACCACAACAAAAATGCCACAAAACAGGCCCTTGTTTGTACTATGACAGTCCGTGCGATATTCATCTTTCGATACGGAATCCGTGTCTTTGTAATCCGCTTCTTCATCTGTAGCCCTGTCAAGTGATACAACGTTGTCCGTAGTCTTCCACATAGTGAATAGAATAGCAGCAACAATGAGGCAGTGTTCAATAAAGAGAGGATACAAGTATGGCGCTGTATCTTCAATAATAGTGCCCATGATAGGATGCATCACACACTCATCGTGCATACCCCATGGTGCCTGCTCACCAGCTATAATAAACATACAGAACTATTTTAACAGAATAATTTTTCGTAAGTTTGTTACATTATACATATATATTAAAAAGTTGGCCTATTCGACTATTGAAATGACTCTCAACTGAACTAGGCAATAGAAGATACATTAATCTTTGGGTAGCAGTTCTTTTAATTGCTTAATTTTAAGAAGTAAAATTTTTGCCACACGAAAATTCAAGAAATGGAAATAGCCATATTCAACTTGCAATTATTCACTAAGTTGTTAATTTCACCAATATCAGAGAATGTAACATCTGCCAGCAGTGGCGGATTATGATTTTATGGGCCTTAGGCTTGAGCTTGGAACGGGCCTTTTAAATGTTGCTACACTGCTGAGCTGACGTGTTTTTGT
Organism: Tubiluchus corallicola; assembly: GCA_030141605.1. Lineage (NCBI taxonomy): Eukaryota > Metazoa > Priapulida > Priapulimorpha > Priapulimorphida > Tubiluchidae > Tubiluchus > Tubiluchus corallicola. The sequence goes on from JAQGDQ010000063.1 coordinate 416,009, forward strand.
GGAGCTCTCGTCGTTTGTAAGTTTGTTTAATTTTGTGAGTTTTTGCCCACCGATTGTGATAAAAATTATATCTTCTTGATCCTTGAGTTGTGGACTAGGACTATATAAACACGATTACAGCGATATTTTGCCGGGCCTCTTTTGATCCCGGACCTTAGGCTTCAGCCTATAGGGCTATCCGCTACAGTCTGCCAGTGGTTTAGAATTGTTGGCTCAGTGTGACCACCACCCGCTGCAAACAAATAGCAGAAATCCCACTGAAAACAGTATGATAAAAAAGGGGCACATCCTTGTGGTGGTTTATGCAAAACAGAAAAACATACGGGTAAACTGCAGTTAGCAGAATTGAACAGACAGCAACAGTACATTTTAATAGAGCAGAGAGTCATCTTTAACAGTGTTATTAAGTAGAATAAACATGTCCCTCTACGCTATAATTAAGACTAAAACATTGAAATGCTTCACAGTAGCTTCAGAGTACACTTAGCACTTTAAGCAAAAAATCTGCTATGAATAACTTGGCAAAGCCACTTTTTCTCAAAGAAGTGACAGTACAAATTGCCTGCATCTTCCCTGAGGAACGATTTTAAAATAAAGGATGCTGACTATGTGGATATATGATTAAACTGTTGCCTGGTAATTGCAAGTAAGGTTCATATTGCAAAAATAAAAAATGCAAAATAGGTCCTGCCCAATCCAATAATTCTTTTTTTTACAAAAAAGAAGAACCAAAAATGAAAAGGGATTGTACAGGCCTAGTAAGAAATGCACACCCCTTCAAACATACCTGAAATGGATTTCATCTCACTGCTACTCGAGTTCACCGATGCTTTGCCTTGGTTTGCACGTTCAAAGTTGACTGCATGGACAGTTTCTCGTATGATAGTAGCAAACCAGACACAAAGGTTAGTGGATGCCATGTGAATGAGTCCAAACCTTGCTGCACCTTTATACTGATGTACGGCCATCTGTAATACAAAAAAATTACAGTGTACTTGAGCCCACAATACAATGACTGCAGAATTATTTAGGCAGCTAGGCTTGCATGTGCTCATTGTGGTTGCAAGTGCAGCTTTTCTCCAGCTCTCTCTCTCTCTCTCTCTCTCTCACTCTCTCTCTCTCTCTCTCTCTCTCTCTCTCTCTCTCTCTCTCTCTCTCTCTCTCTCTCACTATCTTTTCTCTTTTTCTCACACTCAATCTAGGCAATTCTCTGTGGCATTTCTTTGTTAATCTTTCTCACTCTACAATGCTCTCTGCAGTCCAACTCTCTTGTGCTCTCTAAATACAATTTTTTTTAACAAATAGTTACAAAAGTAACAAGTGATAGCCTCAGTTTTGAACTATGGGCCTGTCTGATAGTGAAACATTGCATGTGGAAAACTAAATGAACCACGGCAACATACCACCTGTAGCACGGAAAGAAGGCTGCTGCAATTCGTATTTATAGACGCTGGTATTTTAGGTCACTGTTAATGCAGTTATGCCAAATAGGAGAAGTGATAAAAAATGTAATAAATCAATAAAAAGTATTTTTTCCAATGAAGAAAATTTTAAGATAACAAGAATTTGAAGTTATTACGAAGTTTTTGAAAAAATGGAAACAAGTTTCATTAACTAACTAGTACTTCAACTAGCGTAACTGCAAAATCATTTATAATGCAATTCAATTGCAAAACAAGCAGTACAAGTTATAACAATACTCAAAATAGATTCAGTAATTTTTTTAGAAATTCACAGGTAAAGTGTAAATATAAACGAATTTTCAAAAAAAATACAAAGGCATAACCTGTAGTGCAGGTCACAAATTATTTTAATTTAATATGTTAAAACAATTCAGGTTATTATAAAAAACTAACACTAAATAAAACACAAACCTACTGCAAAGATTCAATGCACTAGATTACGTTAAGAAATTAAGTAGCTGCTTCTTTTAAACAATGCTATTTTTAATTACATTATAACATCGCCAAAATATATTAGTTCAGCGTATCTTTCAGAAAGCTGAGCTTTAAAAAGCAAACAGCATGCACAAAGGCAGCTAATAAAAACAACCATACAATTCTTTTAGTTGCGTTTTTTCTATACGCAGCTCACAGTATGCTCTCCAGCCTAACTGACGTTTTTATGCTAAGTTATTAGATCTTTTATTGTAGTAAAGAATTTGTTCGTTATTTTCCTAAAGTGCAACAAATAAACAAGAAACTTTGAAGTAAAAAATTATCTCCCTGTGGAAAAGCAGCTTAATCGGTAGAAACTTAGTTGACTTTTGGTAGTTACTAAGGGCAATGCCAGGACAATATATGGTATATAGACAAGCTGTGGAACAAAAGAGTCAGTTTTAAAAAGTTATCCATGAGGTTTCAGCAATGTACTAAAATTAGATGGCAAAATGTCCTTTTTTAATTTAAATGCATTCATTAACTATTTAGAAGCAAGCTACAGAGATTTTGCATCAAAATGCAGAACAATTCTCTGTTACTCACCAATCTCCAAATACTTTCCTATGAGAAACAAGAGTACAGTGCAACATCGACATCCACAATACATAGAAAGAGCAGAAAAATGTAGACAGTGAGAAACACAACTAGCAAAATATATTGCAAAAAAGTTTTAGTTATCATGCTTAAAGTTTAGAAAATATTCTGTAAAATATTAGCTATGCAGAGACAGACGTTTAATACTGCTTGTTCCACTGAATAATGCTTAAACTTAAGATGACAAGTACTTCCAACATCCACTTAAGCAATGATATTTCTGGGTGCTGGCAGTTAATGTCATCTTACGAATTCAATTTCCCCATCACCAGTCAGTTTCTCATGCTTAAACTTGTGTCGCAATTAAACTTGTGTTGACATCTACAATAATAAAGAATTACACTATATCTGAATTAGAGGCTTACTTTTGCATTCAGAAAGATGAAGTACAGCTGGAAGAAAATGAACACCATGTGAGCAATGGGAGTTATACCACGCATCAAATTATAACAGTGTTCCTCCTGACTGATCTCAAAAAACTGGCCAAATCTTAACCCACTAAAAATCATGCTGCCGATTCCAAATACTAAAAATAAAAGAAATATATTTTAATTTTTACAACAAAAAATTAGAATTTACACAATTCTTTTGTATTAATTAGGATACAGTGACAAGTTACAAGCACATAATTTTCTAAAATAGTCACACAGTAAGTTATTAGACATTTTTAGTGTTTTGCTCTAATATTAGTTAGTAGCTAACCCAGTTTCAGTTAAGTAGGTAAAAACTTTATGAGGGCAAAAATTGAATTAAATAACTAATTAATGTATTTCAATATACCTACCAACAGCTCCGACTCTCAGGTAGAAACTTCCAGTGTGCATAGAATCATCATTTGTATCCACCTTCTTTACTCCCTGTGGTGTAACCTCAAATATCTCTGAACGACACGGAATGGCAGTGCGTCGATACTGCTCAGTGTTGTTATGCCGCACCAGGTAGATGTAAACATACAACAAGAAGAGTATGCTAAGCCCGTAAAGATAAACGTAGAATCCCTGCAAATAATTTTAATAAGCAATGTGAAACAATAAAGAAGACTTTTTAGTCCTAAAGGTTTTCTAATAATTGGGTGTGCTTCTCTTGAAATTTGGTCGAAATTCGCAAGACTGTATTTTTAGGAACAATTTAGCCTGAAAATTTGCTTACAAAGAGTTAAACAATATTGGAACACTAGCACTCTGTGGAAGGGATCTAACATAAAACGGCAGAGCTGACATATAACATAGATGATGGTAGTGGGAGTAAAATCTATGGCCCATTTTATCAAAGATAATTCTCTAAGATTTCCCAATACTGAATCAGTTCTTAAACAGTTACAGTGGCATCAAACAAATTTATTTTGTTAGGAAATCAGGTATGACAAACTGAAACAATAATAAAGAAAATATATTTTTCTGTATTTTATATCAGTAATTATGGTCAACAGATTTTTTGGGAATATAATGCTAACTTACCCACGTACTTATACTGCTCACAAATTTTTTACTATTCCTGTTGTGACCACTGGCAAGGTTTTGTTCACTCATAAGTAAGCTCAGCTTTTAAAGACTCAGTGATCTCATATGTGATCTCATAAGTCAGAAAACAAGAACAAAAACTAGCTTTGATCACTATAGTGGCTCAGCGGTGTTCAATCAAATTAAATTTTTTGCTGTAATTGTGTAACAGTGCCTGCATCAAAATAAATTTTAGTGATAGTGATCTAGTTAGTCTAGCAATCCATAATGAAGTAGATTAGTCTTGAAATGGCTGCCAATTATAAGATCATAAATTTTATCTTTCTATTTGTGCTAGTGTTTATAAAAGTAAGGTGAAGCATAAACCTATCTCTGCATTTAATTTGACGTTTGAATCAAAACAATGTTTCTCAATGATAAATTGATTCTCTTAGATCATTACAATGATAAATTTACTCTCTTAGATCATTACAATGATAAATTTACTCTCTTAGATCATTACAGTGATAAATTTACTCTCTTAGATCATTACAATGATAAATTTACTCTCTTAGATCATTACAGTGATAAATTTACTCTCTTAGATCATTACAAACTTGAACCTATCATACCTCATAGTAGTAAATATCAATCTTATTAGTCATGATTTCAGCAAGTGGCAAGACAATGCCTATTGCAATAACAAGCAGCCCATACAGTAAACTCAGTGTCCGCCACAGTGAGATTCTGCAAAAAATTGATAAGGTTTAATTTAAATGTGTACATCGTAATAATACATGCTGAAGATTACACACTAAGCCTTGTGATAATTAATATATAGCAGCACTCAACACTCACAAAAATAATAATATAGAGCAAAGTCAACATACCACAAAAACATTCACATAGTTGCTATGACAACCCTACTTGCCAGCACAGATAATTTAAAGTAGCTAAAGTATTTTGTAGCTAATGCATTGCGCTTAGACTAGGAGTAATGTAGATTCTAATAACTAATTCAGATAAGTTATAACTACAGTAATACAATCTGCTAATATGAGGTTACACTTCATTGAAACTATATCCATACAATATACAAAACTGTAGAAAATAACGAGCAACATTTAATTTGAGTGCGATGTTCATTTAACTGAAATCGACTTACCGTATATACTTATGTACAAGTCGAATTTTTGAGAGGCGATTTTAAGGTGAAATTTTTAGGGTCGACTTATATTTATGATATGTTTTTGGGAGATGTCGCTAAAGAGTCGTTTACGATACGAATATGTAAAGAAATAATCCTTCATTATACGCTGGACTGAATGAACACTCATACTGTGATACTTCACATCAGAGAATGTTCGCATCTTGACATTACTTCACAAAATTAACAAATATTACTGTAATTTATTTTAATGTATGTAAAATTTATATATAGCCAGCAAATAAACTAGCGACAGAGCACTCGATCAGAACATGGAAATCGCCAATGATGTGACTGAATAAAACTGTGACGTTTCAGGTATGGGTTGTTAACTTTGAGTGAGAAATTATTCAGTGAGAAATAAGCGACTGAAACGTTACGACGGAGCCTGGCAGTGATATCCTAGAGTTAAAGGTATTACGAACAATTATGTGTGACGAAAGGCCAGGCTGCATTATCATGGATTGCATTGAGGGCCCTCAACATGAATATATACATCGGGTAGGTATAATATACTCGGCCCAGGCACTTGCATGTATCTCAAGGATTGTGTAACCATAATGCAGCAGAAGTAATAATGTGCTTCCTTCCTAAAACTTTTCTAACACTTCGTACAAGCTTACTGCTGGCCACTGTCTGATTTAAATAACAGGGATTCCTATAATTTACGAACTATAAATTTTCTGGACCCAAAGTGTCACAAGTCTATAATTATGGGCACATTCATTAATGCTAACATAGGTAGTTATTTACACATGTTACAGTGTGATGTGTGAGGATATACTTAAACAAGTATACTAAGACTTTTAAAATAACGAAATAAGCAACATCAACCAATTTCTAAAAATATCTTAAAACCTATTGAAATAATAGTGGTCTGAAATAAAAGTAAAAAAATCAAAAGTAATATTAGACAGCAGCTGATAAAAAAACAAGGTTTAAAGATGTTATTAGGACAGGTTCAAATAAAGAAAAAAACAGGATATGCTAGCCAACACATAAAAATAAAAAAATGCACAATGTCTTGCAATTTGCAAAGAAAATATACCTGGAAGAATGACGCAGCTTGTCATACGCTTGTTTTCTAAGTAACAAATAGATATGTTACATAGGTTACAAGACAATGCAGAAGCAATTCACTTTCAGAAAGTTAAGCTATTTTAATAAAGTAAACAATGGAAAAGCCATAATATATAATCATGATAATCACGAGATTGAAAAACCTAACAGTTTTATTTAACATGCACTAAGTGAATTTTCAGAAAACAAAATAAAAAATAAATTACTATGATTTAAGTCAAACCCTATAATGTTGATTCCCTACAGCTGGTTGATGCTCTTGTTTGAATAAATATATCAAATAGGTAAATTATATCATTAGCATTTATAAAATTTAAGAACTCAATGCTAAATTCTTGAAAAGATTTTTAGCACTCAAGAGATTTAAATAATGATAAAATTCTACACTTGAAACTACACAGTACACAAACCCAGGTCTTTTCTAACGAAAGATCATAAAACTTCCATCCTAATTGGAAAAAGTGCAGCAACTCTAACTAACGGCAAGCCAAGTAGTTGAAAAAAGGCACACAATTAAGGGCTAACAAAATTCCTAGCTACCGAAAAAGTGTAGTTTATTACATAGCCACGTATATCACTATATCTTTGACTAGCCATGTAGAGTGTCATATCTACCAGGTTTTTGCCCTAAGCCTCTTAATTAGAGGTACATGTGTTGTGCTGCGTATGTAAAATTGTTCTTACAACTGCATCTATAAGGATGTAAGTATTTGTTTACATTTAGACTGAAAGCACAATGCACAAAGCATAGGTGCATTAGTAATTTGAGGTGGATTTATTCACCATAAGATTGAAATTAATGCACAAATTGCAATCAGATGCTAACATCAGTGAGAAAACCAGTCATACCGGCCTTGTCAGCTATCACTTTTACATAAAAAAAGAAAATGACTAAACAACATGGTAAGAATGTGAATAAATGATGCTAAAAGTAAACACTGACTGGCATAAAATATACGAGTGTTCACGACACTAACATAAATACAACATAAATGCATTAAATTCCGACCTAGTAAATGTGTCATATAAATATGTTAGCTGCTCTACAGCAAATGAGGACAGACAAGAATTCTAAGATGCAGATTTAATCAACATTTGAGAAGTAAAGTAAAAGAAATAAAGAAAAGAAAATAATAGCAATAGTCAAATAAAAATGCTTAATTTTACGATTATCGGTGAGAAAGAAATGCTGTGCATGCTTACATACAAAACAAATCACTTTATCCAAATAAAAGCTTTGAAATCAGTATCTGTGATTTATCATTAAATAATTTAAGCCTAGTGTAGACTTGCTTCAACAAAATGCGTAATTTTTATTTAGATACGAAGTTACTTTTTAAAAAATGTCATATAAGGAGTCTGATGACATTTCCCTTCTAAAGTAACTATAAAAGTAGCGACGAAAGCAATACCACCAAATTTTTATAAAGTATATATGCAGCAAACATATTTGACAAGCCTCAATGAAAAGTTTAAGAGCATCAAGAAATGCAGAAACTGAATGACAAGTTAAGAATAACAGTTCAAGTGATTAAAGATAGCTTACTTTGCTTCATGTTGATTTTCATATAGTGGAGAGCACTCTGAATCATCTTTATTCCGAGGCAGCATTGGAATTCTATCTTTGTTTTCAATGCTAAATGAGAATAGCAGTAGCATTTTACTAATAATAAGTACCGTCATTCAACATTCCATGGTCACATAACACAACTAGAACAATAAAAATGCCATTTATACTGGCTCTGCTCAATAACAAATTTCGAATAAAATTGGCAACTGTAAATGAGCATTACGTATTTTCGTAGATATTACGCAAAATATGTGATATCACTATCGACGACTGACATTGCAGTTTATTTAAAGAAAGAAAATAACACTAGAAATGATTTAATAACAAGCAATCAGTAGCAGTTTATTTACCAAGTAACTCCACAAATGAACAAGTGAACCATATAAATAAAGAATCCTGACAGAATAAAATGTTTATTTTTACTAACCTTTGATAATACTTAATGTCACCGTCACCAATTCCTCTGTTAGTACGTTGACCCTCAGCAGCAGAATCTCGGCCATTCGGAACAATTCCAGACTCTTGCTTCTCCTGAATTGCTTGGCTTCTCATGTTGTATGTAGCCACATGGTCTGGTGTCTTGTCAGTTCTCTGTAAACTGTTCCCAATTGATTCATTATCCTTCACAGAACTTGTTCTGGATCCATTCCTTGCAGAGCCTGCTCCAGAATTAGACCTGGATGAACTACGTGGATTGGCTTTAGGTGGACTGGATCGTGCAGTTGATGTAGTTAGTGGTGTTGTACTTGCTGCGCTAGGTGACTCAGTTGATGAAGGTTGTACAGGAGCAGTCAAATGTGTAGACGTAACTGTTGGTACAGGTTGGGAACCTAAAATTGTTACAAAAAATAACAATAATTTAATTGTAAAACAATTTATAAGAAAAAAATTATCATGACTGTCAACTATTAGTAGAAACACTGTCTCACCTTGTTTAGTTAGACCTCCAACGCTAGGTGTAAATCGTGGCAGTGACCGCTCACCATTACTGGAGAGGGAATGGTGATCTCCAACAGGAGAAATGTTGTTTTGTGCTTTTGGTGTGACACTTTTTACATTTGGGCTTGTTCCCGGACTGGGTCCTGATGACAATGATGAGGAGAGTTCATGTCCAGAATCTCTTGTGTCCCCATTAGGTGTAAACTCACGATCTCTACCATATGCAATAGGCTTTGGTGCAATTGGTGGATTCTCTTTCTTGATTTGAGCCAAATGAGCAATAGGTGTCTGCTTGCCACCCGGAGGTACCCATCTGAAACAAAGCACATAGTGATGCAACTTATGAAATGACAATTAACACATGAAAAAAGGAGCCACTAATATAACAACTGCCACCTGAAAAAATGCATAGATTGGTCCAATCTGTTGAATCTGAACAAAGCATAAATGGTACAACTTACTGGGAGAACGTCCTTTTGAAGCAAAGTATCTAGAGTGAAAAAAGCTATGATTCGAACCATAACCACACTTTTTTGGGTAAATGCACAGTGATGACATAATTATAATGTAAAACCTGCCACAATGATTCTTCCCTGCTAGTACTGCGTGGGTGTCAAATTTGCCTGTTTAGCCTGAAGGTCTTGGAGATAGTAAGGTAAAATGCATGCATAGGTTTCTGTCACACACAATCACACTCACAGACACTTCATTTGGCCAGGGAATAAAAATGTACAGAATTACATAATTCACTTATCAAAATCGTAATCATCATCATCACTTTTTCGTCATTAAAAACACTCAAATTTAAAAGACGCTACTCGAAGATCATGGGAGAACAACACCAGCTTCTGCACCAAAAGGAAATGCATTAATTATAACTGACGAGTAACTAGTCCAAAATGTGAGACATTAGGTTACTAGGTGGGTAAAGATAACTCCTAGTAAGGGTGTACCTAGAACAAATTGATAGAATTTTTCTCTTCATATTTTGTTAGAACATGGTTTTATACATCCTCAACAAAAATCGGCTAAAATGGAGATTGGTACCATTTTCAAACAGCCATAACTTTTTTGTTAGTTTTTATTCTAAATTGTGCTTGGCAGTTACATGGCTACACACAATCTATCTTTTGATGACATTGTTCTTGTGATAAAAAAATCGTACATTGTTTTTTATTTAAAAACCAAAACCACATTTTGGGGTGAATAGGAACAGCCTTATTTTTACTTCTTGTACCCATCTTGCATTACATCAGGTGAACAATGTACAACTTAGCTTTTAAAAATGTGTAATAAAATCAGTTACTTTAATATCTGGGATAAATTTACAAAACTTAGTTAGATAGCACTGCTCCTAGATAGCACAATCTGTTGCATATCATCAAACATCAAAATTTGGTATTCTCTTCAATTAACCTCATATCTTAGAACTAAACCCAACATTTTTGGATGGGCTGTAACTCCTACAACTTGCTCATTAATTGTGCTGTTCTTGGAGTTGTTTTCTTGTACTGTGCTCCAGCAGGGAGTTGTTTATAAGTGCATAACATGCTGTCCCAATTCACCCCGTTACTTATATCAAACTAAGCGTGAAACTACTCAAAAATTCACAAAAAGATGTCACTCAACTGCCAGCTACAAAATAACAACATCTGGCCCACTGGTTAGGCCTGTGCAAAAAAGTTTAGACTGCTATTTTTTGTGCTATTAGTATACCTTCGGTTTACAATTGCCATGGCAACCAAGATTGACTTCACAATGATATAAAGTCCTTGGTAGATAGTACATGCATCAGGTTGATATTTAAAATTATAATGAACTGCACATTACTTATTCCTGCAATGTAGTAGGAGCTCTAACAACTTTTCTTGGGTTTTGTCCTTATTCGTCCAGTTTTACGGTACTTCTTAGCTGGAGCCTGCTTAAAAATCAGTTCTTAAACCACCAAGCCATGATGCAAAATAGCTATTAATGACTGACAGAAAAGTGCAACTTGTAAATCCAAAAATGCTTACATTTTTCAATTATGACGTCACAACGCCATGAACACGTCATTAACAGCATCACTGCTTCTTACATTACATTTGAGTGCTTCACTCAAGTGGCAGTGCAAATCAGCCCACGGAAGGAAGCTGTTAGCGAGATGCATCAGTTCGACAACGGCTCACACCGATGCAAGCTGCTTGACCCAAGTGAGATGCAGGCCTAGGGGAAGAAACCAGTTTGTTGGCACAGGGCAGGAGCAACAGTGCCTGACTCGGACGGACTCATTCTTTGTTTGCTGAGGATTAGATGTGAATATAGTACGTAGGAATTTGATTGCGTCTTCCCAAATTTCTTTGATGAGCCTGCTGTCAATACTTTTTAAGTCGGTTGCAAGTTTAATTGCTGTGTTTTGTTAGATGAAAGCAGTTAGTAATGACAGAAAACGGTCAGTGGACGGTGGTTTTTTTTAAACGATAGTAGGTAATAATTGGCACTACCTACACAAAAGTAGACTGTTGTGCACCTTGTCAGCTTTGTAGCATTTGGCACAGCCACGCAGTGAGATATAAAAGTCAACCATCTTGCATATGAGGACTATTGGTCTCTACTGTGCTGAAAATTGAGCTAGAAAACATGCATGTACCTAAACTGACTAGCTCGTTGCTGATGTTGCTGACGTTTTACTTGTGACTAAACGGAGAGAAACCGAAACCATTACAAAGGGAAAAATAATGATAATGTAATGAAGATTAAAAACATTTTTTCTCAGTTAATCTTCATATGTAACAGAATGTATTTTGTCGCTTAAAATACAGAAAAATCGTTAAAAATCTTTAAGACAAGCTATTCGTACATTTTACTTTGCAATTATACAAATTAAAATTGAGCCAGTGCAATTATACAAATTAAAAGTGTAACAACAAATTATACCAGCCAGAAGTTACTCACCCACAAACAACACAAGGCTTATTTCTAGGAGGAAAGTTTTTGATATTATTAGGCCACAGTTCGACATCCATCAGTTTAGATCGGTTAAGTACGTAGCAACCATAAATTGTACTGATAAAAATGCAAACTATACATGAAATTCTCACGTCTTTCTGACAAAGAAAAGCGTCCATTGTACCACGTGCATCCATTGTACATTTCTCAAAACGGGATCCATCGGCTTCGAAAGACATTATTTACGAAGCAGTGTTTAATTTCCGTTTTCTTTAAGTGCCATTACCAACGCAATACCAGCATAAGCCTTTACTAAACACCACAACATGAAAACTAGTATCGTCGCTATCAGAATGAACCTGTGCAATTCTTGCAGCTTCCTTTCAGATACCAACATTTCTAAACTAGTAAATCATTTGCATAAACGCCCGTGATTTGACATTTTTCAACATTAACAACCACGTAAACGATAGAAACGGAGCAAAACCGTGCTAGAAGCAGTGCAGTGAGGGAAAAAGAAGCTTGTTTTCAAAGACGCGACCCTGGGTTGCAGATACATCCGCTTATCTAGTGAATAAATAAACAAGAAATCAAGCATTCCCACTCATGAAAAAGCATTAATAGTTCAAGTTTGTGCTAAGAAAGCCGCAAAGATAAACGCATGGGAAGCCACTGCTCCAATGATCATTCAGGCAGATTGTTGCGTACACCCCAATGCTCCAGTCAAATGTAATCAGAATCACGCGCAATGTCAAATGCAGTATCTTCCTTCAACCTGCAAGTTATTGTCAGGAAATTAAAACAGCAAACATGGGAGTTGCTGTCATGATACCAAAACTAAGACATAAAACAAAATGCGTACACGCAACAATCTACTTAGAAAACTACAGAAGATATCTAATAACTTAGAAGCAATATTGCCGTTATTTGAATAATACGCTAAATAGCTAAATATAGTTGACATGTTTCTATTTATGTGTATAAATTTTGGAAACGTGCATCTATTATTTTTCAGTAAAGTAAAATGAGCGTAAGGAGGGTGAACTGAAAACAAAACATTTTAAGATAATGAAGCCAGGTCGGTCAAACAATTTCAATGCCCGTGGAGAGGAAGACATTCAGCTGTATATCCTAGATTTTATATTAAGCATTAGGTTTTTATTTTCCCGAAAACTATGCTTGTACCTTAGCTACTTCAGTCTCCCATTTTCTGTGTCAGGATTTCGATTGATAGTAATGTTAGATTCCGGTCCTGCCTCAACTGATGGTAAATTTTCCTGTGCTGGATTACAGCTTGTAGAATGTTGAACTTGCAAAGCACAAAACTGGCTTGTCATTAATTTGTATAATTAAGAAGTAGTTGGTGTGCAGTACTTAGCTTGTCTTGAAGATTAAATGTTTTTTATTATTCTGGCTAACAAAGAAATTTAATTGAGTAAAATTTAATTAACCTTTATACACGCTCAATGTTTTTTTGTAATAGTTTCAGTTTTTACTCATCAATGAGATATAAGCGGCAAGTTTTAGAGACACGTCACAATTTTCGGCAAAAACTGTGTGCAAAATATGTACAAAATTTGCTAATTATTTTGATACAAGCATAGTTATAAGATAAGCAAAGGAAGAAAAGCAGAAATTGAGAAAGAGAGAGAGAGAGAGAGAGAGAGAGAGAGAGAGAGAGAGAGAGAGAGAGAGAGAGAGAGAGAGAGAGAGAGAGAGAGAGAGAGAGAGAGAGCGCTGTGTTGTGTGCGCGTTTGTCATGTAGATACTATAATAAATATGCAGAACCGGTGCTTTTCTAGGCGCAACACAAGAAGTCATTCGTGCAGCCAAATCTCGTGGATTTTACTGTTAAGATTCGTCTAATTTTCTCATTTATTTGGCATTAAAAATACTTCACAACATAGATGTAACTGGCTAATATCACCACCTGCGTCCATTACAATGTTTTTATGCGTGAGGGATTCTGTACTTAATTATTGACTTTTAAATATCCCAAATAAAAATATATATATAATCTTTTGTGAAGCTTTTTTCATTTGATCTTGAAAATAGTTTACACTCATAGACGTCGTCATTAGGGGACCTTTTACTACATAGCTGTTCAATGGAATGGGAATTTCATTTATGGGAAAGTCTGTGCGAATAATTTGGATGTGTTAGCAACCAACTTAAAAATCGTACCCTATGTGGCGCTAGCTGCTAATAAAATAAGCTGAACTTAGGCAATGTTGGAAAATGAAACTCTTGAAAATTACACATCACAGCAGATTCTGCAAAAATCAAGTAAATGAGTGGCAGGTTGGCAACCCACTTAACATCACAGTGACCATACCTTCAAATGACAAATCTCCATTTAACAAAGGACTACTGGGCTTCATAAAGACGTACTAATCGCACGTGCCAAAGTGAAAGTGGCCGGACAATTTTTTTTTAGTTCGACACTACAAGAACGGCAAGGTTTACTAGAAAAGGTGAACGAATGAGGCAGAACCGAAATCTAACTTATTAACAAAGATATTGAATTAGCAGAGGCGTTTTACAATTTTATATAAACAATGTATATAAAAGTGTTCCTCATCAAAAGAAAGAAATTTAGCCAGAAGCAGTTCGATAGAAGAAATTGCTAAAAAAAGTTTGCTAGTGTTACCGACCCATTATTAACCTGACTCGGCACCACTTAACTATGCCAGGCAAATAACACGATCACTAAGCTATTTCCCTCGGACATTACACTTGTATTCTAATACAAAGTTATGCCTCAGAACACATTACCATTATTATTTAAGGCAAAACATGCAGTAGGTCATTTTGCAGTTACGTTTTATGATTTCCATTACAAACTCAGATAAAACATTCTAAAAAACATTTTTTTCCCGCAAACGAAAGAACTATGGCAGTTTCGCTGACTTTTTCTGCTTTTTTAATGGGCTAAACATAATGATGTTCCATAAATTCACAAATTTTTACGCAAGTTCACGACTTAAACAACTAGAATAAAAACAAAGAAAAGTGTGTGTCTAAAATGTGTTAAGAAATTAAACGCACTTGGGTGGGTTGTTTTAATTCAAAACACTAGATTTTACGGAGCTCCGTTAATTATGAAGAAAAAATCATGACATAAGGATGTGATAATCATGTGGCTGCAACTTCTAAAAGAAAACTTTAATTTAAATTAGGTACAGAAGCATTTCAAATGGTACATTTAACATGTCTGATTTGGAATTTACTAGAGCTCTTTCTTTGGAACAGAAGAGAATGGAATACAGTAGAAAAGCACGGAACGGAACGAAACAGAACAAAACAAAACAGAAAAAAGAATGGAAAAGACAGAATATATGTAAATAATTTATAATCATAAGTTCACAACGAAATAATTTTGCCAAGTGCATAAGTTTGTTAGTCAGTCATTCTCTGAAGCACAAAAAACTGGGTCGCAAATCCAAAAATCAATAAATTCTCTTAACTTTTAAAGTTAGTATCTAACAGTCTAAAGAAGGAAAAGGGACAAAATGATTTACTTACACGTACTTCACATTTGCTTTCATTATTCGTATCTTATTTAGTTGCTCGTTCACAATTATCAAGATGTCACAGGAAGAACGCCATTAACATTTACTATATTCGCAAGATTTTCACAAAACCAAAGATTTATAAACGGACAAATCTGTTTGGGCTAAAGACAAAATTCCAAATCTACTATCTTCGGCAGATAGTAGCCTACTGATAGGAGAAGCTTGTCCAAGAAGCCAGATTCATTGACTGCCTGGACATGTCAATGAGCTCTAGAAAAACTGACAGGAAACAGAAACCCTTCAAATCCGCGTTGTAGCGTAATGTGGCTTCACTAGTTTATGAAAATAACCTAAAGACATTCACTACATATGCATCTTGTTACAGAGTTCCAGGGCAGGGTCAATAACAAATCTCTGCTGCTGACTGCTACATAATTGCCAGCATACATCTATGCAAAGCTGCAAAAACTTGTGATTCAGGATATAAGTAGCTAATAAGTTAAGCTGAATGCGCTCAGAAATAAATATTAGATTTATTGAAGAAAATAAAGAACTGAAGCAGAAGCACAGAAAGACGCGCATCAGAATGAGTTATAGCTTCCTGTTGACTGTAAAGCAAAGCAATAAAAAGAAAGCACAGAAAGAAATAACAAAAGGGTCAAGGTTAGAAGCATGGTATAAGAAACCAACACAACAGTGTTCACAGTGTGTTACCAAGAAATCGCAAAAAGCTAAATCTACTTGTTATATGTAGATATAAGCTATATGTATTTATATGTTATATGTAGATATTAAAGCTGTATGTTAGCTCATATTAAAAGCAAACTACAAAGTGCCAAACAAAAATATATAAGGAAATCATTTACAGGTACTGCCTAAAATTTCATTTTTAAAACTGCTACAGCAGCCCATCCTCAGGAGGCAAGATTTAACTAGCTTTAAGTTATTGTTTACAAATGTCAAAAAGTACAAGATCTGATAAGCATTTTAACGTGGCTATAAAACCCGCAATATGGAAGTCTTCATATTCAGTTTAGATAATGATTATTTACAGAAGTATATTTGTTAGAGGCATAGGAAGGTCTCCAAGTCATGTTTACAACATGCGAGAAATTAAGTATTTCAGGGATGAGGCGGGAAGCGACGAGCGGCAGCAAATGCGCAACACAGAATAACTGCCACGAAACGAGATATTCCTGATGTTCCACATATTTTAGATTTACATTATAAAGTGAGTAGATTTACATTTACTCACTTTAAACAATATAATATTATATAACATTTCATTATGATAATAATCACTACATTGAGACGGGGTGGCGATTCTGCAGTTTGGAATTAATGCAAGACAACTTTCGATCATAGAAACGCACAAAAGCAAACACTAAATTACAGGGTCTAAAAATTTTGGACCTTCAACTCAAATCCAAGATTTTCTGCTTTCCGGACAGCAAATCCAGTAATGCAAAAAAGTCAGCCACAAGTTAACTGACAACCACTACTATATCGATCTTCATCGAGATACAGCTACAACACCAGATACAGAAAAAGTCATTTTAGAATTCTTAGCTTAAACTATTCCAGTTTGAGTGACAGAAAAGGTTTTAATTAACGTTAGACAGTAGTGACTTTGACAGAACTTGGACACAAGAGTCTCGACTGGGGATATACTATCGGAAAACGAAATCTTTCCTACAAGACAGGACAAAACAACCTGAAAAGATCCTCATATCGACCTAGGGAGGTGTCTTAGTAGCTCTCAAGACCAACGTGGACTCGTCTCAATCCACATGCTCCTATAATGTCATTAGAATTTTATTTTTCGATTTAAACTAAACGACTGGAAAAACTTTCGCCATTTTTGGAAGCCATGCAACTATTTAGATGTCTTGGAGAAGAATAAGCACACTCTCGAGATGCAAAAATTTTATTTAAAAAAGTGACTCGGAACGAAACAAAAAGGTGTTGAAAATCCAAAGGTTGTTGTCGTTATAATGACTCGTTAAAAATGCTCAAAATTATAGCATTATAAGTAGCAAAATAGCATAAATTCTACTTACACGATTTGACGGGGATCATATATTATGCTCCTATACGCATACATACTACCTCATTTCTTTGTAAACCGACTGCAGTCTGCACGTATTGCAAATTTACAGACATAAAGACAGAACAAGTAATTGTACCAAACAGAACTTATTGTATTGTCCTTTACATAGTTGCCAAGTTAGTGATTATCGAAAACCTATAGAAATATTGATTAAATGCTGAGATGTCATCTGAATAGAACCTTTCACTGTCTCTGCGCATAAACAATAACTCTTTGACTAAAGAGGCTAAAACTTACTTCCCACCAACGGAGTTATCACAACAACACGTTATGCAATACAGAAGCCATATTTTGACCTAAAGAAAGTTCTTACCTGGGTTGTTGCACTAAGCGCTCTTTTTCTGTTGGACTGCTTGGCATTTCAGGCGGATAATCACCTACCGCTTCCTTCGTGAAGCTGCAAAAAGTAAAATATCAGATTAATTTACTTCATTAAATTCGTAACGCGCAAATAAAAGCACAAATATGTGTATGCACAAATAAGATTTCATTTTCTATAATGTACTCGGAGATATCTAGAGACAGACGGGTTGTAAGTTATAATTTATCAGTATCATACAAATAATGCCTGTCTAGAGAAATTACTTTATCTAAAACACTTTAACATGAATCATCTTGTGCGGTGGTTAGGCATAAAGTATAAGATAAACACTGAGAAACATTGAGAATAGATGAACGATAACGATCACCTCCAAAAATGCTTGTAAATGGCGTTTGTTCTGATTTTATTATATTGACGAACTTTTACGTTTGGAAATTGTAAATGACCAAATGTAATTTCTCGTGAAATTGCCACCTATTATAACAGTAGTTAGAAAACAAATTGAATTACTAACTACTCTGTATATATATAATAACCTAAAAGCGTTATTACACGTACACTTCGAAATTTGCTTAAAGTAACCCAAAGTATAATTTCTCTCTTTAACTAGCCTCTAACGTCAGTAGTCAATCAGGCACAGTAAACGTTATGTAACAAGCACTCGGCTGATGGTGTGAATGCAGGGCAGAGTCTACGAGCAGCTACATTCTAAACACAGCCTTCAGCGCTCAGCAGTATAAACTGTTGATTAAATGAGACGAAACCAAATAAGCACGGGTAGGAGAGGCAAACGGTTCAAACAGTTTTACAAGCTCAGCTTGGATTATTCACAGGCTAACTGAGTTTAACCCTAGTATGATGCAGATGAGGACATGTCACAGACGACTCCTGACCCAAAGCAACTGCAGGCACGTGCCGTTGTCTATCATAAAATGTAAAACGAAGAGCATCTGTCTAAAAACATTTCAGAAACAGATACCGACCTGTATCCCGAGGAAGTACAGAGCTACAAACAAATCAAGTTGATGGAATGAAACCCAGCAGTCACAATACTCTAAGTCTAGGCTTATGTACAAATACTTCTTATAATTATATACAGTGGAAACATGTTAATTTGCATAAAGATGTCCGAAGACAGTATAAACCTGTGCAACATTAAGATGCAGCACAAAAGTTTCAGCATTAGAGATTTACTCCTCCCTGGGGAGTCCTACAACTGTGAGAAAATGGCTCCAGTTGAAAGACTTACAACGAAAAGTCATTAGATGAAGCCATTAGCGTTAACCAGTATTTCTAGAATCAATCATTCACATGCTGGATGCTGCAGTAACTCCCTTGCCTTACAGTGAGAGAAGAAAGTGAATTATAGAACATCTACATAATTACACTAGACATGCAGGAAAACTGATCAATGTGATGTTACTTACTATGTGATGATCATACAGTCAACAAGCGTTCAAGAATGTTGACTTCAACAAAGACGCGCGTAGGTTATTGTCATGATATTGACTGTATTCAACAAAACTGCACAAATAATAATTATAGTGGGAACAGTGGTTAACCCAGTTGTCTAAACTTACTACTAAGCATTTATAATAATTCTGACAATAATGCCAAAAAACCATTTTTTGCAATTCATACTTTGAGACTAATAATATTGTAATCATTGAATCACTCATGATCGATACGCCTACAGTGACGCATGTAAACCTATAAAACAGGGTAACCGCAAAATCAAATATTAGTTTTCATTTATTAGTTTTTATTTATTTTAAATCAGACAAAAGTGTTGCCACTTCTGACTGATTTAAAATAAAATGAGCTCCGGAACTGCAAGTTCCTGGCGCAGAACAGACCAGCTGGCTTTAGCAAACTCTGACTGCTGGAATATTTTCAACTAAAAATTCATCATAAATGCATATCTACGCGAAGTTTATCCTTAATCTAGAAAAAATTATATAGGTTTTACATGCCGCAGCTTTATATAGTATATTGAATTTCGGCACTTGCTAGGTTTTATACGCAGGAACACATTCAGTTTATAGTTTTATGATGTTGTTTCAAAACTTTTTTGACGGCTATGAACTTTTAACAGTTTCGCAAATAAAAAACGTTCGGTGTTAAGTTTTTTTGGGAAATACACCCCACAGTATTTCACGCTCCGTATGAACTGCCTGTGACTTCCAACAGAGTTATGAAGCGCACCACGCGTCAAACCTGAGCAATGGCAGCGCACCACGCGTCAAACCTGAGCAATGGCAGCGCACCACGCGTCAAACATGAGCAATGACAGCGCACCACGAGTCAAACCTGAGCAATGGCAGCGCACCACGCGTCAAACCTGAGCAATGGCAGCGCACCACGCGTCAAACCTGAGCAATGGCAGCGCACCACGCGTCAAACCTGAGCAATGGCAGCGCACCACGCGTCAAACCTGACCAATGGCAGCGCACCACGCGTCAAACCTGAGCAATGGCAGCGCACCACGTGTCAAACCTGAGCAATGGCAGCGCACCACACGTTAAACTTGAGCAATGGCAGCGCACCACACCTCATTCTAAGCATCATATAAACTGCCTATGAATTCTAAGGACCCGTATAGCTGGAAATGCACGACGCATGATTTCACCTTCTCACAACAATGACAACACTCAATATTATGCGATAATAAAAACATTTCAGGAAACATTTCTTGGCCTGAAAAATTACAATGAATCGATTTCTAGTACATATGTAATAATAATTGGAAATTAACGTGAAATGGGGCGAAGTTTATGACAAAAGAGCGGCCAGCCGGCCGCAGGATCAGATGTTAATGAGTTTAATCTATTGCGTTGACAAAAAGTGCTCACTGATTTGTGAGTAATAGCTGCTCAAGTAAAAACAAATTTCCCACAGAAACAACAGTTGAAATTCCAGTAAACAGAAGTACGATTAATTTATCATGTCATCTCAGATGTAAAATTATTATTTAATGAGCAGTGATCATAACTCGTATATATATATCAAAATTGATTTACATCATAGTTATTTAATAGGTTAATAGTAGATATATAGTACGTTCTTGGACTAACATTTGTACATTAGAGTCAGAGTAGAATAAAGAATGGAGGGGAGAGAGAGAGACAGAGAGACAAAGGGAGAGAGAGAGAGAGAGAGAGAGAGAGAGAGAGAGAGAGAGAGAGAGAGAGAGAGAGAGAGAGAGAGAGAGAGAGAGAGAGAGAGAGAGAGAGAGAGAGAGAGAGAGAGAGAGAGAGAGAGAGAGAGAGAGAGAGAGAGAGAGACAGAGAGAGACAGAGGCAGAGAAAGAGAGACACACAGAGAGAATGTTACTGTTTAAATAACATTTAGATGTCGTCTCAATCCAAGCACAACTTTGGGCATTATTGAGTAAGGCCAGTAACTAGTGAGTAATTTGTGTTTGCATGTCTATCTACCTGGCTCACGGGAACCAATGAAACAAACCATCACCAAGAACATAAAAGCAGCCATATTAACACGGCAAAACAATAATTTAACACTGAGGGTGAAAACAAATAAAATGTCATACCTGATATAGGTGCCGCTAGTGCGCTGCTCAGGATTTGATCGTGCATCACGAGTGCCCTCTACTTTTCGAGGCCTGTAAACAATAATTACAGACATGCACGTAACAATATGGACAAACACATACTGTAAGCAATTAAATTCAGATAATTTGTTTGAATTTGAAAAAATATTTCTGAGCAATGAACTTTGCTGATTGTGAATCACAGTGGAAATTTTCTTACTTTACGTAAAATTTACGACTAAATTTCAACTAATGTTAAATCAGATAAAGTCATTGTAAAGAAAAGATAATATTTCTCAAATTTTGCATCATTTTTGCAACTAATATTATAACAGGTAGCGATGAGCTCCTTAATGAAAACTTCAAAAGGTCCATTATTAAATTTTAGTATTAACAACGTGCGTTTCACATAAAATATAAGCATGCCTTGAGTACAGACTAATTTTAAATAGCAAACCCCTGTTCTCAAGATAACATTAAAAATAGCATGACAATGCCCAAGAGAAAACTAAAACAGAGGTAAAGTTAATTTAATAAAAGAAAAAACCAGTGCGAAGAATACGTAAAGCAAATTAGTCAAAGGCGTGTGACAGGTCCATAGTAGTTAACACAAACGTGCCTTTAATAGAAAAAGAAACACACAAAAATTCTAACTTAATTAATATTTGAAATGGTCTCGCACAGAGTATGCAACCATTTCATAATACACTCTAGACATAACTCACACTCATTCAGGACGAGGGAAAACAATTCTACGTGACAATGCAGTTTAAAAAAAATTAGCCAAGTTGCACTAAATTGAGCCAGTAAGGAGGATACAGGTTTGACCTTCATTTTCTATCGAAGATTTACAGTGCTGAAAATGTCGAACTAAAAATGTATTAAAAATGAAAACTAACTGTGTAATAAAAAAGATTAAACTAACACAATTTCCATTGAGAAGCAGTTGTGCAGAATAGCTAGAAGAGTATACACGATGTGTAGGTGTTTTTGCAAGAAAAGGGCAAGTACATAATGTATGTATAGGTAAATCTCATGGAAGAAAACCAAACACTAGAAAAGCTCCAAGACTGTTGATTTTCTTAAATTTCTAAAGTGCTTTCTTATCATATTCATTTATGATAAAGCTTGAACAAATTGAAGATTTTATCCATGATCTTAGGTCGCCTTGTATACATAAAAAGAGGGTTACCTTTGTGTTTACATTCTCTACTTCATAAATTTTGTTGCCTACCTACTTCATCAAAATATATGGTTTGGCAAATACACGACTTTTCACATGACAATAAAATTCATGAAAGCGCTGGGCCAGCTAACGTTTAATGTAAAACGGTTGAAGCTAGAGAATGACCAGTTTTTATTCAAACTTCCACTAAAACTTCTTCAGCATTTCAAACGTTTCACGAAATCAATATGTCTAAATTGCTTTTCAGGACAAGAGACATTATATCTTGCTCTCTTCTTAGTGTTAATGAAAAATGAACTGCTTACTAACAAAATTTGTTTATGATGATGAAATAAGCCATGAAATAATGGAATTTATAGAAAATATCTCACAACACAGTATCTTGCATTCAATAAAAGTATATTATGCCAGTGTCTTGGCTTTGGCCTTTGGTATAATATACAGTCTACTCTTACTTTTAAAACATTAAGCATTAAGTATTGTGTCGCTTGATTAAACATCGTCATTTTCTTACCCGAGAGAAAACGTAAAGTTTTTTGGGTACTTGCGCAGACCATTCTTAGGACTCTGACTCCCAGCATTTCGATCAGTACTGTGTAATTCACCACAAATTTTCAAAGGCTGCTTCAATACATTTAATCCATAAGCAGCGGAATGCATTTTATTCACTCATTAATTTCAATTACTGCTAATTGTGCCAAAACTGCCATGTACAGACTGTAAACGCTCAATGCACCAAGTTGAAGTTCCAAGTTAACTTACTCAAGTTCATCACTTTTACCGGTAATGGCTAAAAATACACTTTTTTACACATAAATACATAGTAAAGAGTAAGGAATCCAAACACTTTAAGCAAACACTAGGAAATTGAAGAACCAGTTGCGTTTACGTAACTTTAAACGACAAAAAATACGGGAACACTTTTAAGTTTTCTCTGGGAAGTAATGGGCATAGTGATAAAAATACAAGACGTAGCGATGAACAAGTGCATTCTTTCCGTTTACTCACGCTTTAGCAGAGTTCACCTACACTGGAAAAGTCAGGACTTTGTAAATCATGTATATACGATTCAAGTCCTTCGATATTCAATAGTATCAGTAACGCACATGATTTAAAAAAACTAAGGAATTTCACATCTCTATTCATCTCTGTAATGCAACACTAACGATTACGTGCTGTAGTCGTATTCTGGCCGTTTTAGCATACCAGCAAATTAGGTTATATCATAATATAAGTCATTGAGAGTGAAATGGTAATTTGTTGAGCTTGCTATCACATGAAGCTTATAAATGAATTAAAGCTGACCCAGTGGAGGATGCTGGAACAACAGAGTTCATTGCTCGCTGCACAAAAACAACAGGCTATCAATCAAACCTGCACAAGCACAATCCACGTAGAGTGAAATTTCCACGCAGCGAATGACTGACTGTCATTATGTCAATAAAAACCCAACCCCAATTTGTTTAAATAGCAGCATTAAATCAAATAACCACCCATAAATTACAATAGGATGGAGGAATGAATGAACGAAGCCAGTCACGTCATATGATAACGCTGTATGCACTGAATCAGCAAAGCGACATAATTACATAGTACGCTGTACACAATAAATGAACTCAGAACTCACAGATAAATCACAATTCAGATTTGATTTATACATGTACAAGTAAAACAGTTTAGTAGTCTTCACATGTAAGATTGTTTAGTTTGCATGCAATAATACACGCATTCACAGCGTTTAAATACTTATTCAGGCGCAACTACTTTGAATGAAGGCGTTGAAGGATAACTACTTAACTACGTGTACTGCAAACAAAATTACGTGTACTCAAGAAGTACAAAGCGAAACCCACAAAATCACGTGACGAGCTATATAACTCCAACCAATACCTATTACAGCACAGTAACAATAATACAGTTCATTGTCACTTTGCCACAGATGGTTTCTACACAATTATGCCTAACGCTGTTTACTGATACCGACTATTGTGCTAATGCAAATCACGTTGAACAAAAGTGTATCAATCATGATTCAAAAATCCTGAGATAAATATCAGACACAGCAGCTTCATGGTCTCATTGTCAGATGCATAAGCTCTATATTATCTGCATTACGTCTTATTATAAATGACCAGAATCTCAGACAGGGCCTTATTATATAAGCTATATGTAGATTCAGTCATTTAAGTGCTGAATTGCTAGACTTGCTTCTGTTCCAAGACTCTCTTGGGTTGATGACGCGTTATTGGTTTATTGTAGTTTGTTTGTCATATACATACATACATACATACATACATACATACATACATACATACATACATACATACATACATACATACATACATACATACATACATACATACATACATACATACATACATACATACATACATACATACATACATACATACATACATACATACATACATACATACATACATACATACATACATACATACATACATACATACATACATACATACATACATACATACATACATCAATAGGGATGCGCACAACTTACGTACAGAAAAAAGATGATACCAACACCCTAAAGCCCTTGTGAATGTGACAATCTGTCAGTATTGTGACAGTCAACAGGTAGAAGATGAAATTCACTTTTTGTTTTACATACTTCTAACAACTTCTACAACCAGTTGAGACGAATTTTTACTCTAATATCATGGACATCAATAGCAAGTTCATTCTTGAACATTAACGAAAAACTGAAATTCGAATGAGGGTAGCAACTGCGACATATAATCAAAATAGTCGCCCACTGTATATTTTAGTGTTTTAAAAACGAAATAAATAGCACTAACATGTAAATATCGATATATTTAGTTATCACTAATTATTATAATGCTATATGATAATTTGCAATTGTTATTCATTACGATTTCATAACTATATACTTGTACTAAAATTACATATACATGTATATTTGTTTTTTGTGTAAATTTACTATGTGTTTCGTAGCTATTATAGTTATAATGTAATAGTTTTATCCTGTAAGTTTCCCTTTATTTGTTGTTTTGCTGTTGGCCTACCTACGTACGTCGCCGTATTGCATATGCCAATAAATAAACATCTATGTAGTGTCATATACATAGGGCATTAGCTGTGGACTTAACGTTAGATTTTATCTGTAGCAATTAATGGTATGAGGTGTGGCGTCCGACGTAAGACGATTAAATTCATACAATAGAATATAAATTTTGTTTTTATTTTTCGTCTCCCTCAACTTTCACGGCCGTCAGGTCTTTCCCAAAGAGTTATTTCTTGCCTCGACTTTATACTAGGCCTATTCATTAAATAGTTACACAGTTAATGATGCGATAAGACAGGATTCCTATATACATACTTGCACAACAAAACTACAGAAGTAATTATGCACACCTTCTTTAAGTACTCCGTACAGTTTTTTTACACAGAGCAAATATTAATTTGCTTACTTCGGAAATGAGTTTCCGACATGGGTTCTTCAAAAACGTATTGAAATTTTTGCGTATTTTAAACCGGAAGTCTAACCAAATCAATCACATGATCGAGACGACCCCTTAAGACGAATCAGACTTTAGTCATCCACGTTTCATGATTTAGACTTAGCGAGCAAAACCATGAACATCAACAACAACAACTGTAATAAGCTGTAGTCGATAACATTCACCTACTGTTTTACCTACAATAATGGCTTAATTAGATTCTTAGCACTTAAATATTAACCATGATCAGTCTCTTGTCAAATTAACAATAATACGTCTACATTTAGCATATAGTTAGAAATGGCGACTGAAAATTATATTTGTCTACGTAATAGACGAACCAATAACATGACTGAATCAGACATTTCAGAATAACCACTGATCTTTTCTGCATAAATTCATTTAAAACATCATTGTTCAAAGAAACCAATAATTCTGTCTCCGGCACCACAGACCACAGCAGCCACTCATAAATGGCTAAATGGAATAACTAACTAAATGATGCCGGTGCCAACCCGATGGAAATCAACAGATGGGTGATTAGGAATAAGCAGATACAGGAAGTCATAACTTTAACAAAACAGAGATAAGTCGAAAATGCTTACCATAGGCCTATACAGTCTTTATACTTTCAGACTGACTATTATGAAATTAAAAAATGACTGTCTATTATAACATTTATTCGTTATAGGATCGTACTAAAGAACAAGTTACGTATAGAGTATTTCTTTAATTTGCCCAAAAATATACAGAAATAAGATGTGCTCTAATTGTCAGCAAGTAAACCAATTTTAATTAAGTCGAACGGACAACGCCTACATGAAAATAAACGTTTTATTAAAGGAAGACAAGCTGATTTTTCATATACTGTCTCATTTTCAAGTACGGTAAAAAATATACATTTAACGCCAATAATACTGGAAAGCGTTTCCGACAGTTAAATAATAGATTAAAATCTTAATTAACAGCGGGCGAGTCCAACTATTGATGACATCACAGACGAACATAATTTTCAACAGCAAAAATATTCCTCGAGCGTGTTGCACGTGTTTGTGAAAGAGAAAACTAAAGTACAGCGCTAGTGTAAGATATTCAGTGTGCCATATAAAACTTGGCACTAGTAAGATAAAAATTCAAATTTCAAATTTACCGCTGTTTTCACGCATGAGCTGTCGAACGCATGCAGTGCGTCAGAAACGAACACATCTGAACTGAGAGGTACAGTGCCTGTTTCTTTTGTGCAACGCGTTTTCGAAATGCAGGCGCTAGTGCCCGTCTAATTAGAGAATGGCGAAATGCATGTAACAGCGAAGAGCTAGTGGCGCGAACGCGAAATTGCGTTTCGCGTAAGGGATTCTACAAATAATTAATCTATGTCTCCTTTCATTATTTTAAAGAGTAAATTATTTTGACTTACAATTTAAGATGGGGTCGGGTTTTGCTTTAAAACCTAATTTTTAAACTGTACAGGTGTGACTCAACACCCCACAGCCGGGGGGTTTCAGAGCGTATAGTTTAAGGTCCCGTAGCAGACAACATTTGAACACACAGAAAGCTAACAACTGTTATTTAAAGTGAACACACGGCAATATAACAAATGTCATTTGAAGTGAACACACAGCAATCTAACAAATGTCATTTGAAGTGAACACACAGCAATCTAACAACAGCTATTTGAAGTGAACACACAGCAGGCTAACAACTGACAACATTTGAAATGAACACATAGCAACTTAGCAAGTGACAACATTTGAAATGAACACATAGCAACCTAATAACTGACAACATTTGAAATGAACACATAGCAACCTAACAACTGACAACATTTGAAGTGAACACATAGCAACCTAACAACTGACAATATTTGAAGTGAACACATAGCAACCTAACAACTGACAATATTTGAAGTGAACATATAGCAACCTAACAAATGACAATATTTGAAGTGAACACATAGCAACCTAACAACTGACAATATTTGAAGTGAACACATAGCAACCTAACAACAGACAATATTTGAAGTGAACACATAGCAACCTAACAACTGACAATATTTGAAGTGAACACATAGCAACCTAACAACTGACAATATTTGAAGTGAACACATAGCAACCTAACAACAGACAATATTTGAAGTGAACACATAGCAACCTAACAACTGACGACATTTGAAGTGAACCCATAGCAACCTAACAACAGACAATATTTGAAGAGAACATATAGCAACCTAACAAATGACAATATTTGAAGCGAACACATAGCAACCTAACAACTGACAATATTTGAAGTGAACACAGTTCAACAAACAGCATCGTAACAACTAACGATATTTGAAATGAATACGTAGCAACCTAACAACTGGCAACATTTGAAGTGAACACAGTTCAACACATAGCAACCTAACAACTGACAACATTTGAAATGAACACACAGCAACCTAGCAAGTGACAACATTTGAAATGAACACATAGCAACCTAACAACTGACAACATTTGAAGTGAACACATAGCAACCTAACAACTGACAACATTTGAAGTGAACACATAGCAACCTAACAACAGACAATATTTGAAGTGAACACAGTTGAAGAAACAGCATCCTAACAACTAACGATATTTGAAATGAATACGCAGCAACCAAGCCAGTAGATACTGACAAAATCTGAAATGAACACAACAACCCACCAGCTGAAACTGTTGAAATGAGCACACGTCAACTTAATAGCTGACAACATTTCAACACACAGCAAGTTAACAACTGACATTTGCACTGAATGCACAGCAACCTGAAAGCCAATAACATTGGAAGCTGACATTTGCACTGAATGCACAGCAACCTGAAAGCCAATAACATTGGAAGTGAACACATACCAAGTTACAACTAACAAGTAACAACGTTTGCATTGAATGTGCAGCAACATAACAACTGATAACATTTGAAGTGAATGCACAGCAACCTAATAGCGAACGACATTTGCAGTGAGTGTATGTCAACAAGACATAGGCGTTAATTCTTGAAGAAAAAGCATAACAATTGAATAAAACTGATGCACAACACATGCAGGCAACCTTGCAGCAGATGATCTTTGAAGTGAATTCAGAACAGGTCAAGGTAAATTACTAATATTAAATCTCTTCAGAAAAAACTGCTAAATGTCTGTGCAGTGAGTTTGAAAATTTGCTAAATTTGAAGTGTCTTTAGTTCCTCAAACCAATCTGACTATGTCTATTTCATTACAGACTTGAAAACCATTTAACACGTTACTTGCCAATATTCCCATTAACATTTCTATCATATTGCAATTCTTTTTACCATTGGTCAGCAGTGGCCTTCTTATGTTTCGATACAATACAGTAAGGGCATGGCATTAGTCTGTACACATAATACTCTATAGCAATACGCAATTAGCAAGCGAGTGTAGGTATTTAGAAATCAATGTATGCACAATTGCACATGCAATGGTTTATCTGCCGGTGAATTGAAGTGCTACTAGCGACTATCACGAACAAGCTCTTTTTCTCTCTCCATCGTCCTTCCTCTCCCTGCTTCCCCCTCTCTCTTTTCACTTTGCGTGCGTGCGTGTGCAGTTGAAGTGGATAGAGCATGTGCCATGTACACAAAGTTCTGGGTTCAGGTGCTGCTTGGCTCGCAAATTTTTCAGCGTATGTTCCTTTAATTAATTAGCTATTAGCTCAATTGTTGCAAGTACGACGTTCCTCTTAATGTGTATCTTGGACACCTACAGAAAGATGCACAGACTTATAGTAAACTCCCAGGTGTTGAGTGCAGTGATATATCGCTAGTAATGGATAGGTGGCTCTGACAGACTGTGTACTACAGTGCTAGGATGAGAATTCAGATTGACTTTGTCATGTTGTGCTAGCAGCTCAAATGGATAGAGCATGCACTATGTCAGCCCAAGGCTCTGGGTTCAAGTCCTGGTTCCCCACAATTTTTCAGTGCCTATTCCAATTACACGGCCCTATTGCAGCAGTTTTGGTTTTCCTTTTAATGGTTGTGACTGTCTGTCTCACTGTCTTTTTCGCTTCTGTCTTTCTGTCTAGCATACATAACAAGCACTTTAATATCGTGAGGCGACGTACTTCATCAAAAACGTGTTAGTATTTGTACCTATCAAACCACGCAAGCCAGTAAAAATAACTTCCATTTTAGAGCATATAGTTTAGATTTCATCTGACATTACTTGAACTTTCAGGCTAACTTTTGAGCAGTTAGCCTGAAAAATATTTTTTATCAACAAATCAAGCTTTACTAAATTCCATCCACCTGGTCTTCTTTTGTTTGTTCGCTCATTCATTCGTTCGCTTGTTAGTTCATTTCATTCAGGCATTCCTATAACGGCAGTGTTCCTGCGAAACGTCATACACAAAAATAGTTTATATCGCGCATAGTGTACATGTAATAATACGTTTATTACTTACCGCACTTTATTCCTAGGAATTCTGCGTATCCACGGGTCAACTTGCGTGCACTCACACATTCTCATGAACCAACAGAATCATCTGTACCATATAATCTCTACCAACATGCCGATATACTTTTCAAAGGCATTTTTGATGAATTCTAGCAGCTGTTATAGATGAGGCAAACTTAAAATGCACTTCAAACTTAGCGCACGCAAATCTGCTAAATGAAAGACAGACTGGGGCTCAACCCAGTTGCTGTGACAGCCCCATATCCGCTCTTTTTAACTAGAGGTGGTAATGTACGATGTCATAAAGTGTTAAAACTTCTATTCATTCTGCCAATTTGTGGTATTCAGTTATTCTTCATACATGTCAATGCACGTTGAACTTTTAACCAGCAACAAGTATTAAACTGAACGTATAGAGACCGAAAACACTATGGTCATGCATTCCATAATTTATAATAGCACAATTCGCTTGAAAAACAATTTACAGAATATACACTGGAGAAGAATTTTAACAGACACACAACTGTGCGTAAGTCACTAGAAATGAGGCACTGATATTACTGTGGCAACGCTGGGTAGCCGAGAATTTCGTCGGCAAAATAAACGGATTTCATCCATCACTGGCGACAGACTGCAACAAGTTTTATTACTCGGACTAGCGATTACGTCATAGGTAGTACACGCTTGAAATACAGTCAACAGAGTCAGTTGAACTCTGTTCAATGAAATAGAACTATTCAAACGTGACTTGATAAGCCATAGTAAAATCCCAGTAATTGTAATATTCTTGTATTTCGCTCAAGCAGTCAATAAAGGTAAATTTTATAAGTATAGCAACCTTCTAATTGTATATATATCGTCGATATATACTTGCTTGATCACCTTGAGCCGGTCTAGAAAAAAAATCAATGCGTGCTAGTGCAGAACCATGGTAGGGACGTCCTAAAGCGTGCTAGTGCAGAACCATGGTAGGGACGTCCTAAAGCGTGCTAGTGCAGAACCATGGTAGGGATGTCCTAAAGCATGCTAGTGCAGAACCATGGTAGGGATTTCCCAAAGCACGCTAGTGCAGAACCATGGTAAGGACGTCCTAAAGCGTGCTAGTGCAGCTCCATGTTAGGGACATCCAAAAGTGTTTAGGGACGTCCTAAAGCGTGCTAGTGCAGAACTATAGTAGGGACGTCCTAAAGTGTGCTAGTGCAGAACCATGGTAAGGACGTCCTAAAGCGTGCTAGTGCAGCTCCATGTTAGGGATGTCCTAAAGCGTTCTAATGCAGAACCATGGTAGAGACATCCTAAAGCGTGCTAGCATAGAACCATGGTAGGGACGTCCTAAAGTGTGCTAGTGCAGTACCATGATGGGGACGTCCTAAAGCGTGCTAGTGCAGAACCATGGTAGGGATATCCCAAAGCACGCTAGTACAGAACCATGGTAAGGACGTCTTAAAGCGTGCTAGTGCAGCTCCATGGTAGGGATATGCCAAAGCACGCTAGTGCAGAACCATGGTAAGGACGTCCTAAAGCATGCTAGTGCAGAACTATGGTAGGGACATCCTAAAACGTGCTAGTGCAGAACCATGGTAAAGACGTCCTAAAGCGTGCTAGCGCAGAACCATGATGGGGACGTCCTAAAGCGTGCTAGTGCAGAACCATGGTAGGGATATCCCAAAGCACGCTAGTACAGAACCATGGTAAGGACGTCTTAAAGCGTGCTAGTGCAGCTCCATGGTAGGGATATGCCAAAGCACGCTAGTGCAGAACCATGGTAAGGACGTCCTAAAGCATGCTAGTGCAGAACTATGGTAGGGACATCCTAAAACGTGCTAGTGCAGAACCATGGTAAGGACGTCCTAAAGTGTGCTAGTGCAGCTCCATGTTAGGGATGTCCTAAAGCATTCTAATGCAGAACCATGGTAGGGACGTCCTAAAGTGTGCTAGTGCAGAACCATGGTAAGGACATCCTAAAGCGTGCTAGTGCAGCTCCATGTTAGGGTTGTCCTAAAGCGTTCTAATGCAGAACCATGGTAGGGACGTCCTAAAGTGTGCTAGTGTAGAACCATGGTAGGGATTTCCCAAAGCACGCTAGTGCAGAACCATGGTAAGGACGTCCTAAAGCATGCTAGTGCAGAACTATGGTAGGGACATCCTAAAACGTGCTAGTGCAGAACCATGGTAAAGACGTCCTAAAGCGTGCTAGCGTAGAACCATGGTAGGGACGTCCTAAAGTGTGCTAGTGCAGAACCATGGTAAGGACGTCCTAAAGCGTGCTAGTGCAGCTCCATGTTAGGGATGTCCTAAAGCATTCTAATGCAGAACCATGGTAGGGATGTCCTAAAGTGTGCTAGTGCAGAACCATGGTAAGGACGTCCTAAAGCGTGCTAGTGCAGCTCCATGTTAGGGACGTCCTAAAGCGTGCTAGTGCAGAACCATGGTAGGGACGTCCTAAAGCGTGCTAGTGCAGAACCATGGTAGGGACGTCCTAAAGCGTGCTAGTGCAGAACCATGGTAGGGACGTCCTAAAGCATGCTAGTGCAGAACCATGGTAGGGACGTCCTAAAGCGTGCTAGTGCAGAACCATGGTAGGCACGTCCTAACGCGTGCTAGTGCAGAACCACGGTAGGGACGTCCTAAAGCGTGCTAGTGCAGAACCACGGTAGGGACGTCCTAAAGCGTGCTAGTGCAGAACCATGATAGGGACGTCCTAAAGCGTGCTAGTGTAGAACCATGGTAGGGATTTCCCAAAGCACGCTAGTGCAGAACCATGGTAAGGACGTCCTAAAGCGTGCTAGTGCAGCTCCATGTTAGGGACATCCAAGTGTTTAGGGACGTCCTAAAGCGTGCTAGTGCAGAACTATAGTAGGGACGTCCTAAAACGTGCTAGCGCAGAACCATGGTAGGGACGTCCTAAAGCGTGCTAGCGTAGAAACATGGTAGGGACGTCCTAAAGTGTGCTAGTGCAGAACCATGGTAAGGACGTCCTAAAGCGTGCTAGTGCAGCTCCATGTTAGGGATGTCCTAAAGCGTTCTAATGCAGAACCATGGTAGAGACATCCTAAAGCGTGCTAGCATAGAACCATGGTAGGGACGTCCTAAAGTGTGCTAGTGCAGTACCATGATGGGGACGTCCTAAAGCGTGCTAGTGCAGAACCATGGTAGGGATATCCCAAAGCACGCTAGTACAGAACCATGGTAAGGACGTCTTAAAGCGTGCTAGTGCAGCTCCATGTTAGGGACATCCTAAAGCATTTTAGTGTAGAGCCATGGTAGGGACGTCCTAAAACGTGCTAGTGCAGAACCATGGTAGGGATATCCCAAAGCACGCTAGTGCAGAACCATGGTAAGGACGTCCTAAAGCATGCTAGTGCAGAACTATGGTAGGGACATCCTAAAACGTGCTAGTGCAGAACCATGGTAAAGACGTCCTAAAGCGTGCTAGCGCAGAACCATGGTAGGGACGTCCTAAAGCGTGCTAGCGTAGAACCATGGTAGGGACGTCCTAAAGTGTGCTAGTGCAGAACCATGGTAAGGACGTCCTAAAGCGTGCTAGTGCAGCTCCATGTTAGGGATGTCCTAAAGCATTCTAATGCAGAACCATGGTAGGGACGTCCTAAAGTGTGCTAGTGCAGAACCATGGTAAGGACGTCCTAAAGCGTGCTAGTGCAGCTCCATGTTAGGGATGTCCTAAAGCGTTCTAATGCAGAACCATGGTAGGGACGTCCTAAAGTGTGCTAGTGCAGAACCATGGTAAGGACGTCCTAAAGCGTGCTAGTGCAGCTCCATGTTAGGGATGTCCTAAAGCGTTCTAATGCAGAACCATGGTAGAGACATCCTAAAGCGTGCTAGCATAGAACCATGGTAGGGACGTCCTAAAGTGTGCTAGCGCAGTACCATGATAGAGACGTCCTAAAGCGTGCTAGTGCAGAACCATAGTAGGGATATCCCAAAGCACGCTAGTACAGAACCATGGTAAGGACGTCTTAAAGCATGCTAGTGCAGCTCCATATTAGGGACATCCTAAAGCGTGCTAGTGCAGAACTATAGTAGGGACGTCCTAAAACGTGCTAGTGCAGAACCATGGTAAGGACGTCCTAAAGCGTGCTACTGCAGCTCCATGTTAGGGATGTCCTAAAGCGTTCTAATGCAGAACCATGGTAGGGACGTCCTAAAGCGTGCTAGTGCAGCTCCATGTTAGGGATGTCCTAAAGCGTTCTAATGCAGAACCATGGTAGAGACATCCTAAAGCGTGCTAGCATAGAACCATGGTAGGGATGTCCTAAAGTGTGCTAGCGCAGTACCATGATAGGGACGTCCTAAAGTGTGCTAGTGCAGAACCATGGTAGGGATATCCCAAAGCATGCTAGTACAGAACCATGGTAAGGACGTCTTAAAGCGTGCTAGTGCAGCTCCATGTTAGGGACATCCTAAAGCGTGCTAGTGCAGAACTATAGTAGGGACGTCCTAAAACGTGCTAGTGCAGAACCATGGTAAAGACGTCCTAAAGCGTGCTAGCGCAGAACCATGGTAGGGACGTCCTAAAGCGTGCTAGCGTAGAACCATGGTAGGGACGTCCTAAAGTGTGCTAGTGCAGAACCATGGTAAGGACGTCCTAAAGCGTGCTAGTGCAGCTCCATGTTAGGGACGTCCTAAAGCGTTCTAATGCAGAACCATGGTAGGGACGTCCTAAATTGTGCTAGCGCAGCTCCATGTTAGGGACGTCCTAAAGCGTTCTAATGCAGAACCATGGTAAGGGCGTCCTAAAGTGTGCTAGTGCAGCTCCATGTTAGGGACATCCTAAAGCATTTTAGTGCAGAGCCATGTTAGGGTTGTCCTAAAGCGTTCTAATGCAGAACCATGGTAGGGACGTCCTAAAGTGTGCTAGTGTAGAACCATGGTAGGGATTTCCCAAAGCACGCTAGTGCAGAACCATGGTAAGGACGTCCTAAAGCATGCTAGTGCAGAACTATGGTAGGGACATCCTAAAACGTGCTAGTGCAGAACCATGGTAAAGACGTCCTAAAGCGTGCTAGCGCAGAACCATGGTAGGGACGTCCTAAAGCGTGCTAGCGTAGAACCATGGTAGGGACGTCCTAAAGTGTGCTAGTGCAGAACCATGGTAAGGACGTCCTAAAGCGTGCTAGTGCAGCTCCATGTTAGGGATGTCCTAAAGCATTCTAATGCAGAACCATGGTAGGGACGTCCTAAAGTGTGCTAGTGCAGAACCATGGTAAGGACGTCCTAAAGCGTGCTAGTGCAGCTCCATGTTAGGGACGTCCTAAAGCGTGCTAGTGCAGAACCATGGTAGGGACGTCCTAAAGCGTGCTAGTGCAGAACCATGGTAGGGACGTCCTAAAGCGTGCTAGTGCAGAACCATGGTAGGCACGTCCTAAAGCGTGCCAGTGCAGAACCACGGTAGGGACATCCTAAAGCGTGCTAGTGCAGAACCACGGTAGGGACGTCCTAAAGCGTGCTAGTGCAGAACCATGATAGGGACGTCCTAAAGCGTGCTAGTGTAGAACCATGGTAGGGATTTCCCAAAGCACGCTAGTGCAGAACCATGGTAAGGACGTCCTAAAGCATGCTAGTGCAGCTCCATGTTAGGGACATCCAAGTGTTTAGGGACGTCCTAAAGCGTGCTAGTGCAGAACTATAGTAGGGACGTCCTAAAACGTGCTAGCGCAGAACCATGGAAGGGACGTCCTAAAGCGTGCTAGCGTAGAAACATGGTAGGGACGTCCTAAAGTGTGCTAGTGCAGAACCATGGTAAGGACGTCCTAAAGCGTGCTAGTGCAGCTCCATGTTAGGGATGTCCTAAAGCGTTCTAATGCAGAACCATGGTAGAGACATCCTAAAGCGTGCTAGCATAGAACCATGGTAGGGACGTCCTAAAGTGTGCTAGTGCAGCTCCATGTTAGGGATGTCCTAAAGCGTTCTAATGCAGAACCATGGTAGAGACATCCTAAAGCGTGCTAGCATAGAACCATGGTAGGGACGTCCTAAAGTGTGCTAGCGCAGTACCATGACAGGGACGTCCTAAAGCGTGCTAGTGCAGAACCATAGTAGGGATATCCCAAAGCACGCTAGTACAGAACCATGGTAAGGACGTCTTAAAGCGTGCTAGTGCAGCTCCATGTTAGGGACATCCTAAAGCGTGCTAGTGCAGAACTATAGTAGGGACGTCCTAAAACGTGCTAGTGCAGAACCATGGTAAAGACGTCCTAAAGCGTGCTAGCGCAGAACCATGGTAGGGACGTCCTAAAGCGTGCTAGCGTAGAACCATGGTAGGGACGTCCTAAAGTGTGCTAGTGCAGAACCATGGTAAGGACGTCCTAAAGCGTGCTAGTGCAGCTCCATGTTAGGGACGTCCTAAAGCGTTCTAATGCAGAACCATGGTAGGGACGTCCTAAATTGTGCTAGCGCAGCTCCATGTTAGGGACGTCCTAAAGCGTTCTAATGCAGAACCATGGTAAGGGCGTCCTAAAGTGTGCTAGTGCAGCTCCATGTTAGGGACATCCTAAAGCATTTTAGTGCAGAGCCATGGTAGGGACGTCCTAAAGCGTTCTAGTGTAGAACATGGTAGGGACATCCAAAAATGTTTAGGGACGTCCCAAAGCGTGCTAGTGCAGAACCGCGGTAGGGATGTCCTAAAGCATTCTAATGCAGAACTATGGTAGAGACATCCTAAAGCGTGCTAGTGCAGAACCATGGTAGGGACGTCCTAAAATGTGCCAGTGTAGAACTATGGTAGGGACGTCCTAAAACGTGCTAGTGCAGAACCATGGTAGGGACGTCCTAAAGCGTGCTAGTGCAGAACCATGGTAGAGACGTCCTAAAACGTGCTACGTAGAACCATGGTAGGGACGTCCTAAAGCGTGCTAGTGCAGACCATGGTAGAGACGTCCTAAAGCGTGCTAGTGCAGAACCGTGGTAGGGACGTCCTAAAGGTACCATTTTTAATAATTAGGTTAACTTACAGCTTACATTATACAGTTAATTAAATGCATTTAGCAAATGTTGATGTAATCTAAGAAAACGTATTTGCACAGAACATCATAAATTTTATTTGTTTGGCACTAGTAGTACTACTAGAAGAAAACTGCAGAAGTCAGAAGAGAATGAATGAGGCTTTTAGAAGCAACACTGTTCCTGAAATTGCTATGCCGAATCCTGTCTTGAATCTATTAATCTGAAAGAACGAAAATTTCACGAGCCTACAACTATATTTATTAGTAAAAATTCACTGTAACATTTTAGACGATAATTAAATTTCTTGGAAATACTTCGTAAAACGTCACTTGAAGTATTTTTAAGATTCGTGAGTATTTTTGAACATTTTTAAGAATAGACTATCTTAAATTTTCGCTTGTTCAAACTAATTGTAATGCAATAATGTTTACACTGTATAAATATATCGATGCACAATCTCTTTTCTGGCTTGGGTTCCCAAATACGAAACTTTCCACTAACAGGTGAACGCGCAACTGTAAAAAGCCACATGCATTAATACGGTACTTGATATACACAAACATATTGAACTACATGTACATCACTTTCCACATGCCTTACAACACAAGGGAATAAACACTGAATATTGCCTTCATCTCAGAGCATCTGCTTAAGGACGCATTCAATCAATCTACAATGCCATGATTAGCAATTTTCTAAATTCTATTAGCCGCCAACAAAAGCTGTAAACTTTTGCTGATCGAATTTCAAGAAAATTTATGGCGGCGATAAAGCTGTGTTAATAAGCAGTATAATTCAGAGACTAGTTAAAATTCGCTTGATACAAGCTGATCATAAAACCAACACAGGAAGATTTTAACAAACAGCCACAATACTACATTAAAAGGCAGAGGTATGTGACCATGCACGTTTCCTCAATAATTTACATGCATCAAATACAAGTTTACCTGTCAATCAATCAACACTAGAGACTCTTAATTACCACAATTTAGGAAAGTTTTTGATACATTTACAAACCAGAACACTTTCTTAAACCAATGTATGGCTTGGATAGGGGATAGGGTAAAAATATTAGACAAAGAAGAAAAAATGGAGTAAGAGGCGTTGGCCAAAGACATGAGGAGTCGAGGACCTACAAATACCAGCCCAGTGCCATTCTGTCAACTATGGTCATGTTGACCATAGTCACTCTTCTCTAATATGCGCCTACGTTCACAGTGTTGCCCCCACCATAATGATGAGTTGGCATTAGACAATGCACATACAATTACTTTAGCTTCTGTTTTTTTTTATTGATTTTCATCAACCATTTGGTAAATTTTTAATAACTTAGCTTTAACCTTTTTAATTCTGTCTACAATCTGCCACAACTGTATTTTTATAGTTTTAGTTAACAAATGAGTCTATTTTTATTAAACTGCACTATTACTAATTTATTTCAACTATTATAGTTCTTAACATAACGGCTAGTCACACAAATGAATTTAATTTTTGCGAAAATGCAGTGATAAATTTCTCTGTTTTGCAGTAATTTACTGTGACCCTGAAAATGGGAGAAATGCGGAAAAATTACTAAAAAAGATCAGCGAGTTTTGACATCAAAACTTCGTTGTTCTGTTGGAAGAAACAGTTGTCAGTAAAATTCAAGTCACCCAACCAAGTATCCCATTATTACAACAGACAATATATGCAAGATATACATGATGGTCATGGACCTTTCGCTAAGGGACACAGAAACTTCGAGTAATAGTACAGAGCAATTTTTTACATCAAATAAATATATTAATAATAAACAAAGTACTGCTGAAACAAAACGAATCTATCGCGTCTTTAAGATTAGTGTGAAAGCCTCGCATGTCTCACACAGCCTGCAATCTTGAAGGGTATGATCCGCGCAGCTACCCAAAAAGTCTGGGATTATTTTTTCTCATGAACTTAAACGGCATGAAAATTCACTGGACCTCAAATCCACGGGCTACTCTGAAAGACAAAATGGACACTAATCCAAGAACATGCTCAATATTCACCAGACAAATTTGAGAGACATCATGAGATCTCCAGTTCTGCGAGTCGATGCTCCGACATACACCTCAAAATTGCAGGCTGTGCGAAACACGGGAGCTTACACTCGAAATTCTGAGGCATGATAGATTCGCAATTTTTATGCAGGTGCACTACATTGATGTAATAAATTATCCTGTACTACTCTTGGTTTTTGTACACCCTAGCAAAAGGTAATGAGGATATACATTCTTCCATGTTTTAACACTTACAGCTAGACTTAGACTGCAAGTTAGGATTTACACATAAATGTTTGGGTGGTATCAGGCCAACAAGGTTTAGTAAGATGCTGACAGGTATTCTTATTAACACCTCTTTCAGCGATATTTTGTATACATATAGGAACATTTTAAGGATAGTTCAGTTCTGAAATAAACACAATTAGGGCGAGAAAAGATATGAATATTAAATTAAAAATGAAAATTTAATTATAATGAATATTTACTGCCAATCGACACAAAATGTTTGAAAAATTACTCATCTGATTTTTTGTGTAGGTACAAATAACTATGTCAAAAATTTTATGTTATTTACACAACGTTTTACTGTCATGTTCTAACACGCAACTTGAACGATCATTTTTACAGTTAGTATTTTTGTAAAACATTACAATAAAGTTTAATTTTCTGGATGGAGCCAATCGAGTTACTCGGAACATCCAACTCCTGCCAACGTTTTAAACACTGAGTGAGTGCTGCTGCCATCTGACGTCAAAGAAAATAGAATCAGTTTTATAAATCCCTTGGCAATGCGACTCCTGCTAGCTTTTTTGAGACAAGAAGAAAAGCAGTGAAAATTGCCTTAACTGAATTAAGATTTTATAGAAACTGTATACATTGTAAACCATGGT
This sequence comes from Tubiluchus corallicola, assembly GCA_030141605.1. Classification (NCBI taxonomy): domain Eukaryota; kingdom Metazoa; phylum Priapulida; class Priapulimorpha; order Priapulimorphida; family Tubiluchidae; genus Tubiluchus; species Tubiluchus corallicola. The sequence continues at coordinate 456,183 of JAQGDQ010000063.1, forward strand.
GCTAACTTATATTTAAACTGAACCGACGGTTATGAAATGGGTACCAAAGTGGCGACGTGGCACTGCTACTGTCTACTTTCAAGAAGATTGTAAAGCCAAATCTATATTTCACGCTACTAGTGTATCCAATATACTTGATATCAACCTGATATAAACAATTGGAAAAATTTATCAAAATCTAAGTATTAAAACAAAATATATACATTTTTCATTTGGTATTTTTAGGTTACCTGTTGCACAGTGTACAATGACCGCTACACAACTTATTTGAAAAATTGAGAGAGCTCTTTCATAATACTACTTCCCTTCAGTCTTATTACTAACAATAGCAGACTAGGTGGTAAAGCTGCGTTCATGGTAGCCTGTTATTATTACAAGGAAAATTCAAAGCTCGGAAGGCAGGTGCGTTATATGCGTTTAGAAGAATAGCTGCATTTAACCATGAATGTACAGTCTCTGTAGGCTTAATACTGGACTATACGTACTTTAAATTTACAACACAACTTGAAATTAGAAACGTGTTTCGACACTACCACAAGCTAAAGTTTCAACGCGTTACAGGCGACAGGCGTTTTTAATTGAAAAATATAAACAGATATCTACAAGAGACGTATATTATATATGAAATATTAAGTATAAAAATTAACGATTAATTTTAAAATTAAAGCACTTTTAAAATTAAAAACATTAATTGTGCGCATATACTAATATTAGCTGATATATTAATATTGCAGATAAAAAAGTTCTTTTTACTATGATGTTTGTCACATACAAATGGTCGAGATCGTTTAATTGTTTCTTATCGGGTCCTCATAAACGGAAATCCTTTTTGTCCTCAATATTTTCCCCAAAAGACGCTGATTACAGTGATTAGACATCTCAACAGATAGCACTGTTATTAGCCTATCAGCTAGCGTTATGCCTATTGCTAACTATTCTGTGCTTTATTTCAAATCATTACCTAGAAAATCCCGATATTATCTAAAATTTAAACCCTTGCTGTAGAGTTCGTAACCACGGGAAGCCCATATTCACTAAAAGAATTTACAATTAAATGCGCCTCTACAAAGAAGCAAACATAACTTACCTTCTGAGTATGACAGGTGGAATTTTCACCTCTTTGCTCTTTTCATCCTCTTTCTTTTTCTCCATGGTTCTTCACCTAACATCCATGCAGCTACTCGGTTTAAATGCTACAGCGGTCAGTCAATTATTACTTCCGCTTAGGCAAGCACATTGAATGGGCTCAGAGCGTTCAAAAGCTACCACGGTACATTCTACAATCACGTCTGCAGAGACTGCTGATTTAAAAATGGATTGTGTTTCATTTCTGTGTGCTGAAGTCACACAGAAATTATTTTTCACTTTCAGTGCAATTACTGCAATAATAAGCTACACTTAAAATCGCTAAAACTCATAAAACGTACTTCACCTTCGCCGCCACCACATGGTTCAGATTTCAGACATGCATCATACTCTCATTACCCTGTTCGGCATTTCAAAATATACAAGGATTGATTGATGACTTTTTTATCCAGTAGAGTTATATCCTAACATTAATTCAACCATTGATGCAAGCTAGCCAATGATTGTTACAAGTTCTGGGTGGCTGCGGCTGATAAATTAAAAGGTAGCGATTCCGTGAAGGTTCTACAAGAATTGTTGTCAGTAAAAATAGAACCAAAAATAACCGTTTTCATAAGCGGTTAATGCTTGAGGATTAATATACGGCTCTGATATCTATCACTGCTAAGCAGTCCAGTAATCCTGGCAAATTCAAGAATAAACCGGAATTCGTGACATTCCACCTCACAAAAGCGAGCATTATAACCGTCAAAACGAAAGTGAAATCCAATATAGCCACAGGTTAAACAGCTTTACTAAAAGTAGAATGTCGTTGGATAAATATCAAGACACTGTAAAAGCAGTAAGAGAGAGAGAACAAAATTAGAACTGTTGGTATACAGTGAAGAACGTGTTTCGTCAGCCTAATATAACAGTGGATGATGTAAAGTATAAAAATGCAAAAAGCTTTTATATTTCTTGCACGCTTTTAACGCTGGGTTGTTGAAAGCAGTTCAAACAAAACGTTGAATTACCTTCTTTCTCTGCATACTGTTCTCTACTCTGTAATCAATATTAAATGGACGCTATGAAATTATACTCGAGTGAGCTACCAGTGATAAGGCTTGTATTCCCTATTCTTGATGACCGTGTGCTGAATCTACAATACGCATCATCTTACAATCACAATGGAAATCCGTTTTGAATTTTGATGTCTGTCTCTTTGGTACCAAGTTACAAAATGCACGTTTTAAAAGCAAACTGACGTAACCACGGTAATAAGATTTTTGAAGTTTCTGTAGAACTCACCACTAACGTAAATGCAACACAACGTTTCGACGGCTTGCTGCGTGACATCACTGTCTACACCTTACAACATCTGAATTCATTGAGAGTGTACATCCAAAAACCGGATTCTACAAAGCCTATTTAATCATCGCAATAGCAATCATCACTAAACCATGATACTTGAGTGGAAACTCCCGCATTATATGAAGCTTAATGAAGCAGAGCAATAAAGTCTAGTGAACACGAATAGAGAATGAACAGAGTTTCGCGAAATTTATTCCAGTCACGCAAAGTCACAAAGAAAAGTAAAAAACAAGTAATTTCATTTCATTTTCTTATTTCGGAATACCACTAGCAGAAAAGTTGATACAATTAAAAATAAAAATCTAAAGCACACTAAAAGCGCGAACTGTCCGGGGAATCATTATAAAGCTGATAATTCACACGTCTGTTTCTTAGCACCCGCCCGCGTAACTACGTATTTCTGCATAATTTTAAAATTATTTTGTACAAAATCACTTTTAATATAAAAACGTAATGAATAGTATATAGTAACCCGCACAAATTCTGAACTAAAATGATATGATATAATAACTAAAATAACACTTTTGTTTTGGTTCCTTGTTTATACATGTCTGAATATTTAAAATAGCTATGAGGATGTAGAATTGTGTAACAGAGCTTTTAGAAGCTAACAATCTCAAAACAAACTAGTTCCCTTCAAGAAGTATTACTAACGTGAAGATAACTATTTTTACTGAAGGTAGCAAACAACATCATAGTGAGTTACGAACGATCTTGCGCTAATACTAAATGTCATATCATGAAAACAAATTACAGGAACATGGAATTTCGTGTACAAGTTAGTTATGATTAGCCATGATTATTACGCGCACATGCTGCCACCCCTTGCCGTAGAATCGGAATCTTTTTACTTTCAAATTCGTTCTCAGCGAATATGATATTGTCTTTTTACAAAGACCTGAGCAATTACGTCTAAAATGATTTTTCAACGATTGGAAGCTACTTACTCTAAACACTCAATTGGCATTTCTAATTTTACGTCGCTTTGTAAAAATCAGAAAACTTAGGCCGTGCATGTTTGATAAATATGACATACTTGCGATTTTTGTTGGGCGACAAAAATTGGAAAGTGCCTGCAGTTTTACGCTTTCATTAATAGAAGAAAAATTAAAAACACGGAACAGTGGGCAAAAATTAGTAAAAGAAAGGCAATGTTTGAACTATAGTGTACGTAGCGAAATGTACTTACCGTGTAAGTGAAGAAATATCACCCCACGATAAAGAGCAGCAAGCACAATGGAGCCCTAGACGATCTATTCCAGCTAAAGCAAACGGTACTGCATTAGTCATCTCAAAATTTGGCTCCTCTCGCAGTTTCTTCGCGAATTTACAATAAAAACTGCAAACTAAAACTACAAAAACTTCAAAAAACCAGAGATCTTCAAATAATCGACTTCCCTTTTCGATATTTGTTTGATATGTCTTTTTTTTATCGTTCTGCGGACGTGTATATAATTTATTTATTTAAGAATTTAGTACTTAGTATTTAATTCAGTCTGAGTTTCAAGAATTAAATTTCCACTATCCAGTCTCTGCACTTGAGAAGTAGCAGAAGTAGCAAGAACGAAAACTGTAGACCGTCTTCGATGAACTGACAAACTAAAATGCTCTGATTAAGTTTTTAGCAACCAACTTGATAATTTACGAGTTTGATCAAAGGTGTAGACACACACGCCCAGAGTAATGAATTATGCAACAAATCTCAAATTTCAAATTCTTATTTCTAACATGTAATAATCAGCTAAAGGCTAATTCGCCATATGATCTATTAGCTACATCTAGTAAATGCGCTTTTCATTGCATTAATTAAGTAAATGTTAAACTGATGAATTGCTTAGCAAGAAAATATACTTAATTGTGATTAATGAGAATTAAATTTCGTCTCTGGTGAAAACCTAAAAATGGCTAACAAGGTTTAACAAAACAGGTTAACGTAATTGAATTTGAACAAGAAGGCAATGTGAACACCTGGGACTCAAGTGCCACAATTGGTGCTAAAACGTTTTATGTTTTTATGCTCAGTATCGAATGAACAGCCGCGCTCGAACGCCCCTACACAGAGTTTTGCAAAAAATCAAGCTCTTATTTAATACACATATACCTCACTTATCGTTATTTCAATGTAAAATAAATGCTACTTTATTTAACTTTAGAGGTATTTATAAATAAAGTAAAAAATTTCACAAAATGCACGGTATTTAAAATTGCCAAACATACATAAATATCAATTAGGTAATAGAAACGTTTGGAATTACGCTCAGGCAATGAAAATCGGATTATGAAGATTTCAACAATGGGCTTGAAATTTGAATAAAATTTGGGCAGTGTTTAACCCATCTGAAAAGGAAGAATCATTAACAGTTCAATAAGCAGCAATAAACAAAAACTTTAATTTCAATTCTACATTTGTACAAAAATTACTCAGAAAAATTCTGAATGTGGTACTGTAGGCACGCAAACTTGCTACAGCACAATTATTCCTAAAACGACGAAATAATTTTTCATATACTAGAGGGCAGCACGCGACTAGATTACTACAGAACCGAGGATACTGACATTACAAAACAGAGCAGCAGCAGCAGCAAGCCAGTAAGTATCGCCTTTTGTACTGGAACTGAAAACTGAGCTCAGTAAGGCTCACGCTCAATGGTTCCGAGGCACACATTACCATTACTTTTTGGAGATGCTAATACTGCACATGCATAAACATGCGGAGCCCCTAAGGTAACATCCTATGTCCACTTGAACTTTTTGCACGAATGCTCCCTATACGTTGCGTGTGAAAAAACTAATAATAATACACGATTTCGCGAACTTTTATTTCCCATCAACATATTTTATTCTGGATTCTGAACCTTCAGTCAGCCATTCTTCACAGAAGTCCATTATTAAACCATGCTTAAAGCTCTGAGTTATTATGAAGTTCAAAATTTGATTTTCAGTAATCGTAGATATGCTGTTGAAGACAGTATTTTTTAACACACAGTGATGATGTTCACGCTACGTAAGATAGCTGTAACCAAAAACTTGAAAAGAATACGTTTACAAAAAAATGTAATTTATTACGCTGCTTTAGCAGCTCTAAGCATAGCAATGAGTCAGACTCACCTCGAAGTCCCAGCATGGAAAAATTATGATTTATGAAATCATAATCTTATTTCACGAGTGATAAAATTATGACTATATTAATATTTTATTTTACCGTTTTTATTATTATACAAAAATACCGCTGTACAATCGTACCAAGACTGCTTAGACCACAATATAAAAATAAAGCAATTTATTGTAACGTTAAAACAGCTAATTCTAAAAGTAACAAATGGGGTGTCATGGAAAATCAATGTGCACTATGAATTTGCGCTATGTAGTTATGATGTCTATAAAACTAAACTGCTTCAGATAGGATCTCTGAACAACTATTTACAACGCCGCCGACACGTTGTTGATTACTGTTATGAGCTCTACGGCTTTAGCATGACGCAAACACTGAAATAAATAATAATTAATTTACAGAAAATAGTAAGCAATTTCTTTTTTCTTTTTTATGTGTTTGTTTTTTTACCTGTCTGTTTACCTCTATTGTGAGTGAGTGATCGACGAGCGGTAGACTTACACCTATGTCTAGAAACTCAAGATCAAAATTGCTTAAAATACTCGGACCAAATGTAACCGGCTGTGGCGGCTTAGAAATTACTACAAATTAACCTAATCTAACATTAAATAATAATGTGCAAAGCACAATGCCGTCTCAAAGCATTATGTACTTAAAGGATATTGTCTAATGAAAAACCACGGCGATCTTTCCCAACACTGCTGTAGGGTCATAGTGAGATGCGACCAAGAATGAGTAATTTCGTTGATCAATACTTGCAAGTGTACCCCAGCCGAATGTGTCAACACAATGATTTAATCAAGAGACGCCAGCGAGCTATATGGCTTCTTCTCAAGCACCCGTGTGAAATTTGACACTACTATGAGTGTGACTCACCTTGCTTTATGGTAATAACATAATTAATTCACTAAAGAATTCAAATGTTCTATTCGAATGGTACAAGTATTATACGAGGCATGATAAATTCGAAATGGGGCATCGAAAATACAACTCCGTTAATTGATGTGGAATTCGCTCTACTCTAGTGCATTCCTGGGAGGTTTCATAACGATTCGTTGTGGACCGACGGATCCCAAGGCTTTTTTTTCAAAAGATCGTCCGCCCAAGAACAACAACATCAGACGAGTACAGGTTTGGGTCGAGCCCTCGGCCAAAAAGTCTTGTATTGGCGCTTGACACGTTGTTTCCATCGGATATTTGCCATCAACATGCCAAAATAGTCTAAATACAGTTGTGCGCTTTCACTTACGGAAAAATTCCAAACATAAGGCTGCACAGTAAATGTACCATTTGCCCAGCAATAAACTGTCCTTGTATTATTAAGATGTAAGCAATCCTAGCTCCCAGCAAAGCAATTATAGTGAAACTTCCAGTAGCTCGCTAACACTGAGCTGGCATTCTGTGAGACAATGCGGCTTCATACTCTTAGCTAAAGCGTACGTAACCTCTCAAAATGGTTTCTTTCGTTTAATTTTTCTTGAATACAGCAGCACATTTATTAAAATGATCTGAAGTTAGTACGTAATGCTAATAGAGTTTTTTGTTATTTCATAACAGCGTCCAAGACACGGGCATATTTGTATAAAGCAAAACAGCTGCATATGGTCCGCTGATACAGATTGATTTCTGTTTATTGCTGGCAAAAACCAATACATAAACATCATGCTCGTGCCAGTCGTGTGGTTAGCGGTTCATATCACAGTGAGACTGTAACTGCACGCAGAAACCATGTGCCTTCGGCTTAATTGAAATACACTACTAAGTACTGTTAATTCATAATTCCACTTTAGTCTATTTTACACTAAAATAATGCTTTATTGATTAAAGCTGTACGTTGATAATAAATAAGCTGTGAAAAGGAAGCTATGCCTCAGCCACTAAATGCACATATGCCATATACCCTACTTCAATGAAACAAACAGTTAGGGTTACTATGGTAGAGTTTTCTTAGCGGTCACCCATCTATTAAGTGACCAGGCTTGGTGTTACTCAACTTTTGGCGCTGAGCACAGAATCCCGCATCCATAAAGTGACAATGACGAGGCCCTAATAATAATAATAACAATTTTGTTGCCTAAAATCCATATAAAATCTTTAGCATACAAACATTTAAAATTCACAAAAAACATATGAACCGTGGTTTAAAGTACACACTTACACGTAAACGCTTAAAAAGCTAAGATTATTGCGTTATACAGACGCAGAGAAAAATAACAAAAAGTTAAAAAGATTCTAAGTAGAAAAATTTCTTAATGAAACCGGCTAAAAATTGAAAGCAATTCAGGTTTAAAAATGTTCTCTAGTAAATTGCTTGCCATTTTGGACACATACATGCATGACTTCTTCGACATAATATCTAGTTATTTTGTGCTAATACACCAAAGAAGCGCTAATATGATACTTTTTATCACTGATAACCAATAGTAAATAGCGCAGTTGATTCTCCGACCTACGTATTGGTTCCAAATAAATCGAAATCAGTTTTTTGTTCTAATATTGGAAGTTATTTGAAAAAGCGTCTCCTCCGGGGATGACTGGCTCTACACACATGTAAGTTACGTGAGTTGCCTTCACGTCAGTGTTTATAGACGCAGTTTTTACGATAACACCTCAAGGGTACAAAAAATGATTAATAGACGGCAAGATTTGCTATAACGTGTAATAAATGTGCGATTTGATCACAGCTGCCGTTGCTATAGTAACGTGCACTTAATTCCTTTTCTTTTACTAGTCAATGACTGAAGCCGAGTAGACGAACCTCCAGAAGTATTGATATTTTTCGTCTCACGAGGCTTGCCAGAAAAAAATCATCCCTGGGAGAAGCCAAGTTCATATAACAGTATTCAGTGAAAGCAAATAATGCAACGTGAAAAAATAGGCAAGCTGATGAAAAATCTGTTGTTGTTGTTGTTGTTGTTGTTGTTGTTGCTTCTGTTAATAATGGCAGTGGTGTGGTAGTGGCAATTTTAGATGTAATTTAATATTGTAATGTTCAATGTAATTTTAGATAAGTGCTGCTAAAAATGAGTTTTTTACGTGAAATAAGGAGAAATAGCATAGAAATAGAAAATAGAATTACTTCATTCTCTCCTATTCGTGACTGATTTTTGCTGTATTTTTAGTGTGTTCTATACATTGTATGTAGTATAACGAGGGTGTTACCGGCAAAAATGTTGTGCCCTTGTGTGAAAGTAGGCCCAGCCCACGTATCCTATTATAATAGTTCAGAATATGAGAAACTTAGACAACTTATGTTTCAGATCATGAACAATTAATTAGCACTAGTAAATGAGCAAAATTTTGAGAAGTGTTTTAAAATATTTAGTGTTAGACTATTAGTTTGTAGCAACAATGTTACTAAATTTATTATACGGTAGTCCGGAATGCAAAGCATTGGGTTCCTCGCTTATTTAGTTTTTTCTGCTCAACTGCCAGGATATGTCTTTTAGAACATTATCACTACATGCTACACTCACAGGCTCATTTCGGGCGGGGGTAACCTTTCTCAATTCCCCTCATTCTCTCACTTCCCCCCCTCTCTCTCTCTCTCTCTCTCTCTCTCTCTCTCTCTCTCTCTCTCTCTCTCTCCTCTCTCTCTCTCTCTCTCTCTCTCTCTCTCTCTCTCTCTCTCTCTCTCTCTCTCTCTCTCTCTCTCTCTCTCTCTCTCTCTCTCTCTCTCTCTCTCTCTCTCTCTCTCCCTCTCTCTCTCTCTCGGTCCTCCTCTCCCTCCCTCTCGTTCGATCGTTTGCCCTTTAAATTTCCATCTAACGTCATCTACTCAAAGAATGCTAACTATAAAAAAATCGGTTATATCTGGGACCAAAATACATTTTTCGAGAAACTAATGTCCAGCGCATAACAACCAAGACAATATAAAAAATCCGATTGAAATGATGGTACTAAGTAAGCTGTTAACAGATTATATAGGTTTTACATATATATATATATATATATATATATATATATATATATATATAGGTACTATATATTTAAAATGCTGCTCTTGAGCATTGATTACAATTCTAATTTTGCAGATTTGATTAATTATTCAAAAAAATGTTTTTGTAAAACGTTGACAAATAAAATGTAGAATTGGTGTATATATTAATAATTGTGTAATTGTTAACTTATTTATGTCCAACACTTTTAAGTGTTCTTATCAAATAAACATTTTCTTTACATTTGAAAAAGGTATTAACGTCCATACAAATAGTTGCAGATTAATTAAATATAATAAAAATTGATGCTACCGATAGCACCATGACCATAAAATATAAAATTTTAATTTGGTTTATCTTTTTGTGATTTGCACTTAAATGAGTTAGTTACCGATTTATTCAAAGTACCGCATCTACATTTGACTTACGTAAGTCACATTTGAGTTACCAAAACACATTCGAAATTCCTACGTCTACATTTAACTAACGTAAGTCACATTTGAGTTACCAAAACACATTCGAAATTCCTACGTCTACATTTGACTTACGTAAGTCACATTTGAGTTAGCAAAACACATTCGAAATTCCTACGTCTACATTTGACTAACGTAAGTCACATTTGAGTTACCAAAACACATTCGAAATTCCTACGTCTACATTTGACTAACGTAAGTCACATTTGAGTTACCAAAACACATTCGAAATTCCTACGTCTACATTTGACTTACGTAAGTCACATTTGAGTTACCAAAACACATTCGAAATTCCTACGTCTACATTTGACTAACGTAAGTCACATTTGAGTTACCAAAACACATTCGAAATTCCTACGTCTACATTTGACTAACGTAAGTCACATTTGAGTTACCAAAACACATTCGATTCCTACGTCACATTTGACTAACGTAAGTCACATTTGAGTTACCAAACATTCAAATTCACGTCTACATTGACTTACGTAAGTCACATTTGAGTTACCAAAACACATTCGAAATTCCTACGTCTACATTTGACTAACGTAAGTCACATTTGAGTTACCAAAACACATTCGAAATTCCTACGTCTACATTTGACTAACGTAAGTCACATTTGAGTTACCAAAACACATTCGAAATTCCTACGTCTACATTTGACTAACATAAGTCACATTTGAGTTACCAAAACACATTCGAAATTCCTACGTCTACATTTGACTTACGTAAGTCACATTTGAGTTACCAAAACACATTCGAAATTCCTACGTCTACATTTGACTTACGTAAGTCACATTTGAGTTACCAAAACACATTCGAAATTCCTACGTCTACATTTGACTAACGTAAGTCACATTTGAGTTACCAAAACACATTCGAAATTCCTATGTCTACATTTGACTTACCTAAGTCACATTTGAACTTTCCTGTGTCTACTTTTGACGTGTAAAACCTATAGATACACGTTATCATAGATTCCAGATTTTGAAAATTCATTACCTATTGTTTGCTTCACAATTACGAAATAGCAAAGCTTTGTGTTACATATGAATAAGGGGGAAAACAACAGCACGGCGAAATGAACGGCTCAAAAATGTTATTCACAAATGAGCAACGCAAAAAATTCATCTTTGTGTTATTCCACTTAACTGCGTATAATTCTTTATTGTAGTATATATCAAATATAAATGTAATAACAATGCATCCAACCAAGCAAATCTAAAGGAAAAGAATACAGACTACTAATATAATAGCGCTAAAAGTGATACGACCACTCATAAATTTTCAGACGTAACGACAATTTAGAGGAATATACTAAAACGAATTCCATTTCGAATCCCATTTGGAGGCAGCCATCATCACAGACAGGTTGGCCTAGCCCATGAAAGAGAGAACAAATATACTAAAACAAAAACAAATTTTGCATCTATTGACCCGGTCAGATTTTTGATCTACCATCTCCAGTTCAGTGAGTCGCCTGAATAACAGTTCGTGTCCAACTTGTTATTCTAACTCACTGAATAAATGAACATACTTGTTCGTAAACGCAGTTATCATTGCCATAATCATCAATTGCGCCATATACGATTAGTCATCTTTAGCAATGAATTGGATTTATGGCACTTTATAAAACTAGAGGGAATATTATTTTAGAACAAAAAGTGCACAGTGTACAAAAACTTCGCACTGGTTAATTATGCAGACTGCAATATATTATTACTTTAAAGCGGCTAGTATATGATGGACAAGCATTCCTTAGTGTGAACAAGTGGAGATGTAGTCTACTTGTGAACTAATCTTAATATCTGAACTAATCAAACAGTAGTGTAATGTCTTATATCAGCATAGTATATTATAGTATTATTACTATAATATATAATACATGTGAGTATAATACATTTATTGTAAAAAGTGTGATTCTATTGGGCATGAGAGATATTTCCAGCACGTTTATTTTTCCATGTTCTCTCCAGTATAGTTAAACTAACAGATATTATGCTTGAGTTGTAAGAGCAACATGTTTACAGTAAACATTTCAACGTTAAAACAAACAGTCCTTAGATGAGCCATCTAAATACCGAGCATTGGATCATCGTGTTGCAAAACTGTATTTCACACAATGGTAGAGTTCACTAAACAAACACACTTTCTTCTAAATTAAACAAGGACTTGAGCAACCATACTGAAGTTCATTCAAACCACTTCCCCATTCAAGTACAATGGTCACCAGTGGTCAACAGCTGCAGAGCAAGATGCAATACTGGTACAAGCTCCTGAAGTGAGTTGCACTCTTAAGTTAGGTTCAGACTATTTAGAAAAATGCTTTTGCCTTTTTAAGTTTTTAACGTGATCAAGTTCAAGACAGTATAATAGTACTACACAATGGCAATTATAGCAATGTAAAAGCATCCGCGGTCCACAAACAATGAACAATCTAGTCCAATTTCAACTTTTAAATGTCAGAAGAGGCATCAATAGCAAACATCACTGCGAGACAGTTATTTGGACAGCCTTCTGAAAGTTTAGAATGGATAAGTTATGACTTCGGTGAATTAAATTCAATTTTGTAAACAGAATGATCTGGGATTAACTTTTCTTAATTTCGATGTTTTTGAAGAAGAATTTTTAAAACATAGTCATTAGGACAGATCATTTCTTCAAGAGTTTCACCACACTAGTAGGTATAGTAATATCTGTTTGCATCACGGTCATTGAACCGTCGAAGTCTGGCAGCGAGTAATTTTATTCGTTCACCCGCTGCTGTAGTATCAAACCCTAACGTTATTGCCTGACTAAAGTGGCGTTTATGTAACATGCGGATGCGGATGTGAATGCTTTTTCCACCTGTGGAACAGCCTGCAAAAAAAATCAATAGGAATAGCTGCAGAAAAAGAATAACGCATGCGTAGGCTGCATAAACGGGTGCATTGAAAACAATATGAACCTATTTTGTCTATTCCGTACCCTCCAAAACGCATGCTACATAAACGCCACTTAATGTGTTAAGATCCAAATTTTCAAAGAATGCTAAAAATGTTAAGGTTTACGCAAGGCATAGGAACGGTAAACAAACAAATTACGTGCAAGTTGAGCAAGATTCTAAAAATTTAGTCATTCTAATCTTCATAATTTGAGATCGTTGTTTTGTTACACAGTAATTGTAAACAGTAAACCGATTCAGTACTGAAGGAATTCTGATTCGCACAACTAAACATGCTAATTTACACGATAACCAAGACAGACTGTCAAATGACTGTGAACGCCTTATTGCAGGAAATGTAAATTTATACGCCTTAATTGATCAAAAGGCACAGTGCTGCAAGGTGTACCTTGGTCAGAGTATCTCATATCATTACGATGAATGTAGGTAGAAATGGCACAGGTAAAAATGGCACAGGAAAAATGGCAGAGGCAAAAATGCACAGGTAAAAATGGGACAGGAAAAAATAGCAGCACAAATGGAAAAGTAAGTAAAAATGGCACACAAAAAATTTTACACTTGGTAAAATATGTGTTTATGGTTAGGGTTCCAGTGAGGGGTAATTATTTTAGCTATTTTTACCTCTGCCAAGGAAGTAATACTACAACACTGTTTGTTTGCTTGCATGTTTGTTTGGTTGTTTTTTTTGCCTGTTAAATCTATAACCCTATTACGCAAAAACAGATTCCCAAGAAACTTTGTGAAGAAAGGCGGGCTTAGGGGTGCCAAAATGGGAATTTTTTCGCCGGTTCGTTTTTCGCAAAACGTGGCGGAACACCACACAAAGAAAACATTCGCGAAGCATTTCGTGACGGTCTCAGAGGAAGTGTTTAGCACTTCTTTTTGTTATTTCTACCTAGCTTTTGCTTATTAATGTGTATAGCCTAATAATGTGATTTGGTAACTATATATATATTTGTTAGTTTATTACAATCGCCAAAATTGACGGTAAAACGGTAGATAAACACTAAGTAGAACATTCGTGCATTATTGATTATAAATCTATTTAATGAACAAATATTTTGTGAGTCTTTTGCTAGTCTATACTCTATATTACCAATGCAGGTACATTTTTGTATGTTTGCTTGTTTATTTTATCTTTGTGTTTTTTTTTAATCAAAGTTTGGGATTGTTTGGCTTTTCTAGAGATGTGCTTCCTATAGAGCGCATTCTAGTTTTATTACAGAAATCAACTGCATCAAAATAACATATGTGCCATTTTTCCTACTTTTCCATTTGTGCTATTTTTCCTGTGCCATTTTACCTGTGCCATTTTTCCTCTGTCATTTTTCCCTATGCCAGTTTTTCCTGTGCGATTTTTACCGTGCCATTTTTTCCTGTGCCATTTTTTACCGGGCACCCATTAATGGACAGGTTCTTACATCACAGCTGCCGAGTGTTTCTCTTGTAAACCAACTAAGGATGGCCTGTTGTTTTCTTATGATTCTTCTGTATGCTACCTTTTGATTTTTAATCCAGCCAAGAAACACTTATCACGCGAGGATTCGATAATAATTTTAGATAATGGATTACAGCTAACGCAAAGTATTTAATATACCAAATATACACATATATACATATAAATACACATGTAAATGCATACGTATACACCCATATGATACTTACATTCTGCAAGTGCTAAACTCGGTTAATGAAATTTTAATTACCTAACAAAACTCGATGCCTAACAATATAAATCAACGAACAGGTTCTCTTTGATCCGCGACGCTCGCGGATAAAAACGATTTAAAAAAATTCCCTCAAGCTAACATGTTGGCATTTTCTGATTGGTCTGCAGCTATGTGTTTCCCTGCACGTGTTTTTGCAAAAAGAAGTCAAGCATGAAGCCGGGAAAGCACAAGCACCTCTGAAACTATGAAGAGTCCTGTGCATCAGTTTTTCAGAGGTTGGTTACAAAATTGTGTACAATGGCTGAGTATTTTTAGATAGGCCTTATCAGCAAAATGTTTTACGCTGCCCTGCAGCCTTGCTTAAGCCTCGTTTCCACTGCATCCGCACAGACACGTACATACACGGATTTTTTTCTGAGATAACACAGGTACCTCCTTAAAGGCTTTCTGGGCCTTGCTCACTTGAGCAAAAAGTTACATTAGTGGTGAATGGCTCAGAATCACAGATAAGTCTAATAAATCCACCATATGGGTCTTTTTACATATTTTTTATATCACTAGCATATCTGATCCTAATTCTATCTCAATGAGTAATAAGTTATCTGACTTGGAGCGGCCATTAAACCCATGCATCCGCAGGACTCAGTCGCCTTTTAAGGTTTGAGGTCTTTTTACAAGTTACCAAAAAATCGGAACGTCTATGTGTGGTATGTTAAAGGTAATTTAAGTCAAGATATGAAGTAATTAACATGTTTTTAGTCTCGTCAGTATCTATAGAGAGAAGAAAAGATTAACGAAATTTATTATTTGTCTACCAAAGGCTGCAAACTACTATAGCATACGTCACTTTGTAAACGATAACAGGCCATGATCGGCAGCAGCTGTTCTAGGTGTTTGCCACAAGGTTGCCGATAGATCCGGCACTTATGATTATTATTTTACTGGCTTTCTTTCCTAAAATTCCGCGATTGTCAAACATGAAATCTTGATAAATATAACCTCAGTAACCACTGGCCGGTGCCTTAAACACGAACGGATTAATCGAAACAAATAAGAAAATAAACTTACTGTGCCTCAGGCTCGGAAGCAGAACTGGCTGTACTGACACGATTACGTGCATCTGCTCTACCGATTTCAACCAATTTCTCACTATCCAGAGATTCTGCAGATTCATCCATTAATCCTCCAACTTGTACAACAGAATCACGTCCTTGACTGTCTTCTTCTGAAGAGTCTGACGAAGAGGTAGCATCCATTTCAAGGATAATTATGTGGACATCAGATGTACCCGGTATTCAGCTTTTATTTCCTTTCAAAAACGTGTTATTCGCCACACGTAGCCTTACGAACGCAACCCCAAGCCACTTCAGGCATCCCACGCCGTTGTTCGCGCGTTTCCCACGCTACCGCCAGAGAGCGCCATCTTACAGTGCACGTAATTCAGTAATCAATAGAATCATTAATGAGTATTATCAGGAATTCGCTGTAGTAGTAATACAGCAGTAGCGTCCTGTAGGGAGGCAGAACAATGAGACAATTCGTGAGTTAAAATACAACATTAGGAGCAGTCACTTAATAATGTGTGTAATATGTCCTGTAAACTCCACCTTAATTTACAAAACCGTTGGTATCGTATGCCATGTTCGAAAGAGAATAATAACGAAATCGAATTTGACTTAGGTCCGTTTCCCAGAAAAAAATTTTGCAGAAAAACTATTTTCGAAAAAAATAGTTTCCCAGTAAAAATTATCAGAAACTTTCTCCCAGAAAATATTTTTTGGAAAACTCGTTACACAAGAAAAACCATTTCTGGAAAACATTTTTAGCAGAAAAATTATTGAAATCTTGAAGTCTAATAAAGTTGCCCAATAAATTATACTACTTCGCAAGATTTTGCGGGTCTATGGTTCACTGCAAGCCATTAAGCAGAATTCAAAGGCAAGTCTTACTAACGTTATTTTATGGCAGGACCAGATCCTGGTTCATAATTAAGTTAATCCTCTGAGGTGAATACAGAGCCAGCGGAAGTGTCAGTCACATATAGGTACATGTTCATTGTACACAATAATTCATCTTGGTACAACAAGTATTTGAACATCTATGATGCAAGCCACAACTTCAAAAAAGATATTTAGCTAAATTTTACCTTTTGTGTTTGCTTGTTATAATCTATGTTTTCAGAATAAACCAATTTTATACAATAACCTGTAATCAGTATATTAAGTGTGCGATTGTTTTCATTGCAACACAGTACTGAAGAGTAGTAACCTTACTTGTTGATTACGTTGAGTATTTGTTTTTGATAATTAAATTTCATTATGACAATAAAAAATTCTTATAGTTTTCTCGTATCTAAAATGTGTGTGCCCAGTTCTTGTTGCTGTGATGGTTTACTTTGCTGTAATCAAAACAATAACATTCGTTTCGGGTACTAATAAAAATCTTAAACGTAATCCAAATAATCTTCATCACACCTGTAACGTACAGTAATCGTTGAAACTTGAAACCTTGTACACTCCAGAAGGCAGGCAGTGTTTGTGGCTTGCTAGCTTGATAAGAGTTCCAGCTTTCAAAAGCTTGAAATGCACAAATTTAGGATGCACTCATGAAGATTGATTGCTCTATTGCATTTTATAGCATTAATTAAATCAGTTGTTACGATATCCATAATTCATTTACAGCATCAAAATAAATGTTAGTAAATTAAAAATGCTGATATGCTGTTTCACCTTTTCAAACAACTTGTTGCAAATACGTTAAAGGTATAGTGTAAACTAAATTTAAGAAAAAATATGTAACCTTATTTTACGTATGATTGTGTGAAATATATGAAATTGAACGATCAGTGAACTATTTAGTGAACGATCTTCAACCTTATTTGTTTTCAGTATCATCAAAAATATGGCAAAATTGTGACACCTTCAAAATAAAACAATACAAAAGGCAGAAAGTAGTTCCATCCTTAGTTCTCTTAATTCTCAGAGTACATAAAATACAAATAATTTTAACTTTGATACGGTTTTGTAAATGTATTTACAAGTAGACTGACTTAATGACTGTATCTGTACAATAATAATTCTTATTCTACACAAACTCGCATATATTAGCTTTTTACCTTAATTTGGTTACATTTGCAACATGCTATGATGCTCATTTTACACACAGAAAATTGATGTACATGTATGTATTATATCTATACTATTTACGTGCGTCAAGCTACTAAAACACTAGAAGACGCCTGCCATCTGTGTAGTGTTGAACGATTGCATAGATAAACTACAATACTGCATAAGCCCTCATACAGAAGGATTTGTACTATGTAAGTAAAATTTCACATGATTTACAGAAATTATGATAAAATGGCAAACATTTGTTTCAAGGCAAAGCAGTAAAAACGTGATTTAAAGTGTCATAAGCTAAACTCTGAATAGTACTGTTTGTCTGATTACAAGGAAAAGAAAGACTATAAAATGCTTATTTGATTACAGTAGTTTTTACATACTGACGTTATAATTATAAAAAAAAAAAGCTTTAAAAATTTTAAAACTGTATGAAATACTCAATATAAAAAGAAAGTGTCCTCTTCTGTGACCTTTCGTTTTCGTTACATCTGTTAGCTGAATACTTTTCAAAATGTTTACATACACAGACTCACACACGCACGCACTCACACACACACACACCCAAACCCACCCACCCAGGATGAATATCAATTGAACAATGTTGTGTGCGGGAGCAATAAAAAAATTCCGATATTATAATTTGCTTATTTCAAATAATAAAACGTGTTTTTTAATAAAAGAAATCAACAGGCAATAGTAATGAATATAATTTACAGTCATGATGGCTCAATCAGTCATTGTTACAAAGCTATGTCGCTTCAGACCTAAATGAAGAAGTCATTTTCAAAATAACAAAGACAGTGTCTCTAACAGGTTTTACATGAGCTTAGTTACGTTTAGGTTAGGAAATGTCAATGTAAATTTATTTTCCACTTCACGGGCAATTATTGATCAAATAAAGGCAAAGGTCAACTGAAGCAAACAAAGAGAATCCATCAGAAGGATATCGATTAATTTTCCCGCCCATATTACCGAAATGATTGCCTTAGCTTAAGGCATTAGTAATACAAATGCAGCTAAATGTGTAATTAAAACACTTGCATTGTAACAGAGCTATAACATTAAAAGCTTACCCCTTGAACAAAAAGGTTATAAAAGTATTCAGATATAAATTTCCAGTAATTAGAAGTGTGTACTCATTTCTCAATAACTGAATCTCGAGTTTAATAAAATGTTATTCTGTTCATGCAAATAATTAGAATAAAAGTTACTTTAATATATTACATCTACGTGTCAAGTAAAGCATAGCATAGATAAATCATCACTGTACTTGATTGGCCAACAATTACATCAGAAAATTTACCCTGTGTTAATAGATTACTGCTGTACAATTAAATTAATAATTATTAAAAATCTACTTCGGTCTAGCATAGAAACATTCATTTATAACAGCTAAAATACAACATGGCGAGATGCACTATCGCATGCAATAACAATCAAGAGAAATCTTTAACTTGATAAAAATTCACAAATCTCATAAAATTACAATCAGACAATATTAATAAATATTGCACTATTATGAAAATGCATCACCGTGTTCTACACACAGCTAAATATGGTAAATCATGATGATATGAACAGCATAACAGTGAAGCTCAGGCAAAATTTCCCTGTAAAACATGTTTATGACATTTTTGAGTGAAGTTTTCACAACAAACTGTGCTGTAACAGCTGAACAAGCATGTTTACATTCGAATAAATTACTTATATGAATAAAAAATGAAAATTTTGTGAAATAAGCGACACAAATCAAGGCAAAAGAACATTTATGTTGTGGAATTTCTTGAAAAAAAAATACATGCTATTCTAGTTTAATCCCTAAGATAAGAATTTTTCAGTTAAGCACCTATGTCTCTATAGTGTTAACAGGAGTTCCGCCTCTTCAACTGCATAAAAATAATAATTTTTTGTCATCACAAGTCTAGAACATGTGTCGACAGGGAAAATTTACCACTTTCACAGCTTAATATACACATTAACAATAAGAAACTGTGAAAAAATGTCGGATGATAAAATATTTACATGAATTTCCTACAATGGTGTGGCAAAATTCTGCTCATAAAAACAAAATGTAAACAGCAAAACTGTAACATTTTTACATACCTAACTATGAAACCACATAACACAACTTAATCTCCTCGTTAGATAGCTCAGTCTCTCAAATTCTATAAATACTATTTACAACAGCAACATCAGTACCTAAATAATGTACAGCAACAAGACTACATTAACATGATATTATCAGCATCTGACAAATTGCCAAACATGCAAAAATAAATATATAAAACCAGTATACTGATTAGATCTACCCTAACTGTACAATAACACTCTTCCTGCAGCATTGATTTCAAGCAAAATATTCCATGATTAACAAATTATGTAAAAATGCCTGCTAACTTGGACCATTCACAATCGTTTCTTGTGCTGGTGTATGTGCAGCAACACTGTTTTCGTTATCATTATTCAACACTTCTTCGGAGTTTCGCATCCGTAAGCTATAACGTGTCGATGATGATGATGCTGTCACTGCAACTTTTTTCACTTTAGATTTCTTTTTGTCTACAGTATCAGAGGCAGAATTAGCCATATGTTTCCGCTTTGCACTACCTTTAGGTCTACCACGCCGCTTTTTCCCCTTTTTAGTGCCTCTTTCATTAATTGTATAAAACTCACTGCCTTCTCGACGAATAATCATTTTTAATGCTAATTTTGGCCTGTCCTCATTTTCTACCGGAATGTCAGGTTTCTGTCGGAATTTTTCCTCACTAAACGCTACTGGATTAAATGCTGAGTATTTGTTGCCTTCACGTTTTACACGCAACTTCAATGGTGGTGAAATCATAAGTTTTGGTTCATTGGCACTAGGTGGGTCTGTTTTGGGTGGTGGCACCCAAGCGGTTGTTGTAGTGTGATTTGTATTAAGTAGAGAGGTGGAAAGTGAAGTAGTCGCAGGAACCGTGTCACTTGCATTTGATGACATAATATTGTCTTCTACAACAGTTTCATACTTTCGCTTTTTAAATGGTTTACAGTACTCACTATCATTAATGACAACTTGTTTCACACTAGGTTCTTCAACCTTCACTTCTTCTACTGTTGCTTTAACTGATGGACTTTCAACAGTTGAATACGAGTTACCATCACGTTTCACTATAAGCTTAAGAGTGAGATCAGAAACTTTGCTATCAGTTGTCTCTGGTAGCTTATTCAAAACACCACCCATTATGTTCTCTGTTTCAGCTGAATTATTATACAAATCACAAACCTTATCAGGTAGTCGAGTCACACGAATCTCAACATCTTTTGATTCAGACTTCCGCCGTGAACCTTTCTCTTCTAAAGGCACTAATCTTAGTTGATTTGAACCTTCCTCGGTTGTTCGGACACCTTGATCAAGTTGTAGGTTCACATTAGCTTGTAAATTATCACCTGCTTTTACTGAATGCTGATTTTCATTGGTATTTTGCCAGTTTGGTTGATGTTTGTCAAGTTTGAAGCGGAAACTTCGCAAATTAACACGATCACAGCTGTCATTAGCACTTGACTCATTGTCTTCAAAAGTAGGAACAACAGCAGGAGCTTCCTCACTAATTTTTATCAGGTCTGTACTGTTTTCTCCAGCAGAAACTTCAGATGCTGATGCCATGTCAGATTTATTTCTCGGACTCCTTGAAATATCCCTCTTTTCTACAAATGAGTCCAAATCACCGAGGTCATCATCAAATAAGTACGGATCAAAAGACGAATCCGACTGCTTCACAAGAGCACTAGATATGGTATCGACTTTCTTTTTAGAGGGTTTCTTTGGGGCACCAGTATGTTTTTTATCCTTGCGCCACGGTGCAGCAATAGCATCTTTTGCCTTCTGCTTCAAGTTTTTAGTTTCTGACCAAGTCACGCCTGATTTCTTGTGCATGTCCCTGGGAGAGGAACTAATATTTTGACGAGAATACTTTGGTTGTCTATTTGACAGGACAGACACAGCTTGCTGAAGACTAGATAAACTGGTGTTTAGCTCTTTGCTTAATGACAAACCAGATGGTAACATGTTGTCAGGTTCTTGATGTAACTGCACTGGCTTGTCCACGACTAAATGTTGTTCTGATTTATTTAAACCTTGAGCTAATCGCTGTAGGAATGTGTCACTCTCCTCTCTATCAGTCATTGGCTGCTGCTGATCAGATGCTGTTACTTGCGCAACTACACTACTGTCATTTGTGGAATAACTGTAAGGTGGCGGAGGTGGACGCACCAAAGGTGGTGTCAATGCACTACTGTCTCTAATTAATTGCCTGTTCTCAGTAAATCCAGACAGAAATCGCCCACTATCTCCAACCTGTTCATTCCTGGTATGAATTTCACTGGGCTGTCGTAAAGAATCATGTATGGAAGGAATATCATGAAATGTAGATGTAAATAATGAAGCTTGTTGGTTGTCTGACACAATTCTTGCTGCTCCTGAATTCATAGAGAGCTGGTTCGGCATTCTTTCAGCACCGGGCATGAGGCACGGTGGCAAGGATCCAAATATATGTGGTTGCGGTGCGCGTTCATTAAAAAGTGTTTGCGACCAAAATTTTCCTTCACTGTAGTGGCTCAAACTGCTAGGTTCGCTGGGATTAGGTGACTGTTGTGGTAAATGAGGTGGCTGTTGTTGCTGTAAGTGTGAAGATATTTGTTGAAAAAATGGCATTTGATTTCGATGACGAGGCATACTGCCTCCATATTGTACAGCATAAGTCTTTCTGCATTCTTCCACATTAGCTGCATTTCTATCAAAATGCATCAGTTTATTTTGTGGTGGCACGTCAAACCGGGAAATCAAAGAAGGCTGAGGAACACTCTGCTGGCTATCTATACTACCAAAAACTGGCGAGCTAAATGCTTGTTTCCCAGGTTCCATAACATGCCCGCCTAGAGAAGATGAATTTACTGGAAGGACACTCTGTGTTAAACTTGGAGACTGGGCAGTTGAACTAGGACTTGAAAGTGGTAACTGAGGTGGAATAATTTCTTTAAAAGTTGAAAGAAACCTACTCGGCTTGTCAACTTTAGGAGATTTGGCACTTGTAGAATCTAAGCTGTCTTTATGCTTATCAGTAATCTGAGCTTGTTTTAATTCACTCTGTGCTAATTGCGAAAAGCTTGATGTAACTGCACTTGCTGTTTCCTGCTGAGTAAACAAAGAAGTTACAGGACTTACATTCATGTTGGCCTGTGTGCCTGCTACTAAGACAGACTTACTCATCAATGGTTGATTTTCTTTCTCACTAACACACGATAGACTGCTTTCCATTGTTGTAGAAAATGGAATTTCCATGTGCGCTTTCACGGCAGTTTCTTTGTCGATGTCTTTTACTTCCATCACATTTTCTGACTTATCTTTCGACAAGTGCTCATCAATTTTGTTTGATTTTTCTATCTGGTTGACTTTTCTGTTTGCATCTTTTTGGATCATGTCACCTTTTTCCTTTACTGCCAATTCTTTCTGACTTTTCTTAATTTCTGTTTGCTTCTTGGATTTAGCAAGTTCCATCTCTTCAGCTATCTCTGTGATTACATCAACATATTTACCTTCCTTTTCTCTTCTTTCAGGCAACTGAAAGCAAACTTCAGAACTGTCGGGCTCACATGGATTTAAGGGTAAAGGAGAATGTCGTTTTTGTAGTTCAGGCAATGATTCTTGAGAAGAACTGAGGTGATCCAGTTTTGGAGATTTCTTTGGACTAGGCCGTGCATCAACACGTACAAAAGGTGAAGCAGCATCAACAACTTGTGATTTCAAACTTGGTGGTCCAGATGAACCACCAACAGAATCTGAAGGATCTCTGAAAGGCAATACGGGACTGGGAAGTGGAGAAGGTGAAGAATAAGGAGAAGGTAAAGCAGGTGGACCAGGTGATGATTCAAACTCTTGCAATTTCTTCGGTGTTGACGTCTTCCTCACTTTGAGCCAATTTTCCTTTGTGCATACTGGCAGTTCCTCCTCGTTCAACGAAGCTTTCTCTAGTTTTGAAAGTTTTTCTTCTGTTACACTGTCTGCTTTGACTTTGCTGGAATCATCATTCTTGCTGGATTGTTTTGATGTGGAAAGCAAATCAGATTTTGTCTTTAAGTCATCTCTTGTAGAACCGACCCTGGGTTTTGAAGCCTTGCCTACTCCATGCCTTTCTTTACTATCGTGTTTCTCTTTACCTGATTTTGATTCAGTTGCTTCACCTTTTTCCTTATCCTTATCTTGATCTCTGGACCTACGTGCCATATATCTACCCATGGCCATGGCCTCAAGATCAGGTTGCAAGTCTTGAGACCACATTTCCAAACCACGAAGCTCACGGGGAACTTTTAAGAATGCATCAGGTACATCAGAAGAAGTACTTGACTCTGATTTTCCAGAGATTTTCCTCTTTTTATCTACGGATTTGTGTTCTGTCGTAGCACATTTTTGTTCGTGCACTAATAAGGCCAATCCCCTTTTTTCTTTAGTTACACTAGTGTCTTGGGAGTTACACCTCCTTTTGTCTAAATCATACGAATATTTCGCCGAATCGACTCTTTCTAATAGAATTTCAGGTCTCAGGTCCTTCGGCTTAGGTTTTAAACCAAATTCTTTCACTCTTACTTCATTTTCTTCATTTTCCAACTGTTCCATCAGTGCCTGTCTGAATTTATTCACCTTTGGTTTTTTGCCTGCTCCAGCTGAATAATCAAGTTCTTTGAGTGAAGGCTTTCTTGGGTAATCAGCATCGGAGAAAAGATCAGCCCAAAGATCTGCTTCTGCCTTGTCCATTCCACTCACCTTGCCAGACGACTCTTCTATTGATTTAGAAATTGTTTTTTCACTTTCCTTTAACACAATGCCGACAGTATCTTGTGCTTTAGATTTAAATTTTGCTTTGCTAAGTAATTTGCTCTTATTTTTCTCAAAAGTGTCAGTGCTTTCTCGCAAACTCAATTCAGGTGCATCTTTTTTATGACTGGAAATAGTATCTTTTTGCTTTTTAGCACTCTGCTGTTTATGCATTTCATTCTGAAAGTTTTCAAAGTTTTTGTCAGACAAGCTAATATTTCTTTCTCTTTCTGCCGATTTTTCACCGTGCTTGCTCAACAAAGTTTTCTTTTCTTTTTCAAAAAAATTGTCTTTCTTATCACAACTGGGCTTACTTGACGGCACAATTCGTGATTTAGATGAAGATAACACATCTGATTCCTTTTTACTTAAAGGCTCATTACTTTTAAGTTTATTACTGGACGATAATTTGGATTTCTGCTGTGAAACTTGCTGTTTCTCACTGATACTGTTTGATGCCTTATTGATCTTGTTCTCTTTCAGAGGTTTTTCCTTCTGCAGGCACTTTGCTTTTTGTCCTGGCTTTTGAGATTTTGAGTTCTCTGAACGGGCTGTATCGTGAGAGACTACTGAACTTTTACCACTTTTATCTGGTGATGTAACATTGGTCAAGCGAGCAACAGAACCTGCACTGCTGGAACTACTATCACTACTTTCAGTATCACTTTCAGAAGACGATGATTCAGAAGAGCTTGATGATGATGAGGACAACGATGATGATGAGCTACTAAGTGGACGCCTTGAAAGCTGAGGCAATTCTAACAATTTAGAGTCTCTGCCTTTTGGCCTTTCAAACAATCTTCCCATATTTTCAGAATCAACTGGTTTGTTTACATAACTCTGAAACACTGATGAACTATCAATTGCGCCATTTAAAAATGGCTTTGACGAACATATTGTTTGTGCTTTTGATTGACTAAATTTAGGATTCTTTCGCCTTTTTGGCTCAGGGAGTTCTTTCATTTCTGCTTTTGTTTTCACTTTTATAACATGTTCGGGAGCAAAAGACTGTTTACTATCACTCTCTCCATCTCTATCACTGTCAGAAAGCTCATTCATTAATTCTCGTAATGGAGAAAGCATTTGATTTGATTCACTACGTGACAACTTCTTAGCAAGATACTCTTTCCTGCTTTTATTCTTCCTTGGCATCCTTTTGTTTGACCAGTCTTTTACTGTCACACCTTCCCTTTTATATTTTTTAGTTCTGTCAAAATCAGTAGTTTTCTTAGCTTTTGTTGCAAACATTTTATTCTCATCATGAGAATTCTTCGAAGATTGAGCGATTCGGTTTAATCTTCTCGAAAATTCCAAGTCTGACGCTGGAGAGTTTTCTAAACTCTCATCACCACAAAGCTGCAACCTAGAATACACCGTGAGGCTATTGTCGGTAGTATCTGTTAAAAGTTTATTGACAGCTTGTGGATCATCTGGAGGAAGCCTTAGTAAGCGGTCGTACACTGAATCAAAATGACTAGCATTAATAACGTCTTCAACTTCAGAATCACTCAAGTCAGAGCCACGCTCAGTGATTATCTCTTTCTGCTTGTCAAACACTTCTTTTTGCATATTGTTAAATGTACGGCACATCTTCTCTCGCCGAGTGACCATATAGCACAAATTTCGTACCTGAAAAACAATGAAAATTTCAAGTAAGAAATTTCTTAAAATATAAAAGTAATCGTTTTTAACACCTTGCAGCTAGCAGTTGAAAAAAATCAGGCAATTAGCCAGAGAAGCACCTGTAATGCAAGTACTATAATTTATTAGAAAAACCAAGAAACTTACCCGTTCTAAATCTTGTCGCAGTTGTACAAACATTTTTAGTCGTGCACAAAGACTGTCCTCCTGTTGTTTAGTAAGTATTTCTGCTTCTTCTGATTTAGGAGGCAAAAGAGGACGACTAAACTCCAACTGAAAAATAAAACACTTCAGTTAAAATATCATTTATGATTCGCTTTTAATGTAAACCACAAGAAAAAATGATCACAACAATACCAACATCAACAAACTGGTTGACGCAGCTCAGCCCAAACATAATGATGACCTCATAATAGCGGTCACACTATAAAATTACAAATTTTGACTTTTAAACATCTTTTAGATAGTTGTCCGAGGTACCTGAATTCATGTTCACTACAGCAGCACATTTGGAGGTAGATTTTGAATACAGAAAACTATTTTTGCCATTTTTAGGAAACTATGATGACCTGACAACTGAGTGTTGGACAACAGTATGAAGCCTTCAGACTTGCTTATGAAACATTAATATCTAGCATTTCTGTGAAATCATAAAATACAATAAAAAATTCCCCGAGAAAATTCCATTGAACAACCAGATAAAAAATGCACATGAGTAAAAGAGTAATATGAATACAAACATTGCAAGACACACAAAATTACCTTTCGTTTCAATTTCCAATATTCAGTGACAAGATCAACTTGATCTCGTTCAATATCTAACACGTCTGCTACATGTTTCATATTCACATACTTGTAAAACTCTTCTTGAATCTCCAAAATCCTAAAAGTGATAATCATTCACTGTAACACGAAACTTCTGAACACCAATACTGCCTTGGTATTTCTTATTAACAATTAATTATTAACAATCACATTTTTATTAACAAAGCCGGCATAAACAGCAAATTTAGTAGTTAAAAAATTATATGTACACAACAACTGTGACTAATTTTGAAAGAATAAAGGAAAATGGAAAATCATTTTAGAAAACCAATCCCAAGGCATTTTATAATCCCATGTATTTTGGGATTGCATTTTTTAACCATGGGTAAAATAACCGAGTGAAATATAACCACAACATCATTAGTAAACATTATTATGAATAAGAAACTCTTTCGTTTTGTTTGGTAACAGCAACTTATTTTTGTTTCTGCAATTCTGCATGTGAGGCAACAAGCGTTTTCTTGTGGTGAAACATTGTGCCACAAACACGTATTTCCACCCATGAGGTTTTTAATGTTGCTCTAAAATTGACGATATGAAGTTACAAAATTTGTATTTAAACAGTATTATCATTGAAATAATATGAGAAAAACTGAGAAAACTTGAAAAATTTAAATTTTTGATAATTTATCTGCAACATTTTCTTTGAAGACCTCAAAATAATAAAAGCACCAATCCAAAATAACCAAATATCAATCCCGAAAACCTTGAAATTGAAATGTTTCAATCCCAATTCATGGATCTGGGGACCCCTAACTGTCGGGATTGGAAACCCTAGCAAAAACACTAACTTCAGTTAATTAGCTGCATGTTAATCAAAGCCAGAATATTTGATAATGAGCATAGAGTCGTAACATTTTGGAACTCTAGGAATTCTGCAATTATGGAAACATGAAGTAACCTTTTGGCTCGCTCATTTGTTCTTTCTTCTTCTGTCATATCTTTCTCATCCTTTACCGGAGAAGCTGCTCTAGGAGGGCCGATCTTGCGTTTGTTATGGACACCTCCATGTTTGCCACAATAAGCCTAGACATAAAAAATCAGCAAAAACTCGTAAAATAAATGCTCATCTCAATACTTCAAAGAAATATAAACGAGCACAACTCAAAGATGCACGTTTTGGGATACAGGGAAATTGAAACCCTAATCAGATTCCTCCCGATGACTCGTGGTGCAGTGTAAATAATGAGTTGTTTTGACAAGTCAGTAGCTCTTCTAATTAAATTATTTTAATTTGTCTAAAATAATTCAAGCTAGTAGATATTTTTTAACAAAACTGAAATGTTGCAAGTTGTAACTCAAACATCGAAAGTGTACGAGTTTTTGTTATAACAGTGCTATGAACAGTATACCCAGTTAAAAATAACATATAAAACAACACCTTCCATTAGCTATGCTTCTTTACAAGGCATCAGTGCAATTAACAGAAATTCATTGAGTAAAACAAAGAAAAAAATTATAGTTAAAATGAAAAATTCATCATCAAGTGGCAATGCAGTATCAAATGTCATCATCGTCAAAGGAATTGTCGCAAAATGTTACGTTAAAAAATTATTTAAAAAAAATTGTAATGCATTTAAATGAACTTTTATATAAAAAAATAGCCACTTCTAGCAAATAAAGCTCAAACGACTGTCTTAATACTCATTTACTGCATTTAACATTTAAAATAAACAGTTGCCTCGCAAATAACCTCAGTTTTTGGTACCAATATTTTTCAATAGCACTAGAGAATGCAATGAAACAAAAAAGAAATATGTCCTTTATTTTTGCAGGTAAACCGTATTTTCTTTCACACAGATTAATTTTCAAGATGTCCATGACAACAACAACGAAGAAAAAATCCCACAATTAAAAAACAAGGAAAAAAGCAAGAGCACAACTTTCCAAATTATCACTTCTTCTTCAGGTGAACAAAAAAAGGAAAAAAAATAAAAAATGGCATTGAATTGCTAGAACTACTGAGCTAATTTTGTTGTCAGTTTTTTCTTTATAACATTAACGCATAAAAACAATATCACACTAGATAAGATATAAGCACAGAGAAAAACGAAGAAGCACATCAGAAAAAATGCAAAAGAGAAACAATGTAGTAAAAAAAATCAGTGGTGATTTTTAGTGTGATATCTTTTCATGTGTTAATAATATAAACAAAAAGCCAAAAAAATAGATTCAGTAGTTCTAGTAATGCCTTGTAATTTTTTCTCTTTTTTTGACCTTTTTTTGCTGACCAGAAAAGGAGCAACAGTGGTAGTTCGAAATGTTGATGTGTTTGTTTCTTATTTCTTGTTTTTTAATTGAAGGATCTTTCTATACATTTTTTAACTTTTCAAGCAGAAAAAATTATAGCCACCCAAGTTTGTAGATAAGAAACTCAAAATAGGTGTAATCATAAAAATCACCTTCAGTTTAACTCCTTCTTCTTCTCCCCCATCATCATCATCTAAGACTGTCTCCATCTTCAAACCATTTTTGAATGCGCAGGTAACATGAAAAGCTGTCTTGCACGTTTTCACCTAAAAAATTCAAATATATAATTATAACAATTTCACCACAAATACACAAAACTAATAGGTAATACTAAACAAATTAGAAAGTCTGAACCAAAATTTTGAAGCTCCACTGGACTTGAACCCACGACTTTCTGCTTTCCTGGCAGCTATGCCAAGCATTCTGACTTTTCAGAAAACTAACCTTTCCACTTGTTATGAGTGTTATATTTCAAAGTATTCTACACTTAAGACTGAAACTAATGTTTATACCAAAAATAAGAACATTTTATAGCAATAATGCTGGCAAATTAGTCCATTTCTGAACATTGAATAAAGAAAGTAATCTAATAAAAAAGTACTGACCATGATATTTAAAAACAATTATGTTTTACACAATATAATTTGACATGTTGAAGACAGGAGCTTACCGAGCATTGAATGCAAGCTCCCGTACGTTCTCTACACAAGTAGCACACTAAGCTCCATCTACTGGCCGGGATGCTATTTATTTTTGTTATAGGTTCCATCTTTTCAACATCACCAATGCTGACTTCGGGAATCCAAAGTGCACAGCTGACATGAGCCCATTTTGTACCACTCCTAAATTTCATAAAATATGGTTTACTATAAAAGCTTTCAGAATAACATCTATGAGTAATTGCACGAATGAAGCAAAAATAACTAGATCAGCGAATAATGTACGGAAATATTGTATAATGCTTACTTTGTACTTTTCATTGCACCTCCTCTGTTTGGACAGAGTATGCAGCTGGGTTTAAGATTCAAAGAGCAAGTTCTACACAACCAGTCACCAGCAGGTATTGACATGATGCCGTAGCATGCCTGTGATAACAAATTTCAACAATCAAATTAAACTGATGCTTATATTTGACATGATCCAACCTGTTCATTTCACATAATAGTCCAAGAGCCCGTGATGAAATAACCTCCTCATCAGGAACATGATTTTCAACCACCGCATATCGTAGGTATGGGTGCCATATTCCACAAATGACTGCTCATTTGTCATGGGAACAGGAGTTACGCCCCAAAAAGGCCTATAACTTCCTCATCACGCACATAATTTTCGACCGCATCATATCATAGGCACGAGTATACCCATAACAAATGACTACCCATTCGATATGAGAGAACAGATTTCACGTGATATGCCCCAAAATAGATTACTTGTTGCACAATTGCATCGTAGATCTGTGTACTATGGCATAGTTTCATTCAATAGAAAAGCGGTTTAGTCTGTTTGGGGCATTTTTAGGTTATCCACCGACATTGTAATATCACCTGGTTATTCAAGCAAAATTAATTTTCATTATCAGCAAACTGATAGTTATTAATTTATTTTATAAAATTTATGCATTTACAATGCAAAAAGTAAAATCATATTAGGCGTGCAGAAAATTCAAACATGTCGTGTACAACAAAGTAAGCCGTTTTTGAAAAGCACAGTGCAGATTAAAGTTTGTGTTGTCCTGTTTTTAAATGATTATCGGTGGAATGCCACCAAATATTAATACTTGTAAGAAAGATAAAATCAACTAGAAGCTGCAAATTGTAAACAATTCAATAAGGTCTGACAAACAAAAATGAAGTATTACCTGATGGACACAGATGTCACAATTATCACAAAACACCATTTCGTTCTCATCTTCACAATCAGGCTACAAGACAAATTAAACATTTGATTTTACAAATAGCAATTAAATGGTCAAGCATGAACGGGCAGATTGCAATTTAGTTGAAGGCAATTGAAGGTCGAGTAGTATTTTATTACCTGTATTTAGTTCTAAATGTTGATACATAAAAAGGCACTTTCCACCCAAAAAATGTGCTCAGACGAATAATAAAGTGATGGGGTATGTCAAAGAAAGTTCTACTACTTTGCATATTAATGAGCAAACAGGCCAGCTTCTGAATTGCAAGTTCAAGGCCGACCCATTGTCCAAATAATTTCTGACTTGCCAGTTATACAAAAACATTTCAATATTTCATTTGTATGAATACAAAATTAAAATCTAATTAATATAACTAATCCACATGCAGTGGTTTGCAATCCGTAACCGAAGAGAATCGAGCTGCATTTTAGAATATCATTAAATTAAAGCAAACAAACCGTAAATCAGTTAGAAAAATCATAGAAAGTTCATACTAACCGCTCGACATATATCACATATGACATCCTCATCATACTCAATACCCAGTCCCTCGCCATTGCGAATGATGCTTTGTATTTTGTCATGGCAAGAGACCTCCAGTTCTTCAATAATTCGCTCCATATCAATCTCACTGATTTTTTCATCACCTGGCCAAGGAGAACAGAAAGTTAATATCTGTACAGAAAGTACATGAAAAAAACCTTATACCATTCTTCTACAATATACATGTGAATAATATTTTTTTATGCATGACTATCTTTAAGAAATTGACAAAAATTAATCACGTGAGGCAACAAACCTCAACAGAGACGAGATTAGTTCTAGGGAAGATTTCAATAAAACACCCAGCAAAAAAGCGCTCCTCGTTAATCATCATCATTAACGTCGCAAAAAATACTGATACACATAATACAGTGATACCTCGAGATACGAAATTAATTCCTTCCAGCCCCCCCCCCCCGAAAACACTCATAAAAAGTGTAAATATTGTACCCACCCGAAAGAAATATGTTTGTTAATGACGACATAATCATAATCATTTACATAAATGCAAAAATCAACGAGAAAATAATAAAATGAATACATCAACTTAACACTATGAATTTTTTAAAATTTATTTATACTTTTTTTGGACATTTTGTTTTTCTACTTTTTTTCTAATTTTCTTCACTGCTCTTTTGCTTGTCTTGATTCACTTTGGCCTTCACTTTTGCTGGTTGCGGGCCGTTTAGTGAAAAATCTGTCCAATGATGTTTGCCTTTGCTGACTTTTTAGAATGTTTCTGAAACGGCTCAAGCAAATGTCATTAAATTGAGCCAAAACACGACTTGTGTGAACCTTTTCGGGTTGTTTCTTTTAAATAAAGTCTGCCACTTTGTGATAGGACGACAGCATTTCTTTCATTACGGCCGTTGACATGATCGCCTCCTCCTCCTCTAACTCCTCCTCGCTGCTGAACTGCTCCTGAACCACAGTGTGTTGCATCGCCTCCAACTCCTTTAACTCATCGGTTGTCAACTCATCTTGGTGCTCGTCCTCATTGAGATCGAGTCCTATGGCCTTCCCGAGCGAGACAATTTCCTCCACTTGAGGCTGAGGTTGAGGTTCAGCTTCGGCTTCGACATCTCGAGGAGCGATGGCATCAGGCCACAGCTTTCTCTAGGCTGCGTTGAAAGTGCTTCTTGTGACTTCTTGCCAAGCCAAATCTATGAGTTTCAGGCATATTACGATGTCGAAGTGTTGTTTCCAAAATTCACGGAGGGTGAGCTGAGTGTTTTCCGTGATATCGAAACATCTATTCAAGAGATGCTTCGTGTAGAGTTTCTTGAAATTAGAAATGAGCTGCTGGTCCATGGGCTGGAGGAAAGGGGTGGTGTCGGGAGGAAGGTACAGGACTTTAATGAAGGAGAACTATTCAAGGATATTATCCTCGAGGCCAGGGGGGTGCGCGGGGGCGTAATCGAGGATCAACAGACATTTTATTGGGAGCTTGTTCTCTTCTAAATATTTCTTTACAGCTGGGCCGAAGGTGAGGTTCACCTACTCAACAAAAAATTGTCTCGTAACCCAACCCACGCCTTCGCGTTCCCCCTCCACATGACTTGAAGTCTTTTCATCAAAATTATGCATCTTGAAGGCTTGAGGATTCTCTGAGTGGTATAGCAGCAGGGGCTTGACTTTACAATCCCCGCTGACATTGGCACATAGGGCAAGGGTAAGGCGGTCCTTCATCAGCTGATGCCCTGGCAGTCTCTTCTCCTCGGCAGTTATGTACGTCCGACGAGGCATCTTTTTCCAGAAGAGTCCTGTTTCTTCACAGTTGAAGACTTGCTGTGGGATGTAACCTTCATCAAGGACTAATTCTTCGAATTTCCTGATGAACTCTTCAGTTGCCTTGGCATCCGAACTGGCAGCCTCCCCATGACGCACCATTGAATGGATTCCAGTCTGTTGTTTAAACTTATCAAACCAACCGCGGGATGCTTTGAACTCTGGGGGTGCCCGCTGCTCAAAAGTGCCCCTTCTTCATGAGTTCACGAAAATGGCACTTGCCATTTGGCAAATGATTGTTTCGATCACAGTATCTCCGGCGAGTTGCTTCTAATTCATCCACAGGAAAAGAAGTCTCTCAATCTCGTCGTTTAGATGAGTCCTTTTACTGGAAATGACCGTCACGCCCTTCGAACGCTTTACGGTTTTAATGGAGTCTTTTTGCTTCAGTATTGTTCAGATCGTCGAACGAAAACACAAGACAATAGACAAGAGCACAGAAATGCATTCTGGGAGGACCGCTGTCGGGCGGCACTTTCGATTTTCGTTTTCGTATCTTGAATGTTTTTCATTACATGGGATGGAAATTTCTTCGAAGCCCGATTCGTATTCTGAATTTTTCGTAAAATAGGGTTTTCGGAAGTCGAGGTTCAACTGTACTGATTTAAAGAGACTCACTCAAGCTTCTTAATTACTTCCGTTAAGCTTAGTTTTAGTTTATGTGTGATAATTTGAATAAAACATACCAGCAAACCAGCGCTCCTCATTAACCTTGACTAGCCAGCAATAATCAGCATCATCTAGATCATAACGACATACATTATCAGCCTGATCAGCTACCGTCTGTAAATGATGCACGTCGCTACGGAATGTCTCATCGTGGTTAATCCGAAGCAACTTTTTCGGCCTAAAATAGAAAATAAAATGTGGTGTATATTAAAAATTAACTAGCAAATTCAGATCCTTTAATGCAAGCAACAATCCCAAGGCCTAAGAAGGTGAGGTAGGTAAGGAGCGCAACGAAGAACATACACGTCATTTTAAAAAATTTCTGGTAACGTGTATACTAAATTTATCCATTAGAGTCAAAACTACCAATCGAGAATTTTTACTGTAATATCTCCAAGATGCCTGTGTACATAAAAACATTCTGGAAAACATTGGATATGAAATGTGTATGTGGCACGATGAAAACGACTTACTTCAACATGACAACATACTACCTCAAATGCATTGAAAAGAAGGAAGTTTTTGGCCACACCTACACAATCACTGCTTCCAGACCCCACAAGGAAGTTCCTGTAGAACACTGCCATTTTGACACTGAAGTTAATGTTGAGACATGGCCTTTTACTGAGTAATTAATGAGAACTCAGGGAGGGATCATAAGCAAGGCCTAAAACTCCTGACATACGATATAATCGCATGTACAATGCCGAATACAAAAGGCTTATGGATGAAACCATGTACAGGGCAACTGCTCACGAATTCAATACAACTACATCCAGTTATGTTCTTTAATAAGAGTTCGGTTCCAAAATTAATATTAATTATAAGCGAACTTAAATTAATTAAAACAATAAAGTTTTACTAGCTTTACTATCGTGGAAACAACATTTAATGTAAGTTCAAGTGAAATTTGGCAGCAGCTAGTTAGTTCATCATAAAACATGAAGCCCTTTCCCTATCACCTAGGAAAGCAAGAAAGAAAGGGATTGGACAGGTCATGCACCTAACCTCATGTCCAAAAAGTGTTTGAGGGCCTGATTAGAAAGTCCACTTTGATATTGCCATTATCTGCTCCACTGCTGGGACTCAAGTGTGGCTAGT
Organism: Tubiluchus corallicola; assembly: GCA_030141605.1. Taxonomy (NCBI): domain Eukaryota; kingdom Metazoa; phylum Priapulida; class Priapulimorpha; order Priapulimorphida; family Tubiluchidae; genus Tubiluchus; species Tubiluchus corallicola. The sequence continues at coordinate 491,457 of JAQGDQ010000063.1, forward strand.
ACTACCATGATGACACACCTCAGTTATTGTATAGACGTATATGTATATGGTACACATTTGATGATCACCAAATAAGTCTAAATAAGTCTGTAAAACTGCCTCCCGTCAGGCAGTTACGAGTTTAGAACAAAGCCATTTGCTAACCAGTGCAAATTAAAATTATATTTAAAAGTAAAACTGCACCCAATCTTAAATTGTAGGTTAAGACAATCTACCCTACTACTTTTTCAAAAATTACTTACGTCAAAGACTTATTACCACACAAACACAATTTCATATTTGCCCACTAGTTCTTCGCTGTTACATGCATTTCACTATTCGCTTGTTACATGGGCACTAGCGCCTGCATTTCAGAAATGCATTGCACAAAACAGTTGATATACCTCTCAGGACAGATGTGTTAGTCTGTGACAGACTCGTGTGAGCACAGCAGTAAAGTTGAAATTTGAATTTTTATCTTAAAATTTCTCTAAAGTTTTAGAGCAACATATCTTACAGTAGCACTGTACTTCAATTTCTGCTTTTGCAAACATGTGCAACACATGTATACTTTTTATTGGACATGAAAATGGGGTAGTATGTGAAAAATCATCCTGTTTTGCTTTAAGCATCATTACGTTTTGAAAATTGTTTAAAAATGCAGCTATTAAGATCAGAGGCAAAACCAAGTCTGTCAGCAAATACCGGTTTTGTCGCATATTGGGCAGGTCAGGTTGTGGACTATGAGAAAGTTAGGAATAGGAGACCTTCCCGGAAGAGCCCAAAACATATCTGACATTTTAAGTTAATATAAATAAAGTAACTGAAATGATTTAAACAATGTGGCATATATTATGTTTTAAGTACATATAAGGACACAAACGGACAAACTAAACACGGACAATTAAAGATGAAATGCACCATGAAACTATTCGAAGCATGACAAAAGCACGAGAAGCTACACAGGTGAGCAAAAGGTCAACTGTAAAGTAGATGAAAGCCAAATTTAAATAATCGTATAGGTTAAGTTTTTACAAACTTAGTCTCGAATCTTTTTGATTGCATCTCATATTAAATGTACTTACAATCGAAAATCTTGTCTTGTATATCCACCAAGATTAGCGACCCTGTAAGAATACATATAAAACAGTCAAAATTTCATCTATTACAAAAAATGCTAATAATATTTAAGATCAAAACATTTGCTGTACATTTCCACCACTGTATTGGTGCACATTTCCTGTAGAGGTAACAAACAAATGTATTTGCAATATTTCAAGAAAAATCTCTGGACACATGATTTAATTTTGAAAATATGAATAAGCCACTTTATGTTCACTTTTAATTTTATCAAAATTATCAAAAGTACAGATTTTATACAACAAATATAATAACTAGAGTAAGCCTATAAAGTCAAGAACACAACTAACTACCCAATAAAAAAACATGAAACCAGAAATATACAGCATTTAGAAATTACAAATATGTAGTCTCGTTACCTAACAGACGGTTCGGGCAGGTCTTCAGGATTAACAGGAACTTGAACACCTTTCTCCCATTCTTGTCTCCAAGTATCCGTCACTCTCCAGTATTCGTCAGAAAGTAACTGTTCAGAGTCGGCAAGCTTCATGGCACTGATCAGATCTTTCCGAAACAACTGCAATATTGAAGTTGATTACTAAAAATCTATGTTCTTTAAAGATTATATAACTGAGTAGGATTCTTTAACAGGTGAAAATGGGTACATTTTAGTAAGGAGTTTACAAATACATCATTATCATAATCATACATGTATAACTATAATAAAACTGAGATTCTATAGTGTGACAAGTCCATTATCAAGACCATTTTATGTGCCTTTTCTGAAATGAAACATCAGCTTTGAATGTGGACATTAAAGGTACACAAGGAACAATGTAAAAAATTAATAAAGTTTTATTTTGCAAAATAATTCATAGTTCTTTAAAAAAACTGTGCATTACATTAGCTCAAGTAAGATAACCACAGAAATTCACGCTTTGAAAACATTAGATTATATCACCTATAATAAGGCTTTATTACACAAAATATTAGATCAGTAAAATCGTAAAATCAAAATGTTCTTATAAAATCAACTGAATTGGAGAGCTTGAACTTTTAACACAACACACATTTAATAATGACAAGAATACTGACAATGAATAAAAAATCCCACAATTAAAAAACTTTCTTTTTTTCCCTTGCTTTTTAATTATAGGATTTTTTATTCATTTTTAACCAAATGACTTAGAAAAAGGATTTAATTTTTTTACCAGACTAATTACTATCAAAACTGTGAGCATAGTGTGCTGACTAAAAGTTTGAAAGGTATTGCTCACATCTTCAATTGATGTTCCAAATAAGCTTTGCATATAATATTACAAAAAAAAGATAATTAAATTAGCATGGCAATAATACACTTAATTATTTTCTCGAATAAAACTTTTCCTTGTGAGACATTCTCATATGCTAGTTAGTATTTTGTTACCATGCATCTCTAGTTAAGTTAAGTAAAAAATATACCTCTGCCGGCTGCTCCATTTTGTTACCATATTCACTTTTCTTGTTTTTAGTTGGCTTATCCACGTAGGAACGATTAAATGACGAAGAGGAGCCACTACGATCATTTTCTTCAACAGAATCATCACTGTTTCCTTTCGATGATCCTAGTAACATAGATTTCAATTATTCCACAATTTCTTACCTTTTAATTGCTAGAAGATGACTATTGTCCTTACCAACCTCACAACTAATGTTTTAAGAACTTAGTACTTAACAAACGACACAATTTATACAATCTAAGCTATTTTTTTCAGGTGGGTATTTTTTTAGAAATTTATTTTTTTAAGGATGTAAGAAGAAACACTATCACTACAAAAGATGATATTATAATTTGATGTATTTTCTAAATATTGACAGAAAAAATATGTTCTATGCAAGACTTTTTGAAACTTCCTGAGGCAATTTCTAGCTGGAAATCATAATAAACAATTTTAGTGTTCTTACAAAATGAAAAATGTAGTTCATACGGAACCAAAACAAAAAATCTTTAACTGCTAGAAGTAGAAATTAGCTATATTCTTAAAAAATGCATGTCTGCATCTTTTGGGTATAGTGATTAAACAAAGCATCTTCCCGGGACTAAAACCTTTCTGTGTCAGTACTTCAGGAGTATTTCCAGAAAAAAGGACCTTCACAGAGCAATATTTGACCTTACCAATTAATGCGCATGACTGATCAGGTTATGCTAAGGTTACATAATTTTTTTTAGATCAAACGATTTTTGTTCATGTGGTCACTCGTGTATAAAGAATCATTATTACAATGTGCACACATAATCCAAAGATGGCAACTCCAAAGATGCAGAAAAGAAGTCAAATAGAAAATAATTATCTGATTAGGCTGTCATAAGTTAGTACTTTCATTTGAAATAGAAAAGCAACATTTTCAAATAAGAAAACTTTCATGTAAACAATTTTTCAAACAGATATACAAGGCTGTTCTAACACTTGATGTCGCTGCCACTTGTCAATGATTTTCCCAGGCACACAGGCCAACAAAATTTGTACTGACGCACATGATTGTTTTTCAACTGGTAAAGCCTATTAATTTCATACATCAAACCTTTTTCTCGGAGAATGTCTCCAAACACTCAACAATAAGCAACAGAGGTATTTGGTATTTCATAAATTTAAAAAAATCCAAAAAAACAGTAAAATTTCATTTCCAAAAACTGTTTCAATAACAAGAACTCATCATGTAATTAAGGCTTATGCATTTATGGAAAATAATCAAGATATTAAACAAGGCAATGAAAAGCAAAAAATGTTTAAATTGTGATCTTGCACAATTTTTGTGTATATATTTTTAAATGCTACATAGTGAACATTATTACCCAAGTTTAATGTACTCACACTTTATAAATGATGAGGTTTATACTAGACCTAAATATTACACAGCTTAATTCTTTGTCTTACGTGTATAACCCACATATATCTTCTTGTGAATCAAGGACTATTTGTACACGAATATATATGAAATTATACATATATGAATTTTACACCTATTGATTGAAATTCAAACACTTAAAAACATTGCACAATATAAAAGCAGCTGAAATAAAAATAGTATCTAAAAATTTAAAAGTCGCAGGTATCGTAGTGCAGCAAAAATACAGTTGCGATTCAAGCGCTTTTTGAAAACTTGGCCAAACACCTATACATCTATACAAAGGCACGTATATTTAAATAGTTGTGCATAAACAAAAATTCTTTGCCAGGACTCTTTGCACTAAGTAAAATTAATTAATACATGATTTTATAGCCCTAATGTAAGAATCATTAAGCAAGACTGGTGGCAAACAAGGAAACTGAAGCAAAAAGGCCAAGACCAGCAATATTATGAAGAGTACCTTTACTAGCAGAGAATGACATTACAACAGAGTTAAACTAACAAAAACTGAAATTCGGCAATTAGGCTACTTCAACTGAAGAAAGTAAAATAAACATTAAATAACGAAAAACAAAAATTTACTCACCTCTAAATTCATCCAGCTTGTTTAGCAAGCCTTTCAGTTTGGTGGTGCCAGACATTACTGCAAGCTAGTATGCAGGATCACTGCTATACACAAGAGTCCTTAAAAAATTCTTTAATTCCATATTCTTATCCCACGTGGTCAAATTGTCTCCTGGCATCCTTTAAGACGTTTAGTATATGACAAACCTCCTAAAATCAGAATGATAGTTAAATTACAAATGTAAAATATAGAACTTCGTCAAGCAGCTCATGCTAATCAATCATACTTCTATTGAATGACTGAGCGCTATTTCTCCACAGCTTTGTTTTATAATGCCATAACTTACAACAGACAATTTACAATGTAACATACTATATTAAATAATGAACAAAAACAGCAACATACTCATATTAATAAATGACAAATGTTTTGCATGGACTTTTAGCCATACTCAGTCCTCTTGGAACAATGCACTTTTATTAATATTGTGAAATGTTTCCAGTACATTTATTGGCCATAGTAAGCCAAACTGACCTGCATGCTTTTACTAAAGGTGAGAGTGCTAATATGCACTGTCTATTCTTAACTTCATACAATGGTCAACAAAAACATGTTGTTTCTGTTTACATCGCTATTATCTTTATTAACAATGCTAATGCCTTGAAGCAAAAAGCGACTTTAAACAAATTCTCGTTAACAAAAATCATGCCTCCGATAGAAAAAATGTGAGAAACTAATAGCACCTATGTACATTCCAAGGACAAGCTTAATGGTTAGTTCATATAACTTAAATGTTTTATGAATTTTTTGCTCACAATTATAGATCATTTGTTTACTAAATGATAAAAGTAACTATTTACTATAATTTTATTACTGTTGAGTACAACACAATTTGCATAAAATAAAGGTAGGCCTATAGTCCAGACCAAGTTACACTAGGGGCTGTTTATTGTGCTCATGGTAAACCTAATAGGCTCAGCAATTTTGTTTGTTCTGCTTCAATAACGCGGTACTATGTGTAAAAGCTATCGCTGACCTGCACACTAATCACATATAGTTATGAACAAAATTAGTCTAGAGTCAGCAGTCACTGCACAATTGTGCACATTTCTTATTGCTTAATTTGTTTCCACTTTCTTTGAAACCATCGATCTACAATTAGTGTTTTCTTCAGGCCGAAACTCGGCAACACAACTATTGAGCACTTTTGCAACAATGATGCTATCTGTAAACTCGGATTGGTAGTAAACAGTGCTTAACTTTAAAGCCTTATGCTACCTAGTGGTAAGATATATAATTCTAAGCACTTGGCAGCTAAGACAATTATGCTTCTGAACAATTTTGTCTAGAGAATTCCTTTACATAATGTTAGTCAGGGCTAAAAAACATATTTTCAGTGGAAAAAATCTAGAATACATTAATTCAGGACTTCAAATTAGTTAAACAATATTTGTTGTTAAAGTGAAAAAATGCATTGTTAAAATGAAACACACACTATTAAGTGAAGAAGTGGTCAAAAATTCAGCACAATTAATATTGATATTGCTAAGGAGGGAGTCGCTCAGCACTTACTTTACTTCTGTTTTGTTTAACTTTATTTGAACCATTTAATAAATTCAAAATTAATAAATTTAAAATTTCTTTATTTAGGGGCCAAAATATTAAACACTCAATTTTTTCAAGTTGCACTTGTAGTTGTTGTTTCAAAATCTTGGCACTATGCCAATTTAGTGCAACCTGACATTAATTAAAGTTCTTCTGATAAAAAAGCTGTACAGACACAGGTCAGTATTTTCCCCAAAAAATCTAATACAGCATTAACATCACTACACTGAAAAAATAACCTAGATTTATTTCCGGAAAAATGTAGATTTGCAGTTGAAGCCGTTTCCGTGAATTAATGCATTCACTGCTTTTATTTTCAACACTTAAGTTTGGGTTAATTGTAACGATAGTGTACGCGTGTGTAGTTGTTAAAATCTACATAAACAGCAAGTATGCTGTGAAAACGACTAAACAACTTGCCTGGTTTGAAACGAATGCAAAGATTAAAGGTATCGCAAAACTGAAAAGGCATATGTAAAACTAAATACAATACGGCAAGTATCAAAACATTTAGAGTACAAACAAGCAACCTACCTATATACGCTACAACGACATAAGATGCCGAAATTATCAATTAAAGAATTAAACACTAATAGCAGCAGATTTACGTGGTTTTGTTTACATCAATGACCTATGGAAATACGCTCGACGAATGCCAAGAATAATATTAATATCTCTTGTAGTGTAACGTACAGTAGCTCACATGCTGGAATAGTTATAAATTACATGTGTTAATGATATTGACAAAATTAATTAAAAAACATTTTCACAAATTTCCAAATGGCGTTGTACATAGCCTAGATACTGCGAAGTTCCTGACGCTAAATTAAGAACCCAATATTGAGTTTTTCCTCCAACGCTAAACATTTTTTCATGCATCTCTAAACAGAATACAACATTGCCTTTCGCATAAAATTCAAACATGAATCAAACCAACCTCTAACTGTGAGATATTAATTAAATTCCAAGCGTTAAATTGACCAGTTGGCGCCATGTTTGTGGCGAAAATTTTGACCATTTTCGATCACGTGATCGAATGCGTAATCTCGCGTGAATTTGCGCCATCTTTTAACAGCGGACAGAATCTCTTCCTTCTCCTCCTTAATGATTAACACGTCCTTTCGAGGACGCCAAACCAATATTGAACGATATCGGTGTCAGATAATGCGATGATGTAAATAAATGCTAAAAACGCTAACACTAAAAATCTAAATGCACGTGTATACATTAATCCTAATAAAAAGTGCAAACCACTTTCAAGTTTCTTTTAAACACCAACGCATGACACAAAGACCAATCCTATGAAACATTCCTTATTGATCAACAATACGTAGACGATATGTATTGGATGGATTAATGTATCAAATTTTCAAACTAACACAATAAAAAGGGATTTTCCAAAAAAACTAGAGAAAAGAAATCTTCAACTAAACCAGTCAAAAGCTGAAGAATATATTATTGCAAGAGATGGTAATCGGTCTTGGAAAAAGTGCAGATACATGGGCACTTTTTTAAACACCGAAGATGACATTAAAGGCAGAAAGCAAAAAGCAATGCATGCTTTTCTTCAGCACAAGAATGTATTAACTAACAAGAAATTTTAATTCTTAACGTTATTTAATTCAAATAAAAGTCTTAACATAAGACTTCGATTATTTAATGCTTACGTTACCAGCATATTTATGTACAACGGTGAAACTGCACAACTATTTGATTAAAAGGGTGGTCACTAAAAATATAATTGATTGCAACCTACATGATTTGGCGCATTTACATTATTACTTTTTATCACAGCTATAACATTAAATAGAACTCAGGACAACCAATCATATATAATTATTCACTTTATCACATAGTTAATACAATAAGCACAGAGTACTAATGCTAGATATATGATGCGCAAATCAGCACATAACTATAAAAAACTGTTGTAAGGAAAAAATAACCTAACGATCATATGACGTTTGCTTATAGGAATAGCAAGCGTAAAATGGTCACCTGTACAAAGGTGATGATGGAATCTATAACTTTAGAATGAAGCCCGAATAAATAATTCAACATTTATCTAATCTATAATTGCAACCTGAACGACTCTAGGTAGATATGCAAAAGTTGTAGGAACCGGAATAAACTAGTTTGCAATACGATAAATGAAAAGTCTAACAGCAGAGTTGAACACAATCACAGGAATCCGTGACACGGTTTTCACTGAATTTCAATCAAAAGCGTCACTTTTGAAACGACCATAATTAATTTTAACTAGTGGGGTATACCTAATCTCAGTTGTAACTTTAGTGTGATCTTGAGTTCAAGTCCCAGTGTAACTTCAAATTATAATTTTTTACATTTTCTAATTTTGTGCTGCTTCAAACCTCTTTTTGGATTTCAAAATACCCAGGAAGGTACTTTGAGCCTACAGTTGCTGATAATTATGGCGGACAACTATAATTCACGCTATTATTGTGCAGTTATTATTGTTACCATAATTATTTTAGGTAATGACAGACTTGAATCAATTACGGGATTTATAGTGAACTGGACCGACTATATTTATAAGACGTGAACTACTGTGCATAGTTAATATTTATGAAATTCAATAGTCCTGCTTTCTGATTGGTTCAAATTAAAATACTATATTATACCTGTGTAAAAAAATCTACATAATTATAGATAATAAATGTCGCATTTTGAATACAAATTTTTAATAATTATCACCATTTTCCTAACTCTCACAATATTTTTAAGATTGCTTCACTAAATTAAACTTATTATAACATTATGCAGCGAATAATTATGTGATACAATACATGATTCAGTTTGTAAAACTAGCTAAATAATTCCACTTTGAGTATTATGTGTAGTTTTTAAAATAAACGAAGCAGAAGTTACCACAGGTTTAAGTTGACATTATTAAAATATGATAACAGTGTATGCAGTACATCAGAAAAAATTTAATAGCCACAAAAATTATCCACACCAAAATATGGCGTGAACTGGTGCAGCTTTTCAACTAGTAATATAACCCTATTTGTAGTGGACATTTGAAATTCTTATTGATGTCATGGAAGAAAATTATTTTATATCCCGTTTTCAGATTCTTGCATATTAGATTAATAGCATATTAGTTGCGTAATTTTCAAGTCTGGATAGCTCCGGAGTTGCAGAATAGTAACTGAAGTGATATTGCATGTGTTTCTATACGGTTTCTTGTGTATGGTGATTCTAAATTTCTGATACTTATATGACTCACGTTATACTTGCCTATCAAATTCAGCTTGCCAGTGTTGCCATCTGCCATTCTATTGACTATGTATTCCAGTCTATAAAATAATTCGTAAGTGAAAGTAATTCTATACAAAGTATCACAACAGCAACCTAGTATCATTAAGTCAATTCAACTTCATGCACTTGTCACACAACAAAAGGTTATGTTACACCAAGTAAAAATTACAACGATTAAGATCGTCAATAATTAAATTTATTATAAATTTAATAATTATTATCCACCCTAGGCTGTCGAATAAAATAATGAAAGATAAGTTAAGATAAGACAAGTATAAGTCCACATTGACGTTAAATAAAGAAACATCAGCTGGCAAAATCTACTATCATACATAATATGTTCACATAATGAAAATACCCAATACAAAGTGATAGATTAAAATAGTTATTAAAATAAATTATAAAATGTCATTCAAACTTGGATTTTCACATTTGCACAATGAAATGAACAAAATGATAAGCTAATAGATGAGACTGATTTTGAACAATAAAGTTGCATTGACATCAAATACATATAGAAGGAATTCTCATGTTTTCTGAAGTTTTCTTCCCAACCGTACATCATCATGTTTTCCAAAATACACTCCAAAATATGGAGACCTCACGCTATCAATTTATCAATAAACTAAGCACACTGAAAATACACGACCATAGTACACTACACTACCGCTCAGTATTATTTTTCAAAGACATGCATAATGACAGCAAAAAGCGGTGACAACCATTGCTTACCAAATAGAACGCAAAACCTAATCAAAATAACAATAAATAACGTCATTTAGAGATAGAAAAGGAAAGATACACCAAAAAAGAAAATGATATAAATTGCTCATATTGCAAGAATAGTGTTAATAACTCTGAAGTAGAAAATGAACTGCATAATTTTATTTGTCCACTATACATACACCTAAGACACAATTATGAAAAAAATTTATTACTCACGTTCCTAAAGAAAACAACAATTAGTTCCATCTTAAATTTTTTTCATATCAACCTGCTTTTTGACAGAAAAGACAGGTAATTATTAACTTATTTGGAGAATTCATATCCATATGTTTTTTAAAGAGACAATAAATGATTGCCTCCAAATGATAATAAAAAACCATTATTGTAATAAGTGTTATTTACAGACTTTCAGACTTTCTCAAAAGTACTTCCTCATAATCTTAATTACTACTATAATACTATTATTTTTCTCATAAACTTACTTACGTACTATTTATATCGCTCTAGCTAACAGATTTTTGACTCAAACCACTGAGGTAACCATAATAGTTAGCCTAGTACTCATGGATAGTGTATTTATGTATTATCCATTATGTTTGCTTATTTAATTTTGTCAATACTCGGTATCCCTTTTGATGAACTACAGTAATTACGTATAGTGTGATTTGACAAACTCAGCCTGTATTTTTATTCCTTTTTATAACAGATTGAGACATAAATCATGTGCAAAACGATTCTCTTTGTAAATAGCGATGACTTTAGTTACCAACATTTTTGATATGCCCTTAAATGTGTTACGTTCATTAGACATTTTTAAAAGTAATTGATATGCATTCCTTGATATTTGAACGAATTTCCGTTTTTACTCATACTGATACATATTTGAAAACAGTTAATAGTATCCGTGGAAATGTGTCATGTTAGTAGATATTTTGGTTTTTATCTACTTTATATAATTTTATCTGCTTGCCACAGTACACTGTACTTGTAATGTTTCCGTGCAATAAATAAATTGAATTGAATTGAAGATTACAAATCGCATTACAGTTACCTGGTGAGTGAGTTAATAATTTTTCTTGGACAGGCACAATTCTAAAATAAAAGAAATCTGCCTTCAGAGACGTGACGGGCGTATGATGATGATGATGATAATTTTTCTGAATTTTTCTGTGTAAGTTGAAACTGTATTTCTGTATAACTCTGAGCTCTGGACATTAAAAGCAAATCATAAAGCTGAAATCGATGCGTTTCAAAGGCGAAATTACAGAAGCATTTTGGGTATTAGATGGCCAAAGAAAATTTCAAACAAAGATCTATATGAAAAAATAAAAGAAGAACCTTGGACAAGAAAAATAAAAAAACGCCGTTTAAGATGGAATGGGCATATGCTTAGACTACCTGATGATATTCCAGTGAAGATAGCTCTTCAACAAGCCATACAACCAGTTAAAAAACCTGCAGGAGGACAAATGTTAACATACTTAGATTTTGCACAGAAAGATTTAAACACTTCAGCATTGCCGTTGATCCTTAGAAATAAATGCACGTGGGGCATTGCGGCAAACAGGGAGTCCTGGCATAGGGAGGTGAGCAGAATCTTGTCCCTGGACGTATGATTCATTGGCTGATGATGAATAATTTTTCCATTTATTATTACAATTCTACTAAAGGATATTAAACTTACTGCAAAAGTTGGGAACACCTTAGGAAGAACTTTTAGCACGAATATTGGGGGTCCCCCAGGGGGACTGTCTTAGTCCAATACTTTTTACGTTGTACCTAGCAAATGCACTTAAGGTCCGAACTTCTCCAAATGATGATCATGATTACGATACCACTTAGAAAAAGTACAAGTACATGGGCACTTTTCTGAGCACCGAAGATGATATTAAAAGCAGAAAGCAACAAGGAGTGCATGCTTTTCTTCAACACAAGAATGTATTAACTGCCAAGAAATTAAGTCTTAACGTAAGACTTCGATTACTTGCTTACTTTGCCAGCATATTTGTGTACAACAGCGAAACTTGGGGTTTGACGATTATTCAAGAAAAGCAGATTGACACATTTCATTGAAGTCTTCTTAGGAAAGTTTTAAAGATAAGATAGCCAGACATAATCAAAAATGAAGATTTATACACCTGAACAAAAGAAATTTATTGCCTATTGGAGTTCAAAAGTCAAGATCTGAAGATTACGATGGCTATGACATCTTCTAAGATTACCAAATGAAGCACTAGTAAGAATTGCCTTAAAGGAAGCCTTAAAACCTTGCAAAAAAACCACCTGGCAAGTCTAAATCAACTTCGATAGCTAAGATAAATAAAGATGTTCAACAACTTCAACCAAATCTATCTTTAGGAGTAGAAGAACTTACGCTGTTAGCTGCAGATAGAATTGGGTGAAATACTCTGATACATTTTGATACCTCAGTGCCTACAATAGTGGAATGAGATTTTGAAGAAGAAGAAAAAAGTTATTGTGTAGGACACGGAGTACGCCACTAGCCGAAGTATGACACTTCAGCTAAAGCACATTGTGGAAAAGCAGTGTCATACATGGACAGCCTATGTAGGGCACTGGCGATTTCTGTCGAGAATCGAGAATTCTGATATAATTAAACATAAAACTAAATTTGTTTAGAAAAAAGTAACTTTATAATAATGATGGATAGTCCTTGACAATTAACAAAGGTATTTTTACAATGAAGCATCATTATTATTAGCTCCATTAATATCATCATAACATTAAAGTAAGTAAGGCACATAGCTCGCTAGCCTGTTTACTTAGTAGAAAACAATTATTTATCCAAGAAATAGCGAAACTGATCACCTGTCTGTGAAGCGAGACAAAATAAAAAATGATATACCTTAAGCAAATGTTGGAATCGCCTAAAAAGCGGGCTTATTTCACTTCAAAAAGTTTAATATCGAAGCCAAATTTAATATTGGCCGTTCTACTAGCTCAGAATAAGATTCTTTTATCTGATCAGATATCTAATAAATTATTCAACGTGTACTGATATTTTCAATTATTATTATTAAATAGACAAGGACAATGTACACTGCCAATATGGCTAACGACTCAATTCCTGACTTGTCTCTAGTGTCCTACTTGGACAGCCCATGTACTTTGGCTAGTGGCCTACTCCGCTCCCAACAATAGTTCATAAACCTAAAGAACTCATAATTTTTCGGTTACATTTATCACATTAAAACGGAAGTGATGCTGACAAGCCACTCGCAGTCTTTAGTTTTTTGCTGAGTTCTCGATCCTCTTCACCACCAGTGGCGAGTAAACAAACATCAGTAAAAAGTGTGTTTGGGAGATTAACAACACGATAAAGCTTGTTTTTCAGAATTACACCAAATGTCTTTTACGTCTTATGTGTTTACTTGTCTTGAGGACGGAGTTCTTTTGTTCTAGAATTCTGCCTGCCCATTGTCTACAATAGACGTAATGGGAACTATTTTTCATAAATCTGAATTTTGTCATATCATCACACTTTTCTCAGCTTAGAACTACTGCTAGATACTTTCTAACTGCTTTTTTTATTTCTTTTTTTTATTGTGACTTCACAGTAAGTTTTGTGCTTTTTCATATCTGAATCATACATTCTTGCGGTCTCTCTAATTTCTGTCCCCCAACTTCTGGGAAAGCTTTTGTCACATACCCAGTAGCACCTTTTTAGCTTCTCTTTTATTCTCAGATATCATCACACTTCAGTGCCACATTAATTTTTTATAATGTATTATTTACAAGTCTCAGTGACCACATTCCCCGGGTCATCGTTAGGCCCCACTAACTTCTAGACATTTTCTGTTTCATTATGCATCTTACGGCTTTTTTATCAACTTTCTGTTTCTTCATAGTTTGTTTCTGTCAATTTACCATATTGAAAATTAAACTAGGAGTCATTGTGTAATGCAATAATCACCTTATTCTTATAGCTCAGCTCTTGCATCACCCGTGCTACTCTAGTTTATAATTTAATATTTCTTACTTCTTTTCTTAGTGGACATATCATAACTTCCTGTTTTGATTGATATAGTCACTGAAGTATTTATAATAGCTGACTCTTTTAATTGTTCCTTTTTTAATATACATGTTACATTTATCAACGCTTTGAAATACCTTTATTGGTTTTGAAGTAATTACCATCTATATTGTGATTTCTTCCATTGTTCTGCATTTTTACCATATTCATTACCACGTTTTCATCACCACCACCCAGAATATCATCCTGTTATATTTTACTACCATATCAATGCAGACCCATGGTACAATTTATACACCAGTAACAAAGTAAGCCATTACTCTTTGTTGCAATGGTCAATTTACATTTTAGACAATTTTTATCATCATCCTGATCTATTTCCAGTTTATTTTAGTTTTACCCCCTTTCTGAACAATTTTTTTCCTTTTCCATTTGTGCGGTTTGTTTATCATGTTTTTTATTTCTAACTGAAACTACTTACACTAGTATGTCTTCATTTTTTCAATGTTGGTGTGTTGTTCTCTATCTACAATACTGTTTCTTACGTCAGTATTTTGCCTGTTTTCAACTTAGAAATATACCTCCACTATTCTTTCAACTCGAGTACTGTCAAAAATTATTTAACTCTCTCACGTCTTTACATAGAACCCTATGATGCAGATGCCAGTAAAGATTGCTAAACTTAGTTATTGCCCTACTTACTTTACTGTTCTGTACCCCATTCTTCAATTCCTCCTATTCATTGATCCGAAAGTTAATCTTACTCATTCTGGCTTGCTAGCTTATGACATTCTTCCACCCCCAGGAGGCACCCTGGGGATCACAGCAAACTTTGTTAGTACTTTTAGTTGAAAACACAATACAGAAAATATTTTACACTCTTACAATTTTAGTGGAGTATTCCTGCCATTGTGCAAAAAATTGCTAAAAGCAGGAATAAATGCGAGATAATATATTTTGTTTTCACTAGATAATCAACCACATGGAAATTAATGTTATTTGCCATAAATATCGATTGCTTTTTCGCTATAAAGAAAACTATTGTATCATTGCGGAGGTGGCAGAGAGGTCCGGGGTTCAAATCTGTGTCAGTCAAACCGTATTGCAGATGTTGTTGTTCAGCAATCAACTAAGAAACGTAAAAATTAAAACATAAAATTAAAGTGAGAACTACCGAGAATTTTTTCTTGCATTCCTCATGCTGTTCATAACTACAGAACAGGTGTTTAAGTGGTAAATGCGCCTGTCCATCTACCGACGGAACCGATGAGGCCATTCCATGCTAGCCACGTACAGCTGCTATGCAGTGCTGATATGCAATGGTTTCTTAATGGTTTGAACCATCACAGTGTAGGGAGTCGAAAACAAATGGCATTTCACCCAAGTATCAGTATTTTATAAATTGTTGTCAGAGCATGAAAACACGTCTATTTCAATTAGTGCAAAGCCCAAACTGTTTGCAGTGAGCCTGATCAAAATGAAGCAAAACCAATAGTTCATCTTGTTTTTGTAACAGTCAAAATAATAACAGACATCTGGCCTTTACCAAGGATCTATTGTATTAAATGTTGGTTTTTGTGATCACTGTAAAAAAATTGTTTCATCAATAATAAAAATGGTTTATTTTCTTTTTGACGTAAGTTAGCCCAAATAATAACAGACATCTGCAGTTTGCTGTGGACTTGTAGATGCATTTGTTGCTACTGTATTTTGGTTTTAGCTGCCATTATCAGAATTAGGTTATTTCATTATGAGTCACTGCAGGGCTGACTCATAATGAAGCAGTATTAATTTACAAGCTAGGGTGGGTAAGCACTGGTCACTTATGATATAAGCAGCTGTACATAAAACGGCTTTTTAGAGAACATGGTAAAATACTTAATAGGTTTCCTTCACCATATTTTAATGCAGATGCGCATTTGTTAAACTTAGTTACTGTTGTTACAAAAATATAATTTCTAAACATAAATGTATAATCTGAAATGAAACATTAAAGTTTTGAGGAGCAGCCATTGCTCTGCCAGGCAAAAATGGGGAGCAAAGCAATAATTTACGGAACTAATTGCAATGCATATCCAGATATTTTGAGCCCTGTAGGTAATCAATTAATTTACCACTTTTGCGTATTAATAGTTCTGCTGCAGCTCTGCCTACAGTGAGGCATACAAGGCAAGGCAGTATTCACTGCTATGGTACATGAAGGTGTCGACAAGTGCAAACCGCGCAATGCCCACATGTTTAGCAATTAAAAGAAAATGTCATGTTACTTGTGCAGGAGGTGATATTTGGTCAGTGCGTGTTAAATGTGCCTTCTCACTAATATATTGATTACATGCATACAATCTGAGTTAAAGTATCTGTGCGTGTTAAATGTGCCTTCTCACTAACAGATTGATTACATGCATGCAGTCTGAATTATTGTATCTGTGTGTGTTAAACGTGCCTTCTTACCAACAGATTGATTACATGCATGTAATCTGAGTTATAGTAGGTGTGTTTTGTTCTCATGAATAGCTCAGTAGTACTTGTATGCAGTCTGAAACACAGTGCTCTTGGGTGTTAAGTATATCTTTTCATGAATAGAATTTGAAGTTCTTTTTTTAATTATTAGGAAGTAAATTTTTCGTGAAATAACGAAGATGAATTAGTACTATTAAATAATATAAAGTTATAGTGCTTTCTTTTCCACGAGGTTAAGAATATATAATTGTTGTAAGACGCAATCACTTTGTTGTGTAATCACCATGTGGACTGTGTAGTATAAACACTGTACGGTGCAACTATCGTGCAGTGCAACTCTATAGTGGAGCACATCAGTGCTTAAACACCCCATGTAGTGTTTCGCCATTATTTAATTGGGCATGATTTTCACTTACACTATTTATTATAAGATTCTGTTGTTTTTGTCTTTTTTTCTTCAACAATTTCAAATACTTTAGTTAAAATGATGAAATTAAAACAGTCAGAACCACCTAAAGTTACCGGTCTATCACCAAAGGAAGGTCCCCCTGGGACAAGAATCACGATTCGTGGAGAAAATTTGGGCATTAGTTATCAGGATGTCATTGGTATGTATATAACAATAATTTCTTTACAATACAGGAATAATAACAATTTATCAATTATACGCAGGATGGCAGTTCTGTGGAAAATATCAAAATTTATACTCTCCTATAATATCATACTCTCACATCTCGCGTGACGCAGAGGGAGAGTGATAGATAGATAGGAAAAGAGGGAAAAAGAAAAAGGGAGGTGGAGAGAAAGAGAAGAAGAGAGGGGGCAAAGCTATCCTGTTTTGTATGAAATTGAACTTTTATAAATGGTACTTTGACCGCATACTTGAATGCGATGTGCCAGATCAGGTAGTAGTATTGTCGGTGACTAAGTAATAGTATCAAATGATGTCTTCTTAGTCAGTCTACTTGGCATTGCTATCTTTCGCCAATTTAACTGCAACATTGTAATATACCTTGATTACCTTCTTGTGTCTATTCTACCATTGGAGTCTTAAGTGGTTGGTCGCATTCAGTCTGGGTTCTGTTCTCTTCAATTTATCACCAGCGGTGGGTTACCAGGACCTGAGATGCCATCTCTCTCAGAGTCATTGAACCGTGTAACTACTCCATCACAACAAGGAGCAACATTGAGCCTTACAATAAAACAATGTAAAATGAAAAATAGTGTGTAGATAGTGTATTTAAGATTATGTATAATTGCAGTCATTCTTGATAAATATGTTGTTGATATGCCTGTAAATGCCCGAGTATCTGAACAACATGAAATAAGATGATTTTGTGTTTTTATTGCAAATTGCTTAATTTGTATATATTTGGTTTCTAACAGTGTAGTTTAAAACTTTTGCATACTCAAAAAAAGTGATATTGCAAATGGAAATTATTTTAGCATTGCGAATATGTGGAGTAGAATGCCTTATGTCAGCAGAATGGATTTCACCAAGTAAAGTGATAGCAAGGACTGGATTATGCAAGAGCACTGGTGATGTTATCATTGTGACTAAGTCTGGAGGTGTTGGTACTTGCACTGTCAAATTTAGAGGATTCACTGTACATAGTGGTTTGTACATACAACCCCTTATTTTATTGTTTCAACTTATGAAGAAATCACTTATATATTAAGGTTTGGTAACAATATTATCTCGACATCCTAATTTCTAGTAAATCGCATTCAAAATTACATGATTTAAAAAAAACTAGCTTTAACCTTGGAATTTTTTGTTAATAATTGATAAAATTAATTGTTTTTATCATCGAAGCACGTAATTGTTGTAGGCCCACTTCAGGAATCTGCTGTATGGGTTGATGAATCTCGTTTATTTGACACTACAAAGTCTCGAAGAGCTCAGTCTCCACTTGCTTCAGAAGAAGATCCTCTAGGACTCTCAGATGAAACGGCTCAGTGAGTGTAATAAAATTCTTTTCAATTTTAAGATGAGAATGCTTACTGAGTTTTGTAAGAGCCGTTTATGTTTTCGGATGACTACTTGATGAGTGAATTAAGATTCAGCCTTGAGATGAGATAGTGTGTATTGATATTTATAAACTTTTTGCTTATAATCAATTAAGTATAAGTGCTAGTATTGTAGCCCATTAATTTCACAGACATTTGCTGCAGGCTAATATTTAACTCAGTGGCAAGTGGTGTGAACTTTTCGTAAGTGCTTTTAAGTAACTATAATTTGTAGCAGAACTTTCTTGTCAGACACATTATTTATCTACAATAGGCTTCTCTGAAGTAGTTTTTAATTTGTCACTAGTATCACTTAGTGAACAGATGGGTGAACTACTTAAGTAGTACATGAATTAATATCAATCAGAGCGGAAAAAGCTGAAAAACTGAACACATATAATTATGCATTCCTTGAAATTCTGAAATTAAGTCTGCTAATCCCCTATTTGAAATCTGGTTAATATCGGTTTTTTATTGGTTATTATTATTATTATTATGTTAACATTAATTTTGTAGAAGGAGAATTCCAGAGGAAGAGTTACTGGAACTATATCCTGAAGGATCCGGCAACTTGCATAGTGAATACTTTTCCCCAAAATGGTTTCTTTTGGAAAACCACCAAGCATCAGCGTAAGTAATGTGCTTAATCCCACCTATTTCAGTGTGTTAGCTGACCTCTAGTCATTATAGCATATACTACATAGTCTTTCAAATTGCTTTCAAAATTAAATAAATTATTGCCGATGTTCTCGTCCAGACGTGTCACTGTTCAAATAAATATTAATGTACCACTTCATGTTACTTCATATTTATTTATTTGAGCCGTGATGTGTTTCATAAATTCTCTCTGTTTCTCGAATAGACTAAAAATTATGACATACGGTAATAAATATAGCCAGTTTACAGTTCACCCTCTGAAAGCTTTCTTTTTTAGCTGTGAAATTGGCATATATGTTTGTGTATTTATTATTTAGTCCGGGAACTGAGAAAGGTTCATGTGGCATCTCGCGTACAAACTGTTTGAGAGCTGGATTACATTTATAGCCTGCTAGAGATCATTATTTGATCACTCAAACTGTTTGTATGCGAGATAAACCTCTCTCATCTCCTGCAGTAATTGTTTTTTAGTCCATTTGAGAAAATAGTAGGATCTACAAAACATTGCATGATTCAAACAAGTATTAACTGCAAACTTAAAAACTATTTATAAGATGTAAAATTTAGCAATTATTTGGGTTTTGTTTAATTAATGCATTTATTTTCTTTTTGTTTATAAATCTGCTGTATATTACTTATTTGCAGTTAAGAACTTGCAGACAATGAAACTGCTTTATTAGTTCTTTATATAGTTTAGCACTGTAGAATCTGGTATCTGATGTGACCAGTTGACCTTTCTCTGCCAGCAACACAAGACTGCAGCTTTTCATCATGTTTATGACATATTACTATTAATTGGCGTGCCTCATAATTATCTTGTATATGCCTCATAATAAGTTCCACGAGCAACAAAAACAACTTTTTGCAATGATTGAAAATTTAAAGTCCAACAATCGCCAAAACTGTGTTTTGTCGCAATACATCCTGCGAAGTTCGCGTGGCTTTCGCTGCATTTTTTCGAATTTTGGGCTTTTTTCTTAAGCGGAAATTGCGAGACTGTCGTACGAACTTTGCAGGATATGTTTGTACATATTTGGTGACTTTTACGGTACTTATGTGACAAGGTGAATGTCACATAAACATTCACCTGTGTATATTGCGATCATTTCATGACAAGTTTGTGGAATTTTTGCAGGAAGAAATGCAGGACAGCCAAGGTTTGCCAAAATTTAGCTAATTGGCCAAAAAATAGTCACAAAGTGGTTGCAACATTTTCATAAGCATCGCAAAATATTTGCCAAGTTTTTGCAGATTCTTAAATTGTTTAGGAATGTTGCAAAAAATTTGCCTCAAATTTGCGAATGTATGACACATGTTATAACAGTTTTGTGAAGTTTTGGTGAAGTGATGATCTTTTTGCAACTACGGCGAACACTCGCGATTGTTTTGCTACTGTTTGGCAAACTTTTGGTGCATGTTTGGCGACTATTGGACTTTCGGATAGTTGTCAAAGTTGCGAACCCCATAAAAGCCTGGTTTAACTAACTATGGTACCAATGGGCTTCCATAATATGGTATTATTAAATATAATTATCAATATTAAAATTAAATGAACCGATCCTTAAAATTAAATATTAATGATTAATGTTAAGTGATATAAATCACATGTTATTAGCATTGTAAAAAATTGCCGCTTTATGCTTGCCGGTAGGAATGAGCAATCATGAATATTTAGTATTCGTTAGCAGAGCTTACATATTATGTTGATAGTTGTGATAACTGGCAAGACTGTAACAGCTCATTATCAAAGGCAACCCTCTAGGATTACACAGCCAAGGTGTCTTAGACATAAGCTTGTGTATATAGCTCAATAAGATGAATAGTGAAATAGTGATATAGCACTGTTTAACTGCAGGTATCAACACGTATCATTACCATTGCTAGTTACTAACACAATCAACTTTTTGTAACTAAATATGTGTGTATAAGTTGTGATAATTTGTAGATTTGATGATTTAAAAGCTGGTTTGACACATCTTCGGCGCAAGAGGAAGGAAAAATTTGAAGGTCCTGGTTCTTTTGTAAAGGAGAATTTGGACTCATTTACTGACTGTTTAAATACGTTGCAATGTAAGTCAAGTTTCACCAACAACTGCTAGATCTATTGTTGTAATATTCATTTCTCTGTCTGAAATACTTTTTCTAGGTGATGGAGAGAAAACTTTTATGCACAGTTTAGTATTTTTATATTATATTTCACAACACTCTGAGACTAGGCCAATGAATTGTAGTACTTGGGTAGCGTTAGTGGCATACTTAACCCTGATCATGATTTCAGATATTTTTATAATAATAATAATAAATCTTTATTCAACAAATGAACGTATATACAAAAAGGTGCCTCTTTTTGCAGGCTCAGATCAACAATTTACATTTTCATATAACACATCTTTTAAATATTTCCAGTTTCACACTGTGTACAACGAATAACATATTATACTTAAATTAGATTTAATTTCAAATGATTCACAAGTAGTATACACATGAATTAACTTTATACACATACATCATTTATTTTTGTATACTCGAGCGGCCCTAAATTAACAATTATTTAGTATAAAACTGTCTCTGATCAGGTTAGTAAAAGCCATTATTAAATTTTTGTCAGATTGAAGCATAATATTACTTGCATAATTGGCATCAGCTATTTCTATGAAACGCATTCTTTTTGTATTATCTACTTTATTGCATCTGAATAAAATGTACTGAGGAGTTTGCTCTTCTTCTCCACATGGACATAAACTAGTATCACACATATTAAGTCTACACAAAAAGCTGTTAAAATTCCCCTGGCCAGTTAAAAAAGACATGGCAATGGATTCTATTTTCCTTTCATTATTTCCAAGCTGCAAGATCAATGGTTTACATTTTATATTCTGCATTTCAACATTTTCTCCTCGAAATTGCATAACATGCCTATATTTCTTGACCAGGTACAAGGAACATAATCCATAATTTGACGTTTAGTATACTTTAACATATTTTCAAGAACTTCTTCAAGATCTGTAGTACGGTAGTTTTCATTCCAGACAAAGTGTCTCACAGTCTGCGCATGTGAATACATAATATTTTTATAAATATGCCTTCCTGTCAAACGTGCACTACCGTATTGCGGAATCTTTTGTTAACTAAATCATCAGCATTCTGACATAACGTCTTGAGACAAGATTTAACAACAATTACATTTAATTCAATGTCTAATAGTGGAAGACCACAAAGTATTTCCAATTTACTTCAATCTGGTTTAAAAGCAGACCCCGCAGCAAATTTCATTATATCATAGATTATATCTTCAAATACCGAAAGTTTTTTACTTAAAAATGCAATAGCACCGTACAGTATAGCGGCAAAATAGTAGTTTTATAAATATTTACAATGGTAGCAAGTCGCAAACCTCTATATTTACTGCAATTGTTTTTTACTTTCAACCATCTATACCATACCTTTTTATGAACATTACCCGCGTGTTTAGCAAATGTTAATTTCCGATCAACAGTAAGGCCTAATATTTTGCTGTCTTCAACAAACAATTTTTCATTGTTACTAATTTTTAAATTGTCCGGCTTGTTATTTTCATCCCAAGCCCCTACTAGCAATGCTTCTGTCTTACCAGGTAACATATTTATCTTTAAACGCCATTTCTGGCACCATTTGTGAAGCACATCACAACAGCTTTGTGCAGTTGTAACACAGGTTTGCGGGTCTGTATTTGACACATGCAAAGATCCATCATCAACATACTTGTACTTTTTAACTGAGTCATGCATGTTATAAAACATATCGGCAATGAAAAATATAAACAGTATTGGGGCTATAACTGTGGAAGTCCTAAATTGCATCGATATTGATGGGACATATAATCATTTACCTTTATGCAAATATTGATTTCGGAGAGTTGCACGATTTTATTTAAATTACTTTGACCCACGTTTATTTCCAGCTGTGGAATAAGCATTTGAATTGTACATTTGATGAACCTGACATTAAAAATTGATAGTGTTATATTGGGAATCTTTGAGCCACCTATATTTTCTGCCATGTAAGCTTTAAAGTAAAACTCATTTTTTATGCATATAAAAATCGTCTATTTGGGAAGAAGAGAAATAAGGAAATCGAATTCCATCATTTTCATGTGCTAGAAATACCCCAATTTATTAATAATACCTGATAATTTAAGCATTCGTGGTACTATACCTGCAGATTCTGCAGTCGGCAAACTTCACTCACGAGATGTCAGTACAGTCATCAGCAGACTGCAGTAATCTCAGAAACAAGCAACTTAGTAACAGATGACATCATCGCCACTGAAATTTCAGCTAATTCAACCAATTATTTACTAACATATGTACTGAAGTAAAAGTTTTATAGATACTAAACGTTTTAAAAAGATGTACAAAAATGTTAAACTGAAACTTTGATCCTTGATTGCTACTAGTATAACATTGTAGACAATTAGAGCTGCCACTCACATTTATTTAGTTTGCTAAACGTTTACATAACTCTCACCAAAGGAAACGATTCTGTTTATGCCCAACTCATTATTAAACCTATTACCAGTTGTTTGTTACTATTGAAAAGGAATTTTGATATAAAATAGTTAATAAACAGATCAGTAAATTGTTTCTTTAACAATTTTTACTTGCTAACCTCCATAGCTAATGTGTGTATTTGGTTGCATATTATGTGAGACATGAAGAAGCCATTTATTTCTCCACACACTTGCGGAGCATCACACATTGGGTGGCATACTTAGCTGGCTCAGACGTAAATTTAAACACTTAATAGGAAGGTTTTTCTAACTACTTTTGCAGATGGAGGGGCATGAACATACGAAATATGATTTCTTCAGCAAGAGGTCAACTATCCAAAAGCAATCGTTTATAATCTTTTAATAATAATTTATGCAGACTAAAAGTGAAAGTGAAAGTCAACCTTTTTAGAAAGTACTATAATTTTTGCTATTTTAAGAAATCATCACCCCATACTACAACTCGTTAACTATACTGTATCAACTTATTTGGTAGTTCCATGTGATTCGCTTAGTGTGACAGCATACAGTGGTGGCCTGGCCTTTAGTTGCCTAAAATGTTTACTTTTATTTGATTCCTTTGACTACGTTTTGGGATTAAGTGGGTTCTTTTGACGAGTTTTTTCTGTAGAAATTTTAAACCCAGTCCACCATTGATAGCGTAGTGTATAGTGTATTCCTGTAAGTATGCATGCCGAATTTTACTTTACTTGGCTCTGATACTATACATCATATCAAGTTGACTTTTTTACCAAAATCAGCTTTTCAGGAGATTATTTTGGTGTGAATTACTTTGTCCTGTAAGAATCTTATTCGAAAAAGTTAGGTGCTCGGGCGGGCCAGTCCATCCTTGAAAATATGAAACACATTGCCGCCAACCTTCCTTGGGTGTGTCATCATTTAGTGATTGCATGATTAAAAAACTGCATCGCATTGTCGGGAAAACAATTAGCGTAACGGCAAAATTGTCTAATTAATAACTTAAATGATTGAAAATCAACTGAAATATGGTTTCAGAACGTGTTTCTTGAACTTTTGTGAAAAAACAATGGTGAGGCTGGGCTTTTACTCTAAGTGTCTCGGACTGTCTCCCCCATCTAAGTTTTTTAGTTTACTGAGTCTAAATAAAGCTGTTGACAAAATAACAAGGACAGTGTAACTCTGACATTGAAGATTGGTTAGAATAATTCACCCTAGTAGTGAATAGTGTTCTTTTTGGCAGTTTGCCATGTTTTTACAAACTGTCATCACTTGTATGTCTTTACTGCTGGATTAATATGAAGAAAACTGTTTCTAAACCACATTGGCACTCACTAGAGTAGCAAGGCTTGAGGTTTCTCTAGGGAATCTTCGTCTCCAACATCTCAGTACTGACACTGAGACTTTCGAAGAGTATCTTTTGCTGGAGAGTGCAGTCAATTGTGCCAAAGTTTTTTAAATTTATTAGTTTAACCTGAAATTCTAGTGTTTATGTATGCTGTACTCTGTACTGTACCAGACAATATAAGTCCCTAACTGTACAGATAGATAGACCAGATCCCAGACATACCAGCCTCAGACTAGATGAGATTAAGCCTAGACAGCCATCAAGAACAGAAATAAACAGACCCAGTTTAATAATTAGGTCACATCCGGACTACGACAAGATCCATTCCTACATAATGTACCATTTTTTGTGTTGTTACATGATGCAAAAATTGATACACAGTGATTGTTACATAATTTCTAAATGTAAAATTAGTGATGTAAAATTTATTACATAAGGACACATTTTGTGATCTGATATATCATGTAGTATTTTTTGTTACACAATGTTGCATTGTTACTTGTATTACATGATTAACTTAACTTATTAGTGTCATCTTCGGTTCTATAGCCGTTTGTTGCTATAAACAACTAACTGGTACTGTTTTAAGTAATGGCTAATTTAGAAAAGCTGTAAATGTTACTCTTTTATAATAGTTCAGTTCTATAGTATATAATTGTTGTTCTCTTTATGAGTTGAGTGAAGTTGTATATTCAGCATTAAATTTCGTTGACTGCACTGTCAGATTTGAACAATGTACATTATTTCAGCTGAATTATTTCAGCATTACAAGGTATGATCATGTCAGATCAAAGGGCATCAGATGGTGAATTGACTGACACAGAAGAAGATTTATTAAAAGAATCACTGGGGAAAGCAAGTAATCTCTTTGAAGATGTTTTGAAACGGCGAGATAGAGCTGAGACAACACGAAATGCTGTCATTGTATTACAACGATTTCGTTTCTTATTTTCACTTCCAGCCAGCATTGAGCGCAATATTCAAAAGGTAGCATCTCTTATTTATAAAATAAGCTTCTATCTGATAAATATTGAAACTATGCATATCTATTTGTATGTACATGTGTATATATATGTACAAATACATGCACGTTTATACATACATATTCATATGTACATGTGTATATGTTTTCACGAACATACATTCACGCACGCACACAAACACACACCTGTCACAGTAATTAACTGAAAGAGATAGTGGTGCATAACTAGGATAACCATAACCACTATGTTAACAAATTCTTTAGGTCTTGCTTGGACTTGTATTTGTGTAACAAATGAACTGCATTTCATTTGGCCATTGTAACCTTATATTTATCTCACCTGGTCATTAATCTTAATTAGCATTTATAATTTGAATGTGTGTAAAAAATTTTATTAACATACACTTTACTTTTTCAGGGTGATATTGAAATAGTGATAAATGATTATATTAGAGCAAAGTCATTGTTTGCCAACTCACAAATAAGTCTGTTTAAAAATGGTAAGTTTCAATTAGCTTTGTTTTCTATGTACCTGGCAGCATCACTGTCTTCTGATAAGTGTGCTTTGTCTTACTGTATATATGTGAATATTTGCTGTACTCAACATCTAATAAGATAAAAATTATTAAGAGAATTACCTTTTGCTGGATAAGAGACACATATGAAAATGATGTGCTTTTACGTCCTAATCATCTAGATTCATGCAGATTCTAAAATTTCTAAAGTCTATTTTAGCTTTTGATTGGCAGTCGTATATGTTTTACTATTGCAGATTTATAAGAAATGCTTTTATGCATTTGTTACCTGTTAAATAAATCAGGTCTAGTAATTAAACATATATTATTTATGCAAAAATTCAATATATACATTTCTCACTAACACTTATCATATTTTGTGAGGACAAATGTGAAAGAACTGCCACATATGAAATAACCCTTATGGGGTCTACGGGTGTTAACAAGATCTGTCAGAAGAGAAAAATTTCCCCGATAGAGTGGCGCCACTAGCAATGGCATCTATTTTCACTTCTTTAAGGCTACCTACAAAATTTAGAAGTTTTTCTTTCAGATTCGATGACAGCGGCATGTTGGTAATATTTTTAAGTGACAAAGTTGATGCACCCAGCTGTTTCCAATCAATTACAGAGTTGTGGTGCAGTGAAGCATATTTGCATACTGACTGCTATGTGTATAGACAGCTTCATTGTAGACAAAATTATTTTTAAATGTAGTTCATGATGATGTTGAGGCCAGAGTACAAGATTTACAAAAAAAGCTTGAAAGCGAACTATTACAGCTGCCATCTACTATTGAAAAACAGAAAAAACTCATTGGATACCTCAATGGATTAGATATGTCTGGTGATCCCGCTTGGAAGTGTATTTCTAATTATGTAAACTGGACTATTGGTTCCATGTTGACTTGCAAAGAAGAGCACTTGTCAGTCGGTATGTTTGTACACGATTGAAGATTTACAATAGTGTGGTGTTATTCACATTATGGCCACTAGATGGCTTTGATCTAAGAAAAAGATTACGTTTATTGTTCATTTGATGGCGGAATAAAAACGCAACACATTCTTCATTTAAAACTAAAGAATAGTTAATTTATTTTATACTAACCTCTACAAAGCTAGTGCTAATCTGATAAATAGTTTATTTAATGTTTAATTATTTGAAGCATAAGAAACATATTGAAGTTATGTTGATTTAAATCATTTAAAAGACGTATGAAACTTTGCAGTTTTAAGACATTAAATACATTTGTTTAGCAATTTAATTTTTCATCTTTTGGTTTCATATCATGTTCAACAACAAACATAATAGAATTCATAAATTCACATTGATAGTGATAATAGCTATAATAAGTACAGTTTGTTAAATTAGTTGCAGCATAAAGCTGCTTGCTTGCATTGCACGTACATATAGCATCGCTTTAATGTGGCATAATATAATAAATTACTGTGTGTATTTACATAATTTAATTTTGTTTATTTTTTATGTTTGGTCAGAGCAAGCAGGCCGAAGTGATGCAGATGGTAGGACTTGTTTTGCTTCAACGTGTGAGTAGTCATGATGGTTTTTTTTTTGACATTAGCTGTGTAAATAGAATTTTTCTTTGCGCATTGTGAGGTGTTTCTTGTTAGTTTTTTTTACTTTGCATTTAAATAGGCAACATAATTTAAAGAGTAACTGTGCAGGCATCTGTTACACTAACCTACTGACTCCAGTAAAAAAGAAATTCAAAGTTTGCTATGTATTTCACTGGTAATCAAGGTGTCTGTATCTTGTTATAACTGTTAATTATAGAATTATTTATGATAATTTTTTTGTTTGGCCTCTGCATTTGCATTCGAGCCCGTCTATTTATGTTTATGCATGTAATGTCATGTTAATGCGCATTTAACCACAATCACTTAATCGCACATAGTGTATATAACCCCTTTTAATCATTAATAATATACACAACCGTATTTAGTCTTATTTAATCTCCCATATATCCACATACGGTAGGCACACTTAATAGACTCACTTTGGCACAGAAGTGTTTCGACCCAATTAACCGACTGAGTCAGTTAGCCGAAGGGTTTATGATATTACTACTATACAAGTATGAGTCATCACTCATCACCTTAGGATGCATTGTAAATGCTTTAATGAATTTTAGAAAGGAATTAATGTCAAAAATACCTATGTGCAGTTATTTAAGAAACATAATTTATATAAGTGAATGAATACAAAAAGAAAAAATCACAAAAATCTGATTATTGCCATTAAAAACTACAAAAATTCATGCAAGATCGGTTGCTTCATTTCTTCACGAAGAAGTTGCTTTATGAAATTCTCATACTGATAAAAACATTGAAAATCTGTTTACTGCACTTATTCACTCAAAACGTCTATTCACCTAGTGCCTGAGCTGCAGTTGGTGATGATGACCTTGTGAAAAACAGCAGGAGCTTCAAAATCAAATCGCCGGGCAAGTGATTAAACGTTTACTTCCAGAAACGGTGAAGTTAATTGCAGCGGATAAGCGGGTGACAGATTCAAAGCCGCTACGCCAACATATTAGAGCATATGATAAATGTACTGTACCTGCTGTCAAAGCAAGCTGTATCTAACATGACTGTTTCTACGTATTTTATAGTGCACAAAATTAATGTAAAGATGACATAAAAGCAGTAGAAGCTCTTTGGTTACACACAAGTATCTTATTTTAAGTGCGTGAAGTAAAACTATTAAGTCAATTATGCGGAATTATTTGAGTCAATTACCGACAGTTTTTATGTACATTTGGATAGAAGTGGCCTGTTCTAGATGTTTTTGAGTCATTTAAGCGACTAAGTCTATTAATCGTGAGTTTAATAAACGGCACCTACTGTATAACTGCATTTGATATTTTATATAGCCACATTTACGTGTATTTAATCTTGCATGTAGCAGCATTTGAACTCCTGTGTAATCACATTTAGTCGCGTTTATCCTTACACAAAAATGCATTAAAATTTCACGTTTAATATGTTTTATGTATGGTGCCATTGCATCTTGTGCAAATGTATAGATAACTTGATGTTTGTTTTACCTGAAACTATGGCACAATGAATGATCCCTCGCATCTGTATATATTTGGTGTACCAGCTGTGTAAATTTTCAGTGAAAATTGTAATGTTTGGAATGAAGTTATAGTACTCAAAAAAATTTTAGTGATGGAGTGTTAGTAAAGATTTGCCCATGTTTGAGCCCAAACCTGCCATTCCAAAGCTAGAAGTCTAATGTTATAGGATCATTGATTTTTCTGAACAGTCCTGTTAAGTTTTGTACGATTGTTTGGATTAAATTTGTTAACAATTATACAATTTTTTAGTAAAATCTGTTCAAAAGGTGTGCATTTTCACTTTTTTACTTTGCTAAACTTGTACCAAGCTCCAGCTGCAGTGCATGACCTAGACTGTACTTACATATTGGTGTATAATTTCTTCTTAGATCTATCTATGCATAGCAGGCAGTATAAAAAACTACTATTTTTTGGAGTGCATTCCAAAAAAAGACACAAAGGCGCAGTCTACACTAAATGCTAACATACCATGAACTGCAGTATTGATGTTATCATAATATGGTTTTAAACATGAAAACAAATCTTTTTCTCAAAGTGTTTGGCAAATAAAAGAATAATCGTTTTTTACAACTCTGTAACATGGAAATTGTTTCTGTTTTTACAACACTGTTTTTTTTTTAAAAAAAACATAGCGTTTGCTAGTACAACAGCCATACTGGGTTTTATAAGGTCAAGCAGTATTTCAAGAGCAGACAGCAGACTTAGTTCACCAGGCTTATTTCACTACTACTGTCCACTCTGCATCAATTTAGCATATCTGGCTTAATTATTCAGTTTGGGATGATATATTAATGTATTGCCATAAGAGTGAGTTGCCTTACATTTAGGTTTTTGTAAACTGTATTAGGATTATTTTATACTTCTGGCTTTTATGTACACATGCTTGTAAAATTGACGTTTGTATGATTTTTTCTTTTCAGTTGATATTAAGAATCTTAGCACAATGTCTGCTGGCCAAGGCATGGATCAGGGCTATGGTCGTTTTCGGACACCTCAGCGAGTATTATTTGTGGAAGAACTAACAGAAATTTTGGCACAGCATCTACCCGATGTTTACAAACTGGGGCAGTCATATTTCTCTGGCACTTTACAAAAGGTATCAAATGTCAAAATTAAGTTGTTATTTTGCATTCGTTTAATGACACATTTGAAGAAAAATATTGTGTTTTTTCATGATTAATTTAGGCTCTTTGAGTTCCAACTTTTAGCCCATTTTCAGTTCTTACTGTTATGCAAGTTTTTTTGCATGTAATTGTAATAGTTTTTTCTAATAAACTAAACTAAAAAAATGTACCACTTTCTTAACTTTTTATCGCTGGTAATGATACAAATATTTTCAGAACGTACCCGCTGAACAATATCAAGAATTCACAGTAAGTGATTAATTTGTTTACTGTTGTTTATAGTAAGTATTGTCATTGTTTATGACAAACATTTTAGTTGCAGAAGGCAAATTTGACTTACAGTGGTCCGTGATAATACTAATGTATAATTGCTTTACTCTGTATTTTGTGTTTCTATTTGCATTTCTCTCACTATTGTCACAATTGTTTTTACATCTTTGTTGCAAAATGTGTAACAAGTTTTGATTGGAAATTTTGAGAAGCATATCGAAAATCGCATAACTTTATTATAAAATTTATGTTTGACAGAGTTTTACCTCATATGGACAATTCATTTGAATCGAAGGACCCCTTAGTCATATTTATGCACTGAATAATCACGAAGAAACTGAGTAGCTTTAGCCATCATTTTGTGTTCAATTTTTAGTTTCAAAGTTGGGAAACTGTTGTTTTATATGCAGCAGTTCTAGTCATAACTTTTGTAAATGGTGATTCTTAATTTTTTTATTGCAGTAAACAACATTTCAAAAAACTTTATCTTTTGTTCTTCTTTATTCTTTTTTTCTGGAACACAAAACAAAAATTAGTTTTTGGTGGTAGAAAGGTTTCTTGCACTTCATTTAAAGGAAGACAAGATGATATTTCATATACTACCCCATTTACAAGTACGGTGAAAAGTATACATTTTAACACCAGTAATACTGGAAAAATGTTTCTAATAGTTAAATAATAGACTAAAATCTTAATTAAGAGCAGACGAGCCCAATATTGATGACCATGATTTTGATAATCACAAACGAACATGATTTTCGAAAGCAAAGTTATTCCTGGAGGGTGTTGCATGTGCTTGTAAAAGAGAAAACTGAAGTACAGTGCTACTGTAAGATATTCTGTGTGTTAAATAAAACTCGGGCAAAATGCATGAAGCAGCGATGAACTAGTGACGCTAACATGAAATTGTGTTTGTGTGGTAATAATCCTTCCACATGAGTTATTCTTGAAAAAATAGTATGTTTTCTTATGATATTTTAAAGAATAGATTGATTTGACTTAGAATTTAAGAGTGGGTCCGGTTTTCCGTTAATATATTATAATAATTGCAGCTCCTGCATACTTACTCATTTTTGGCTCATTAATCAATTGCTCATTTTTGGCTCCAGTAGAGGGAATCTTTGTTAGGTGACATCTTACTAAATGACAGGATGACTTGTGTTTAAAGCTTTTTGCGAGAACCAGTCAACTTGATACTTTACAGATGCTTCTGAAAGACTTACTTCAGCAATATTGTGTTATGTTACGAGCAGCTCTCCTGCAGTCCATATCACCTCATCTGTCTAAATCAGAGCTAATCAAATTTGCTGGCTGGCAAGATAGTAAAACTGATGTTTATACAGATTGGATTCCTCACTGCATTAGATACATTCGGTAGGTTTAGCTTTTTTTACTTAATTTTGATGACACTTGGTGAGTTCAACTGATAGCATAATGTCTTCAAAACCAGTACATGTATTTTTAATGAGAGAGTAGTGCTAATCTCTGTACACTAGACTCATCTGTGGCTTGTGATACATAATTTATAGTGTGGTCATTGTGACTGAAGCTCAGTTGAGGACACAATTGATATCTGAAGGCCTGTCAGTAAAGTCAATGAGCAGTATAATCAGTTCAGTGGCCATTGAAAGTAATACTAATTGGTAACATAAACCATATAAGAATAAGTGAAAGGGATTTACATAGTTGTGTGATATTAACGTTCGTTGTTTTTTATTTTATGATCTAATTTTTGGCTTAAAGAATTTTATTATAACAACTGAACAATAAAATTTGGTGCTGTTTTTAGAAAAGATGTCATCTGCCAATTTTCTTTTTGAAATTTTAGTTACACCATCCTAAACAAAGTGAAGGTTCTCCCAAATAATGCCCTATGTATCATAACATTTATTATTTTACAATTTATAGGGCATTTTATTTGCTCCTTCAAGAACTCAGTTTTCCAGAT
This sequence comes from Tubiluchus corallicola, assembly GCA_030141605.1. Lineage (NCBI taxonomy): Eukaryota > Metazoa > Priapulida > Priapulimorpha > Priapulimorphida > Tubiluchidae > Tubiluchus > Tubiluchus corallicola. The sequence goes on from JAQGDQ010000063.1 coordinate 524,497, forward strand.
GAGTTGTTGTCAATTATTCAGTGCTTGTTGTTTGATATGAGGGTTGAATGTATGACAGCTCTTTTTCGCAAGGCTTCAGTAGAAATTCAGAATTTGACAGCTGTTGAAACTTGGAATCTTGGAATAGATGATGAAGCAGGTTCAACTACTGAACTGGTAAAATATGATAGTAATGTGTTTATTCATTCGTTTGTTAATGTGGTAATTAATATATTTGGGATAACAGGTGAAGTTTATCATTTTCGAACTTGGTTGCTTTTAACTGGATTAATTCAAATCACATGGCTACTTGCTGACTTTCTGATCAAGGTGCTCAGTAATTTCTAAGATTTTGAATAAATTAGTTTATTAACTGTTACAAGTCTTATAGGATCTAAATTTATGGCCTACAAATAGTTTCTTATCTGTTAACTAATTACCTGTTAAGAGTGACTTAATAATGATATTGTAATGATGGCAGCAAGGAGGTTCAGGTTCAATACTGGACTGTTGCAGCTTGCACTCCATAATGATTAGTGCCGACTTAAAAATGTGAATTGAATGCAGGAAACTTATAGAAACAAACTGCCAGACTTCATCATGCTGGCTGTGGGACAGGTGCTGAGCTGGAAAACTCACCTGCCCATGCATCTACATACCATCGGAACCATTACATCCCAGCTTCGTAAAGGACAGAGTCATTGTAATGTAGGGGTAGGGGTGAAAGTAAACGGCATTACAATATCGTTAACATTTTGCCACCACTAACATTTGAAAGCCTGGTTCTCATGTCACACGTCTATAAGTATATGACATAATTGCCTAGAATTTTTTGCTGTATTTAGAAAATAGGAAATAAGTTTACTATTTTTTGCTTGTTTGATCATTTGCATTGTGAAATTATTGCTCTTTTGTTGGCAGCCATTAAAATTTGAAAGGATTGTGTCTGAGTGTCTGCAGATTTTGAAAGACATTGTAAAACCTGGTGTACCTGGTGAAGAGGAGGTGAGTAAACTTTGACTATCTTGTTAACTTACTAATAAAGCAGAGATGCAGTTGAGTTTTGTATGCTGAAATATGGCCATTCATATTTGTATATTTTTACATTAATTTGAAGTTGCTTAGCTTCGAGAAGTGACATTGGTTTTTATATGTGCAAACTATGTAGCTCACTGCCATTCTGTATACATTGTTTTGAGCTGTTACTACCACGCTATTTAAACACACATATTTCCTTCATTAACTTTGCCTATTTCACTTATATCGAGCAAATTTTTGGCACAAGAAATTTGCATGCAAAGTCATTTCTAACTATTTTAGTTAAAGTTAACTATGGGAATTTCAAAGAACTATGAGAAGTGTAACCCTCGCGTTAAGTTAAAATCAGCCAGTATGGAAAAGCTTGCCTTTTATTCCTAAATCTCATTTAAATTTTTTTTATCTATAACTGTGAACATGTCCTCAAGTAATTTCCAGACTTCAAACACGTGTGTGAGTAATGAAAGCTGACATTTACCACTTTTGTGTATTCTGAAACATGGAGATGTAGCGTCCTTGTTGTCTGCTCAGCATACATACTGCTACACACAGTGCACATGCTGAAACAAGATTGCTTGTGAGCTATGTATTTGTAAGATAGAGTATAAATTTCAACAATTAACAAATGTAAGTGTGGTACTTGTGTTTCTAATTTCTGTTTTTAATTATTTCACTAATTTTAATTAGTAGCACATTTGTGATTTATGAAAGTTAGCTTCACAGTTCACATGACTAACATTGCTATTTATAAAAAAGTCTAAAAGAACTGACCATGCCAATTAAAGACACCTTACTGTAGAACCATTACTGTCCATGTAATCAGTTACGTGTGCATCTTTTGTTTCAAAGTTACAAACTGTTCTAGTCTTCAGCTGTGTAGAATTCCTTATATCTTAATTTCTGTGTGCCAGACTTGTTGTGTTAAACCATCTTGTGCCCACCTTTCTCTGGCAAGTGTACTCATTGTCTACAAAATGTTGTGCATTTACATGACTTTTTTTTACATGTTCTGTGTTCAAAGTTCTAAGCTGCTTGGCATCTTAACATATTTCAGGCCAAAAGGTTCTTGTATTCAAACTTACTTGTCTTGAAATGTCTCATGTTCTATCTATAAACCTCCATGTGCCCAAAAAACAGAGTGTAAAAAATACTTGCGTTTAATCATTCTGATATCGAAAGAGTTCACATTAAAAACATTTGGCAACTGTTTCAGATTTTGAAGAAGAAAAGTTTGAATAAAGACTTGGTCAAACTGTGCTCTACTTTAATGAATGTATGTATTTATTGTTTGATGTTATTTTTATTGAACAATGGTAGCTATGCTAATGATTTTGCTAACCACACAATGAGTAACCAGCACTAAGGCAAGTGGTGATCATCAGCAGTTACCGTACTTTATCAAGTTTCCAGGCTTAACTGGACCCATGAATGCCCCACATGGCACCCAGTAACCAAAATGATAGTTGGCTATTGTGCTATATTGCCATAACCCCAACAACAGCAGCGTACTACCCCCAAGCTAACTAGAATGTCCTTACAAGTAATGAAGAGCAAGTAGCAAGTGCCTATTGAAACAGCAAGCAAAGCAGTAGAAAAGGTTGCACATAAAGCAACCCCATTATTATCAAGCCAGAAATTCTATGTTCAATTACTGCCATTAAATATTAATATTTCACAATATAGTAATAACGAACTACTGTCATTGTATCTTAGTGGTAGGGACGATTTTAATGTTTGTATTAACTGTAAAAGTTTTGATGGTATTTAAATTTACATTAGGAGAACTAAAGGTTTTAGGGTGATCAGATCTTAGGATCCCTTTTATGTATTTTGTGGTAAATTTTAAGACGATTATTGTTATTATTCAATAAACCTTTTAACAATTCCAGCAATTGATGATGATCATGAAAAGATCATAGGTTAAGTGTGCCAGATTTCGTGTTATTTGACAATGCCTCACAGCCCATATGTTATAATGCAGTAGGTGCTGCTTAATAGACTCATGGTTAATAGACTCACTTGCTTAATTGACTCAAAAACGCCTGGTACGGGCCGCTTCTATTCAAATGTGCATAAAAACTGTCGGTAATTGACACAAATTTACAGGCTTCAATAAGACACTTTCGCGTGATTAATAAGCTTTTATGACTTTTATATCATCTTAGTTTGCTTTTGTTCTATAATATACATAGAAACAATCATGTTAAGTACCGTTTTGTGTGCAAGCAGGAACGTTTATCATACGCTAGCCTAGTGGATTGCTTTAACCCTCCCGTTCGCTGCAATTGACCTCGTTACCTAAAAATTCCTGGAAGCTAAACATTTAGTCACTTGCTTAGCGGTTTACTTTTGAAACTCTGGCTGTCTTTCCCAGAGTTTGATCAGTTTGCCGTTGCTGTTATGCCAGGGATGCAGGTACAGTACAGTTAGTATATCACAATAGCAAGCAGGAGCTTACAGACCAAGCCTCTAGTGGGGAAATATGGTCACCACTAATAGTTCAAGCACATATTTCGTATCATGCAACAACAGTTTTAAACGTTTTTATCATTATGAGAACTTTCTCACCCAACTTGTCACAAAAAATGAATCAGCTGACCTTCGACGTATTTCCATTAATTTTGCAGATAAACAGACTTTCGTGATTTACAACAGTATACTTCTTAATTTATTGCTAATTCTCTGATATAAATTAATATTTTAAAATATTTTTTCTAATTTTGAACTGCACAAAGGAATTTAGGTATTACTTCATTTCTAAAATTCATTAAAAACCTTTGCAGTGCATAGTAAGCTGGTGACATACATTTCCCCATACCAGTAATACTACACCCATCGGTTTATAGGTTCAATCGGTTAATTGGGTCAAAACACCTCCATCCCAAAGTGAGTATATTAAGCGGTGCCTGCTGTAGTAACAGTTTTAACAACTTGCTAGAGCCTGACTCAGTTCATTTTTTCTTGTTCCCTAGCGAGATCCTAATAGTAAGCCATTCTGTGCACAAACTTAACTGTTTACAGTTAAGTAAAGTCCACATATAACAACTGAAGTTACTGAACTGATGCAGCAGACACGTTGCGTGACAGTTGTAGATAAGATCCTCACTTAGCCTTTGACCTACAGTAACTGCACATGCGCATAGTGAAACTCTGAAAGACTTATTGTTATATTATTCATTGTGTCACATCTGCTAACTTTGTATGTATATATCTTTGTTTGTATGTATTTGTATGTATGGATATCTATTTGGGTTTTTTGCCTTTATATTACTGTATTTTATCTGCCCTTCTGCCTGCACATACACTTGCAAATGAGAATTTGTTTATCAGTTTTAAAAACTGTATAATCTGAACCAAATGAACTATGTTTAAACTAAAACAACAGTGCAATTCTGCAGTGTACTTGCAGGCTTAGTTTTGTGATTTGCTGGGCATAGCATTTCATGAGTATTTTTAGTTGTTTCTTTGGTTTATGTGCAATCTTTTTGATTCAGCATGGATGAATAAGCTGCCTCATTTGGGGTTATGGCAATATAGCAGAATAGCCAGGTATCATCTCGGCTATTGGGTTCTATGTGAAGGATCCATTTGAGCCCCAAAATTCGATGAAGCTTGGTAACTGCTGATGCTGATGACTGCTTGCCTTATGAATAACAGTAAATCAGTTTTTTTATCTTGCATGAAGTTTCACAGTTTTGAATTTGTCGTCAATACGTTATTCTTTTTTTTTAGTCATTTGTGCCAGCACTGCAAATCTTGGCAAGTACTGATGTACCAAAACAGTAAGTTGTTTTTACATCATACATAGTTTAATTTACTTACAAATTATTCTCATTAGCATTCGTGTAATATACAGGTTAATGTTGTTCGTAAAAACATTGTAAAGCACTACAGACCTCTTTGTTTCTATTCATTTTATGGTCTTTTTTCATTATTTTCCTATATATTTGGTTTCTGAAATAGTTCTAGTTGGACATTACTGCCTACTTCTGTAGTGTGCTTAATTTTTGCATTTATTATTAAATTGTTTCCTGATTTGCATATAAGCCTGTTGTTTAATAATGTTTAGGCACAGAACTAGCCAATTGGGTGATTCTTCAATTCAGCACATGGAACTTAGTGTGGTAAGTAAGTTAATAAATGGTAGTGATAAATAGACAAAACAGTTTATTTGCATTCAATTTTTTTCTGAGAAGCAAGGTTTATCACTGATTTTTTAACCACAGAATACAGTGATATGAATAAAGGAGCTGAATTCCATAGATAGATAGCTATTAGTTAGTAATGTTTTCAGCTAAGTGTAGTATGGAAAATGCCGGTAGTAGTGCTGCTGTTATCCTAAACTGTGTAGCAAAATTTGCTTAGTGCTGTGATGCACATCTCAGTATCTTAATTATTTTAGCCAACCAATTAAATATTATTTTTGTCTAGGATATCCGTTTACTGGTTGTTTTGTCAAACTGTCAGTATGTATTAAATCGTATCCTTCCCCGCATTATGGAACTATTAGAGAAGCATGGTTATCCAGACCTGGATAAAATTAAAAAGGTAATTTAACTAAGCATTTCATGAGTATTTTTAGTTGTAGTTGTTACATAAATTTGACAACAACTTGATATGTAACAAATTAGTCAGTTAAAGCATTTAGATTACTTGACCAGCTAAATTTGTTGATAAGATATGTCTGTGATCATTTTGCTGATAAGTAAGCGGACAAACATTTGTAAAAAAAACAGAAAGGTCAACTAATGTTGTTAGAATCAAACATTTATAAATTTGTTGTGAGACTGTGATCCATTAACAAAGGGGGGGGGGGAATTAAGAGTAGGATTCCCTTGGCAAATTGCACAAGACGTGGAATATATTTTTATATTCTTTGCTTGGATTATTATGGCATTCGTAGTCCAGTGATTATGTAACAGTTAAACATTAAACTTCTGATCAAACATAATTTAGATGAAGAGGTGAGACATAATACATAATTTTAAGCACTTTGTAAGCATTTCTTTTTTGGAAATAACAATAACAATTTACTCATTGATTTATTGCTATTGCATTTATGATATGACGCATGATGCACAACCTTCTACTGAGCATTAGCTCCTCCTTTCTCCTTACAACAGCCTTTCACGGATTGACTATTGTCATTGTTGCAAGTGTCAGTACATTTGCACTACAAAATAGATTTATTACATTTTATCCCATTCTGTTCTAGGTAGCCATTAGCAAATATGAAAATTTGGCGCATACATTGGTTAACAAATATGTAGAAATCAGATCAGATCCAATAGTAGGTGCAATAGAACAGAACATGTACGTTGGCCAGTTTACATGGAATGATTCTTACAAGCCAACAGGTATATTTTGCACTTTCTTTCACACAGATATCACATACAAGTAATATGATAATTTACATCATGTTTGTTCTGCATTTTGCCAGTTTTCCTGAAATGTTTCAAGTAACTTTAAATAGATACTTTAATAGAATTTATATCCCAAATTTTACATAACCAAATATACTAAAAAATCAAAAGTAAGGCCAAAATATAGACCATATATTCAAATGAAAACAGTAATTATAATGTTTTATTCATAATTATAGGTTCAGTCATTATTAATTCATAGGATGTATGGGATATGCACAGTGACAAGCTTAACCCCTCTTGTATCATTTTATTATTTTGCAAGGTTCATTGATTTCTTCTTAAAACTACTTCTATGGTTGTATAATGTGTACTAATAGCTCTGTGTGAGACAAATCAGTGCAAAAAACAAAAAAAGTATAAAACACAATCTTCCTTTGATGCAAGTTATATAAACCAATAGTTGCATTATGTTAAAGTCATTTCTTTGTTTTTAGAAGTACAAGGATACATCAAAGAGATCATATTTAGACTGATATCTGTTCACGCTGAGGTTTATTCGTCATGTCCAGTAAATGTAAACTGCATCATGACAGCCATGTTAGAAGTTGTTGTTCTGGAATTATCCCGACTTTTGTGTTGCGTTACTAAATTTAGTGAATCCGGTTCCCTTCAGGTAAACTTAATATTCCATTTAAATTTCTTGAGGAGCCACATGAAAGCTATGACCTTCGATTAGTACGAGGAGTGTAAAAATTATGACATGCTGTTAAAAGTAGTGATCATCAGTTTATTATGCTGAAAGTTAACAAGCTCAACTATTTATTGTATTCAAAAATTTCAACTACAACCTTCTTTTATTCATCCTATAATGGGGAAATGTTGACCATCGGTTAATGTCAGCCATCCTGTTTTTATACACTCAGATTAGGTAACTTGACCTAGACTGGCTTTTCTAGAATATATATGTCCTTTGTAAAATATTTTATGTATTTTGCTTTTGTATTTTTAATACATGTGGTATACTTGCAGGCTGTACTAGATTTGTCTGCTTTGCAACAAGCTACCCCCAAGTATCAATCACCACAAGTGAGGTAAAAATGTTTGCTTTTTATGTGATTTCTATAACTAATGAAATGAAGTTGCAAAAGGTAGGAATTTTACCGTGGCTGTTACTCAACAGTGGACAGTTCAAAAAAATTTTCCACAGGCTACTCCAACAGAAGGACGCTGGCCATGAATGCGAGTCAATACAAGCAAATTACAGTGACCATGTTTCAGTCTCTATATACAAAAGTCAATAATGTAGAGATGAAGGACTCTAGTTTTCCTCACAGTATATAACATAGTCAGATGATAAAATTCAAATTAGATTTATTACAGTACCAATAATATTACAGTACCAGTAATATATGCAGTAATAATCTGCAGTCATTAATGTATTAAATCATGGTTAATATAGAGAAAACTATACTGCAAGAGTTGTGACACATTACAAAAACAATGCAAATTTTTGTATGTTGCCAGAATTTTCATTCATGTTGTTCATAGGGTAGACTTGTTTTCTACAAGAGCTTTTTCCTAGAAAATTTTTTTGCCAGACAAAAAAATTTCATGGAAAACTTTTTTCCAAAAAGATATTTTTCCAAACATTTCCATTTCCCAGAATTTTTTCCCCAAACCATCATTTCATGGAAAATAAAATTCTCTCAAAATGTAATAAATCCTTTTTAAAGCATAATTAGATATTATGCTATAAAATGTATGATGACAATATTGTAATTTATTCTAACAACATGTATTTCAATTAAAATTGATCAAATATCTGCTTGCATAGCAAAATCGTCCATAAGTTGGCAATTAAGCTTTTCAAGTTATTCACGTATCCTTAATCTCTATTTCATAACAATCATTTTGATACCAAACTAATCGCTTTGTGTTATTTTCTAAGCTGAGATAATCCACGTAAAGTTGAGGTGCAGGCTACGCACTGAAAATAATACTGAGCAAATAGTTGTTAAAGTTAGTCATTGTTTTTTGTCGCATTTCTAAGAAACACTTAGCAACTGTACAAATGTTGGTTGCTATAGACTTTGCAAGAACACATTGAAGTTATGTTTAAATCCAGTAAATGGCTCTTCTTGATGAAGATCTGGGTTTGGAAACAGGAAAAACCTGAAGCAAAATGACTACTTCCATGAGCTACTTTCAGAGTTTGAAAGCTTTTTACAATTGCATACAGTAGTTTTTTAATAATTTTCATGATAATTTGATGCTAAAATATAAATGTCTATATTTGGCATTTGATTTTATAAAAAATAGAAAATTGACATTTGACCAAATGTCACACAACACTGCTGTTGTTGTTTTGACCGAGCAAAGTTGAAAAACATTTGCACTCTATTGTTTCAGTCTTGATGAAACTTGAGTGTATACCACTAAAAGAAACAAGACAGTGTGGTAAAACTAAGGATATGGATTTTGCTGGATAAAACGGGGCGTACTTGTTCTGTTGGGGTGAACAGAATAGCTAAGTGATTCTGGCATAACTAGCAAAGCTAAGCAATACTGAGCCTTGCAACCAATTGGCTAGGTGACCGCTTAGGAATCTCACTCTTGGGCAGTTTCTTTCACTGGATTGCTGAATAGTTTAATTCATTTTGGGGGAGAGAGAGAGAGAGAGAGAGAGAAAGAGAGACAGACAGACAGAGAGAGAGACAGACAGACAGAGAGACAGACAGACAGACAGACAGACAGACAGAGAGAGAGAGAGAGAGACAGAGACAGAGACAGAGACAGAGAGAGAGAGAGAGAGAGAGAGAGGAGAGAGAGAGAGGGGAGAGAGAGAGGGAGAGAGGAATTAATTGATTTTTTAACTCTGTATTTCAAACTAATATCATAGAATTATTAACACAACACTTACAAAACAAAGGCTTTAGATGCTTTTGAGAACAATATGTGGACTGGACATTGAATATAATAGTCAATAACTTCTTTCATGGTGTGCAAACATATTTCGGTACCCAGTTCATCCACGTAACCAAACTGACTTCCGTCACTAAATTAAGTTACCATAATTGTTTAATAACAAAATTTCTAGTAGTTTGCTTGACAATGCTGAGCAGCAGTTTGAGAATGAGACGGAGAGATACAATGAGAGAGGATGGGCACGGAGGTCGAGGGGCAGAGAAAAATGGGTGAGATAGAGGGGAGGGAATTTTTTTTCTTCGACGCTATTGTTTCTGGAAAATGATTTTTCTGTGAAAAAATTGCTTTAAAACACTTTTGCTAGGAAATGGACCTAAACCATTGCTCATATCAGCTGTACATAGGTTTATATAAAAATAAAATTATTAGAATTAGTGAAAATATATTTTCCTGTTTTATAGAAAAGGTTTGAAGGAAGCAGTTGACCATGTGATAAAGTGTTGTCCATCAATTGATGAAAAGTAAGACCGTTTACATGTCACATAGTTTACTGTCGACAGATTTTTTGAAATGTAAAGTAAATATATATATAATTTATATTGTACAAAATATATTAAATATATGGATAATATATATATATATATGGAATAAAAAGAAAAATGTCAATTGACTGTTGATATTTCTCTCGTGCTGTACAACTATGCAGTACAGGAGTACTGCTGAGATGAGATAATAATATTATGGCTGGCTAGTATAGCAAATAACAGGTCTTTGGTTTAAATTAGTAGCTAGAATTGTACCTTGAAATACCAGGTTTCGGAGAAACTCTGAAGCAATGCAAGTAGTTTATTTTTTTATAGAAAAGTCAAACTAAAATGTTTGTATGTTTTTTTAGCACGCTGACAGAACTAGTAGACACATTCACAAATCACATGAAGTTACACCTAATTTGTTTCACCAGTGAATCTGTCAAATGTCAAAACTGAGCGTAGAACAAAGCCGAGACGCCGATTCAAAACTGTTATGCACAAATTTATAATACAACGAAAAACAAACATTCCGATATTAATAAATTGTTGCAAATTACTTGTAGTGTTGAGCTAAGTTATGTATGATTGATGATAATATTTTAACAAAAAAATGATAGAGTATCCAGCGAATTGTCAGCATTACCAAGTATTTGAAATGCAAGAATTCAGCAAACTTTTGTAATTATGGTATCAAAATTCTAATTACAATAGTGATGTTTGGACTTGCTCACTTCCGAGTTAGTGTTTTTGCAATTTTGTTTTTAAGCAATTGTGTCAAGTAAATAGCCAATTTAATTTCATACAAGGCAAGAGTCGGTATAACCAAGTATCTACATGTACTCCATTACGCCTGTGTTAGTTGGTAGCATTGAAATGGTTTTGATAATTTGTGCAATATTGATTTCCTGTATTTATATGTAGCTAATTATTGCTTGCATGTGAATGTGCAAATGTCCATCATTAATAAAATTTATTACCAAGCAAACGGCTATTCTTTTTTCTTTTGCTCTTAAGTAGAAAATTTCTCTTATACATTACTATTTTATAATGTAGCTGACAGCATTACAGACCACATTGAAGTAAGCAAATTTTGCAACTTTTTGAAGATGAAAGAGAATAAATTCACTTGTGAGAATGTTTAGCTTCTAGTTGAGGTGCCCCAAGTGTTACTAGATTCACCAGTGGTTGTTTGGAATTATACACGTGTTTAATATAATTTTAATAGTTCTTTTGTAATTATTAGGAACAAACTGTTGACTTCCGGGCACTGTTATTCTGACTTCAATATGTAATACACTGCACATTTACAAATGTATACATTTTGAGAGATTAACATGCAGACTTATCACTTACAGTGACTGTTATAGATGCACAATGCTTAAACATGTTTTAAAAGTATGTTCTGAAATTCAGTATCTAATATTTGCCCAAAAAAAGAGTTGGCAGGTGTGGCAGATGGTTAATATTTGCTAGAAGTTTGTCTTTATAAGCTTGATAATATTTGGAAAATTAATACAGCAATTTTTTTTAGTTGAAGATGGTTTTATTCCCAACTAAAACCAGATGTTGATAACATTGCATTTTTATTTAAGTGGTATGAACCGTGACGAATGAGTCGCACCAATGCCTGGTCTGCCATGCTTTACAGGTTTATAAGTGATGCTAAACTCTCCCAGATAATGTCCAATCATCTCTGGTTTGATTTCAACAGTGTTGAAGACTTTTCCCTGATAAACTCCCACCATACTACCAACCATTTCAGGTACAACGATCATGTCTCTCAGATGCGTTTTAACTACTTCAGGTTTTTCAAGTGGCGGTGCCTCTTTCTTTGCCTTTCGCAGCTTTTTTATTAAGGCTAAAGGCTTCCGCTTCAGACCACGAGAAAATCTACGGCGAGCACGAGCATGAAACAGTTCCATTAACTGTTCACTAGACATGTCCAAAAGTTGATCTAAATCGACCCCTCTGTATGTGTACTTCCGGAATGTTCGTTTCTTTTTAGTTGGATCAGCTTCAGCCATTTTGAGCAGCCTTAAAAGGTAAAAAACGTTCTAAAAATAATGATAATAAAAAGTAAAAATTTATTAGTCACAAGCATTGTGCTGTATGTGTATGGGGAGGGGGGGGGGGTAAATGATATGGGTTACCACGACAAGTTTGAGGTTCTTTTGATATCAAATGCTAGTATGAAATTCCTACTGACTGTGCAACTATTACATTAATCATTAAATGTGCATCTGCTATGATGCTGCACATTATTAATTAAAATGCTTGTTAGCCTCATTTTTAGGTGGCAAAGCTTTATTCGAAAGTTAATAAAATATAACTAAATTGAATGCCAGTAATATTTGCAACTTTATATAGTGATTATGTTTGTAATCACCTATCAAATTTGGTGCCACGAGTTATCAAATGCTGCATGTGGAACAAACTGCAACACCATCAAAATACACTAATTTAATCTATTAGTGTAAAGTAAAGTAATAAACATAAAAATGGATAACAAAAACAAAAATTCGCATGATTGTGTATAAATAATAACTATTACAGTTGCAATTTTATTTAATTTTCCTTAATTTTGTCTGTGGCCTACAGCAGATTTTTGTTTGATTTACTCTAGTTTCAGCTCGCTTTGGTTCAGGAATATCGACTGAAGGACACGAATTACACTGGATACTGTTCAGAAATGAATTAATTATGGATTCTGCTTATTGGTAGCAACAAGTGACTATTAAAACATACACAATGTTTACAGACAATATGTAAGATAGTACATTGGTGATCATAAAGACTGGTACAACAAAAAACAAAAAAAGTAACAAAAGCTAAAATGGCATGATGGTGGTAAATGGTTACTATATTGCAATTTAGCTATTTAGTTTATATTAAAATTAGCTAAAGGAAATGACACTAGTGACAATGTTTTTTGCTTTGCTTCTTAGGCCTAAGACTGCTTGCCAAGTGATAGAGGTGTTGGTTGTCACCACAAATGTGGCAAGACTGAATGAATTCAGAACGAAACTCAAGTACGATTGCATTTAACACTTGACAGACTAAATGAATTCAAATCTAAAAGCATGTACATTACCATGTCTATCACTTGATTATGTCTGGTCCAGTGCTGTTTACTCATATCTGACTGAACTTTTTACTCTGATTTTCACATTTTACTTCCTATCTCGGGCTCTTAAACAATCCCAGCTTTTTTAACCATATCAAGATCTGAGCCCTTACCCCACACGTCTACCAAAAATTAGACAGACCAATGTTGAAACATTTTATTCACTTCACAATGGTGTTATACAAAAAGTTAAAATTGTACGTGACTTAGGAATTTATACACCTGATTCACTCATGTTTAATGAACATATTTCACTGGGATACAATTGATCTGGTTAACATCTTCAATACTACAAATGGTCACATTTCAGTCTGGATTCAATGTCATGACAAAAAGTTGTCTGCATGTATGTAACAAAGTGAATGTGGGCAGAGTAGCAGGCTGCAGCAAGGCTGTTAACGCACAAAAGTGAAAAATTAATTACCTCACACCTACAGAGGCTATACTGACATGCAAATTTGCCAGGTTAGCTAAATTTCCAATATGGGCAGCACTAACGGCATTGGAGACATTCACATTTGCTGCACACCTCCTCTCTATATAGGCTAATGAAGTGTTGCCTCTTCCACAAATGCTTAGTAAATGTTTTAAATCATTCATCATTTCTTTGTACCATACTTCAGTTCACATTGTAATCATGAAATATTACTAACACTCATTAAGACATCACTATTTTTAACTATCACTAGTGTAGGGCGCGGAGTAAGCAACTAGCCGAAGTAGGACACTTCTGCTAAAGTGCATGTGCGAAATTTGTGGAAAACAGTGTCATACACGGGCAGCCCAAGTAGAGCGCTGGCGATTTCTGCAGAGAATCGAGAATTATGACATAATGAAACATAAAACTAAATTTGTTTTAGAAAAAAGTAACTTTATAATAATGATGGATAATCCTTGAGCATGCGAAGTATCCAATGCTTTATAGGAAGGTAGGATGATTTTTCATTTTATAAATAGTATACATTTTAACACAATTAATACTGCAAAAGTGTTTCTGATAAACAAATAATTGATTCAAATCTTAATTAACGGCGGGCGAGCCCAACTATTGCTGACATCACAAACAAACATAATTTTCAACAGCAAAATATTCTAGAAGCGTGTCGCACATGTTTGCGAAAGCGAAAATTGAAGTACAATGCTACTGTAAGATATTCAGTGTGTTGTATTAAAACTAGGCATGTTTTAAGATAAAAATTCAAATTTTAAATTTACCACATTCGTCAAACTAACACATCTGAACTGAGAGGTATAACACCTGTTTTTGTGTAATGCATTTCCGAAATGCAGGCGCTGGTGCCCGTCTAACTAGCAAATGGCGAAATGCACGTAACAGCGAAGAACTGCCGTCACGAATGTGAAAATCGTGTTATGTGGTAATAATTCTTTCACGTAAGTCATTTCTGAAAAAGTAGTATATTCCCTTTCAATATTTTAAAGAGTAGATTGTTTTGACCTACAATTTAACACTGGATCCGGTTTAGCTCTAAAGAGAGAAACTATGTAACATAGTTTGCCAGCCCGTTTAATTAATAGAAAACAATTATTTGTCCAAGAGGTAGTGAAACGGATCACCTGTCTGTGAAGTGAGAGAAAATAAAAAATTATATACCTTAAGCAAATGTTGGAATCGCCTAAAAGTGGGTTTACTTTACTTCAAAAAGATTAATATCGAAGCCAAATTTAATAATGGTGTTCCACTAGCTCAGAATAAGATTCTCTTATTTTATCCGATGTCTAATAAATTATTCAACGTGTATTAACATTTTCAATTATTATTATTAAATAAACAAGGACAATGGTCGCTGCCAGGACGGCTAACGACTCAATTCCTGACTTGTCTCTAATGTCCTACTTGGGCAGCCCATGTACGACGTGTCCTAGTTGTGCTGGCCCATGTGTGCCAATTGTCCTACTTCAGCTAGTATACTACTCCGCTCCCAACAATTAGTATAAGATACATGTTATTAATATTTAAATACTTTTTACCACTAATTTTAAAATCTTGTAATTTTCTTTTGATGTAAACATAATAATTTAACGGAATTAATCGAAAAAGTCGGCACGAAGTGAGACAGTATGTACTGTACAGTGTGTAACATAAACTATTCTCATAAAGCCCAATAACCATGCCAAGTTTCATCAAAATCCGAGATGGTCGGGTTTAGATGATCAAAAATTTTGGGTGAATTGACATGGAATGACCCTACACGGGAAATCGGCGCTATTACACTTTCGCACCGCCTAGCTTTTCCTGGCCTATTGGTTCTTTTCACGCCTGCAGGCCAGAAAGCAGACCAATAGACGTAATATACACCATATTCCCATAATATTATTGCTTCTTACGCATTATAAGTCCAGATTAAAATCATGCATTACTTACCTACAGCCGCCATTAAAAGCTGCACGTGAATAACCGTGTTTACATCACTGATGCGCAATCGCTCTCGCGCAGTGACGTATATGGCCCTTAACCTGTATTTTTAGTTTCTTCGCATAATTTATGATTATTAGGGTTGCAGCCACGCGAGTTTGTATCGTATCGCGGGAAATTATTTTAGACCACTGCAGTTATTTATCATTAATTTTATTTATTACTGTAGTATTATTACTATTAGATTATAAAAAAGTAAAGGTTTTTTCTTTATTTCGTAAATGCGGTGAAGATGAAAGTGTGTCACGTGCCTTTTAAGCTAGGCCCTGATAATGCATAAACTAGTACGAAATTTGTCACGTGACTACACACACAAACAAGATGGCGATACGCCCTGTATAGGCGTAGAACTGTGAATACAGCGTAATTATTGGTAATTATACCTAAATATATTATTAAATTACAATTAGATTAGCGGAAACATTCACTGATGACGTAAGAATAATAGAATGATGACTTACGAGCCTAAAAACGAGTAATAACCTATAAAAAGCTAGGCGGTGCGAAAGTGTAATAGCGCCCGGGAAATCCAGTAAGCGCGAACATCAGACGTAGTATAATGTCTAGGCGCTGATATAGTTTATAAAAAGCTCATATTTACTACAGTTTAATAACTAGATTTACTAACAATGTTAAAAAGCTGCACGAAAAATTACCACACAACAAGCACGATTTAGCTCTCAGAGGAAAAAGAAAGTTACATGAAGTTGCGTTTTCCGTGCCTACATCGCGTCTTTTCGAGCTGCTTTATTTCCAATTTAGATTTTTGCTTTTAGTTTCTGTCCACGGGCCACTCACACAATCTCGGGTTTCTGATCATAATGGAATTAGGGATGAGCGTTCTCTACCAGAAATCGGAATCATTAGTGAGCGCAAATAATGTAAATAGTTCCAGACATAAACTTGATACAACTCAGTGTGAGCAACCTCCTATTTTAATACCAGTCGGTATAAATATTAGGAGAGTAAACCAACGAACAACTGGACAACGATGTGCTTTGGCTAGCTACTCAGTGGATGAGGGAAATCAGGGTTTACTCATCACGAAGGTGAGTTATGAAGGTGAGAATTCGAATCGAATTTGTAACTTTCGAATTCGAATCAAACCGAATTTAAGTATTTCAAATTCGAATTTACTTTGAAAGATTTCCGAACCCTCAGTAAAAAGCATGTATGTATCAGTTTTTGATATGAATATGATATGAACGGGTAAAGAAGCAGTTGAAGTGTTCAAACGGCGCTGCTGGGCAAAGTAATTGTTAAACTCATTGCACTTGGAATTAGCATAATTTAATGGGAGGAATAAAATAGTCACACATATTTTTGTAAAAACTTTTGGTAATTTCCCACCAGACTTTAGGGCATGTATCAGGGTTCAATAGCTTTTCATTCAGGTTGTCTGAATAGGCACGTTCGACTTTTTTAACAGCATTATTGTACTTACTTCTAATAGTAGTGTAGGGTTGCCACGAAGCGTTCGTCCTGTTTAATTTATAATTTTTGTGGGCCTTTTCTTTTTGTACTCTAAGCTTTCAAACATGACTATTCATCCAAGGCTTATCGTGTAAGTGTATTGTTACAATTTGATTAGGCATACAAGAATCAATCATTTTCACTAGATTGTCAACAAATAATTGAAAAACAACATCAACAGATTCATTTGAAAACACAGCCTCCCAATTTGCAGCAGAGATTTGTTGACTTAATGCTGACCAATCCACCAAGTTATAATTATATACGTTTCTTTTGAAAGTATCACACACTGGAATTTTGACACAAGTTATCCCAAAAATGGAGTATGAGCGTATGCAAAGTTTGTGGAAGCACACCATAGTTAGTAAATAAACTAGGTGACTTTGTGATCGGTAATTAACTGGAACAATTGATTTTGTACAACGAAATTATTTAACTTAGGGCCCTTTGGATTTTCATTTAGCTCTGACTGGCTATTTTCATATTTAAATACACCCTGTTTTATAATAAATTATTATTATTTACAGCAATGCATTTTTATGAATCGGGGATACATGCTTTTCTACGAAATCAGAGCGATATCAGTACTAGGATAGTTGATCAAATTGGAAGTGGCGTAGTCGTACGAGAAACCCACAATCTTCTTATCCAATAGAATAGAAGTTTACAACGATTCCGCCAGGCACAAATGGCCTGTTACAAGTTACTTTGGTTAAATTAATGCGTGATTGTACCAACATGGCGGGTGGGTATTTATGAAAAGCAAATTTTATGTTTTGATTGGGCGTTTACTTTTAGTCTATTTTGTTACCTTTACTGCATTGCAAGCCATATCATATGTGTTTTAAGTTTGTTTCGATAATTTGCTTTTACTTTGTTCATGTTATATTCCATTTCTTTATCTGTCACACAAAGAGATGTGCTGATTGCGATTTGCTGATTCGAAACACGCGAACTTTTTGCTGATTAATTGTGTTCCTACCTTTTGCTGAGTTGCGGACCTGTATGTTTTAATGATAATAGAAATGCCGTATTCATGTGCTTTTATGATACGGTTAAGTTGATTTTAAATTTATATATATAGATTCTCTACTTGATTAAGATTCTAGTAGATTCTCTACTTGATGAAAATTAATTAGTTCCGGACTGCTCTTTCCTCAAAAACTAGTCTCCAGTACATTGGGGCATGTCAGCAGAAACAGTTCAATTTCAATTCAGTCTTATTTCCACAAATACATACATTGTAGTGTTGTACATTGGCAAAGCAATACACGTTAAATACTACCAAATCCGAAAAAAATTACAATAGGCTGTGTGTAAAGTTATATTCATATTTTCAGAGAAACAGGCTGTGGCCTATGCAAAAACGGGTTGACTATAAAGAGGCAACGTCGTGTTTATTATTCATTGATGAACTTAGATGTAAACAGATTAGCGAAACTAGTAGTAGTTGAGCAAGGAAAAAAAGCATAATTATAATCAGGCCACTTTATTTAGGTCTTTTGACCTAAATAGCTTATTTAGGTTGTTTTTCAGATTTTATTTAGGTCATTTTAGGTTTTTGTTAAATTCTGTCATTCATTACATTACTCTCGATATTTCCCACGTTCTTGGTAAAATTGCTTGCTTAACACTAAATGGTAGCCAGCAGCCAATAATCACTTATTTCCAAGAAAGTAATAATGATGATTAAAGTCATTGAACATTAAAAACATTCAGAAACACGTGGTACAAAATTTAAAAAATAAGGAAAATAAAGTATTTTTATTAGGTCAAGTTTA
Organism: Tubiluchus corallicola; assembly: GCA_030141605.1. Taxonomy (NCBI): domain Eukaryota; kingdom Metazoa; phylum Priapulida; class Priapulimorpha; order Priapulimorphida; family Tubiluchidae; genus Tubiluchus; species Tubiluchus corallicola. The sequence goes on from JAQGDQ010000063.1 coordinate 543,147, forward strand.
CTGGTATAAAACTAAAACTGTATATTACTATAAACTTGTAATGATGATTCTTCCTTCTGTTCATCTTAAATTATTTTATGTTGTTTTTTAATGGTATTGTGAAAGGTTTTACACAGAGGGGCCAAGGTTGTAGAAGTGCCCCTTATCTCTCCTCCAATTATCCTTGGGATCTGGGGGCACTTTTCTGTATTTAAGTCATTTTAGAGACTTAAAATGAGATCTAAATTTGGGTGTGGTGCTTTTTCAAGTGTCAAAAGCTGCTCAAATTTGATGTATAATATGCATGTTTTTAATAAAGTTCTTTACATACAGTAGTCGCCGCTTAATAGACTCACTTTGGGACCGACGTGTTTTGACCCTATTAACCAATGGGTGTAGTATTACTGCTATAGAAGTGAGTCATCAGTTTACTATGCACTGCAAAGGCTTTTAATCAATTTTTGAAACAAAGTAATGCCTAAATTCCTTTGTGCAGTTAAAAATTAGAAAAAAAATATTTTAAAATATTGATTTATGTAAGTGAATTAACAATAAATTAAAAAGTATACTTTTCTAAATCGCACAAGTCTGTTTATTTGCAAAAATTACAAAAATTCCTTCAAAGTTGGCTGTTTCATTTTCTCGTGAAGAAGTTGGCTCACAAAGTTGGTGTAATCATAAAAATATTGAAAATCTGTTGCTGTGTGATGCACATATTCTCGTTAAACATTTAGCGCTTGGCGTGCTTGAGCTGGAGTTGGTGTGTCCTTGTTTCCTTGCAAGTGGCCTCTTTAGGTTCTTCTTGACTCCTCCTTGCAATGGTGATGATTAGTGGTCATCGTTTATTTGCGACGTGGCCTGAATGGCCAAATCAATTTTCACCCAGGTCTCAAACTCGCTGCTGCTCATACCAGGTGGAGCAGATGGTAACAGGTTTATCTCTTGCAACGTAGTGGGAATTGAATCACAAGTGAATCAGGCATGACTAAAACAGTTCTGAATCATCTGCTCACTTACATTGCTCCATGACATAGCCAGTAAAGGTAAAACATTTAGGAGGCTAGTTTTTTTGGCCAAGTCATTTGCACTTAAGAATGCGTTTGCGAGAAGACCATGCAAAATCGAAAAATTCCGGCACAAGGCTAGGTAACCGATTCGGACCAAAGTTCGGGTATGAGGTCCACTAGTCACTAGCATTCACTATGTGAATCCGTTTGGTCCAACTCCTCATAGTAGCAGAGGTACGGCATAGGTCGATTTTCATGAAAAAATACCTATTTTTCTCTATTTTTTATTCATACTTGAAGGATTAGCCATGCAGCAACCACTGAGTTTGAATAGATCTGACTCTGCACAGTATTGGATCTTGTTATCTTCTCCAAAATGACATTTCGACTTTTGTCCCAAACCCCCCTCTTTCGGCTCTACTGGGGGTCTTTAAGCTCGCATTACGCACAAGATGCAAATACTCAGTCATTTCAAAGTCTTATATCTCACCCACTGCGGAGGCGGGGACAAAAATATCGATGTGTATGTGAATAGAGTATTCCATCCCACTATGCTGTAGTGACAATTTCGATGGAGCGAATTTCCACCCTATTATAAATGACCTCTGAAATAGGGGCATATATCAGGGTGAAAATATAGGTAACAACCTTCATCAAAAAGCTTCGTGTAGATAAACATAAGTTGTCAAATCTTGCCAAAATACTTCAAAACGTCATAAATATTCATCTTTGGCAACTAGGGGCCTGGTCAGCACATTGGTTAAACTACCGACAGGATTGGATTCCAGCATTCAAGATGGCGGCCACTGCTGAACTAAAATGTTCGTTTTCTGGGCTGTTTACCAGCGTTAAATGCTGTATTCTGACTAGTTATCCGCACGAAACGAATATTGTGAATCTATTAGCCTGTACTAAAGACACTGGACCGCATTTAGAGCGCTTCCATCTTCAAAAAAATGAAATATCTACGGAATGGAAATTGCTTCTTGCAAGGACTGGAAAATGTTTTATGTACTGTTTATTTTCTATGCTTTGTAAATGTTATGTACAGGCTATTACCTAGTTATTACTCATTGTCTTACATAGGCGTACAAGCCAGGACACAAAGAAAATTGCCCTAAATCTGAGCGAATGCCCCAAAATCGAAAATTTTTGTGCCATTGGCGCAATCATTCAATCTCACTATTAATATTTTTTGTCAGAAGTATCGATTTTGTGCCACAAATAAATTTTGGGCGAAGAAAAATTTTCTGAGCTAAATATCACCGCAATACCCCTAGAAGCGGCCCATACGCTTATATTGTCTCATGTTTAGACTGTAAGATTTTCGCTTTATGATATATATATTCCCCATGATATATTTGTCTATATTTCTGTATCTATCTTCTAGGGATAATCTACCTGCATCGATAATTCTTTCTCTTTTATTTAGATATTATGGTTTTGATTACTTGTACTACTCTTCAGTGATAGGATTATGTTGCTACAATAGGAACAGTATTTTGGACTTAGAGAAATTAATTCTGACTTGAGTTTTGTAGTTTTTCATTTTTGTACTGATATTCATAATCTTCTATGTATAGCCATGAAGCTTATTCATATAAAAAGTATAAAAAATGAATGGATTTTATACCAAGTGTTGTCAGATTCTTTCGCTAGCAATGACTCTCAATCTTAACAATCGGTACTTCTTTTCTATTAGAGGGCTTATTGTTTAGTCTTATCCTGATATCCAATAGCGATTCAGTGTGTGGAGAATGCCTTGAATCAAGGTCGGACTCAGTACCTGGGGCATGCATGATGTCCTGTCCAGAAATCCACCAGAAGAGGCAATTATTCATATTTGTAGTCATATGAAAATTCCGACATAACTAAACCAATTTAAGATGAAATTCGCAAATTTCTAGCAATTTCCATGGCAAAGGAATCTATTGCTACTAGGAAATGAGAGCACTAGTCACAGAAAATGCAGGTTAAACGTGGCTAGATGTCTACTGTCATATACGACCTGAGCCAAGTATGTCTACTTTTTACACATGGACGGAATTACTATGGAAAGCAAAAAAAGTGTGTTGCTAAGGCAGTTTTTTCTAACAGTGCCCCCTCTATATAATGTCATTCGTGATATTATCTCAGCTCGTGCGTTTTCATGAAATGTGGAATACAGATTTGTCACTTATAATCCAGCATATAGATAGAAAAGATATTGAAAAACTACAAAAAAGGGGAATTTTGCTGATTTTTGTGAAATTTTAAAGTGCCAGTACTAAACACTGAAACAGGCTCCAGCGAATTTTCTTTTTTATATTATTAGTGAGGATGATGGTTAACACATACATGAAAATCAGAAGTTCTGTAGCCCCGCAGTGGGCGAGTTATGAGCCTTACAACTTAACCTCTCCCTGGACTTTTAACAAAAAGCCGAATTTGAAAAATGCCGTTCTCTGATACTATTAATAGTATGTCAGAAAAAGTTAGGATATCAGAAGACAATGTCTGGGTCTATGTACCAGCCAACTTACATCGACCCATCTATAATAGTTTATACAGGAGAAAAAGTTAAAATAACCCCCCAAAATAGCGATTTTTTGCCTCTTTTGAGGTCAATTTCTTGATGTGGTCATTTCTCTGCCAATAGTAGCTCGATCGGTTTGATATCTTGGTTACATGGTTTTAGGGGTTGCCCTTCATGTTAGAAAAAAATGATATAAATTCGTCACCTCTCATGTGCCACCCCCTGCATGGTGCTCTCGCGGACTCGTTCTTAATTGTTCAGTGGCATCGTCTGAATCCATTGCTTCTAACACTCTCGCCCGCATTTCTCTTCTATAGTATGCCTTCCGTGTGCGAACAATGCCTTGATCACAGGGTTGATTAAGTGATGTGGTGTTTGCAGGCAAAAACACAACTTTAATGTGTTTCAGTGATGCGCTGACTACATGGGCAGTAGTCTACCAGTAAAATAATGTTTCACTTTAAGCTCACATCCCATTTCACTAACCATTCGTTAAACAATACAGCCGTCATCTAAGCATTCGAGTTTGCACAGTAATCTACCGGTAATGTTGCAACACCTTTAAAACACCCGGGATTCCACCAATCACCAGCAGTTTTTCCTTTTTTCCTGATATGCTTACACAGCATAGCACTGTCACACTTTTTTTTTGAAATCTTATACCCCTTTGCATTTTCGTTCCCAAATAAGTAGGTGTGCTCAGGCAAAGCTCTAAAATAAAGTCCAGTTTCATCCGTGTTGTAAATGTTGTCGGGTAAATACCCTGCAATAATTTTTGGCATTCTTCTATCCAATTTTCAGCAGCTAGAACATCAGCATCCTTTTCCTCACCATGGGTACATTTGTACACGATGTTTTCATGCTTTCTCCATCACTGAAACCACCCATCTGTTGCGACAAACTCTTCTTTTCCCATTTTCTTTGCCAAATCTTCTGCTTTCTGTTGTATTAAACGAGTGTTCCCTCAAGCATCTTTTTCTCTTGCATTTGTAAACCACACTTTTAACCTTGACTCCACTTCACAATCTTGTCCCGTGCGTCGCCTCTTAGATTCTCATTTTGGCTTGCTGACTGCTCAATTTCAGACCGTTTTTCAATATTCTGCTGCGAATATTTCGGAAATTTTCAACTTTACTGCTGCACACTTCTACCCCATCGTTGGAAGTTCAGTTTCTCCTTAACGGTTGGATCTTTACGCTTATGCTCCATTGTTCAAACTTCTTAACTTTATGCCCTTATTTGCTGTATGATCTTTACTCTTGTAAGTCACAAAGAATACTGGCTGATTACTGTACCTGCATCTTTGACTATTAACTCATTAACCCTGAAAGCATGATTTGCAACTACAGCATTAAAAGAAAACCGCTAGGCAAGTGATTAAATGTGTAGCGTCTAGAAATTCTTTGGGTAACGAGGTTAATTGTAGTGGGCGAGCGGGTAACAGATTCAAGGCAAAAGTAGGAAAAGCTGTTTTGGCACATACAAATGTCTTATTTTAAGTAGGTGACGGAATACTGATAGTTTTTATGTATATTTGAAGCGGTCCGTTCCTGGCATTTTTGAATCAATTGAGCGATTGAGTCTATTAACCGTGAGTCTATTAAGCTGCGACTACTGTAATATAATGTAATACTAAATGTGATCTCTACTGTGATGCATGTACTTACAATTGCAATATGCGATTCCAATTGTAGCAAAGAATGCAAGGCCGGATTAACCCAGACTAAGCACCATTAGTGCACCAAGGTGACAAAAAATAGCAAATTGAAAACAGATAAAAAAATTAAATAAAGTATGTTAAAGATCATGAAAGTCTTACACAGTTCAAAGTGTGAGCTAGAGAGCTACAGGGCAATAATTATTTTTTTGCTGCTGGCAGGCATCGTACCTTTTTTGTAGCTGATTTATTTAGTTTAAGTTTAATTTTGAAGTAAATGAAAAATTTAAGAGTCATTCCGTGAGAAAATCGGCAAAATAGTGGAAGGTGACAAATCACCGATTTTGTTCATATTCACAGGGTTTGATGGCCCCCTCAGATGTACCCCACAGCCAAAATATTAGATTTCAGAAATGAGCCGTTTCTGAGAAAAGCCGCCATTTTGATTTTTTTCGGATTTTGGCCATTTTGGCGTAAAAAATTGCCCATTATTTCTCACGTTATTACAGACAGTAAATGAGCGATCCAGCACTAGTTAATTGGTGATATATATAGTAGGGGTCTTACCCTACCGTACCATTATCGTTGCCAAATTGAACCTCCTTTTCAGTTGGTGTCATCAGATTGCAAAAGATACGTGTCTGCTGCTGCTGAATTTAGACGCCATTTTGAAATCCCCGTAACTCCACTGGGGCGGGTATTGGGGGACTAATCCATATATTTTTATTTGCAGCTTGACTAGTCCTACAAATGCATGAAATAAAATTTTGGCCAGCGATCTCTCAAGTGTCCAGAATTTTTAGCCAAAGTTGCTCTTTTTTGCCATTTTCACAACCTTGACCTATATTTAGCTATTCGCCTTTGGATGACGGTGTTGCCATTAGAATCGATACAAAGTGCAGCAACGTCAGTGTTTATAGTAATAATGGACTGGCTTTAGATGTCTGGGCACTCCTAGCAACCAGGCCCCTCATCAGGGGGCCCCTGTGACGATTATAACATAGTGATTTTTTATAATCTGTGTAAAACACGGAATAGTTTCATGTACATAATAACAGTTTCATGTACAAGTGCTCGGGCTATATACCTATGGCCCGTGGATCAATACGGGGACCTCGGGTGGGCCCCACTGTCTTGAATGAAAAATAGACTTCAGTCAAAAAGGTTTAGTGTCGCTTTGCTAAACAAGATTCTAAAGTAAGGCGGACAAGGCGAGGCAAGGCACTATTTGTGAAATTGTGTTGAAACCGCAGCGAGCATCGAATATAACATGTTGCGAACCAATTTTTAAAACACGCACAGCTTTGTGTGGTTTTGTATTCAACAGGCGAATAGTTGTCAGTCCCTGATATTTTTCCTCAAATCAATTCGAGTTAATAGTTAGTTAGTTACTAATACCTTGGTGTGGCAACTTTGGCAGCTTCGACAACCAGACTTCTGCTTACTAACAACGGGCATTAACAAAAAAACTGGTTAAGAAACGCAGCAAAGGCCACTACGACCCTGCCTCGGCCGTTACACACTAATTCCGACTCTGTGCAACGTATGTTTCAAGCCATTCGCTCATATTGTATTTAACCGCCAGGTTTCCACCGTCTCGTAAAGATATACGCATATACACCGACTACCATATTCAACTAAACTCTAACGAGAATCAGGGCGCTGACGTTTATAATCGCAAATTTTCAAAATAACAAAAAGACAACAACAAATTCTTTACGTCCACGACTATTCTTTATTCGCCAATATTCAATGAAAAGTCGCACTATAGTAAATAATAATAAGCTAATAATTGATAATACATACAGTAAGCTGCTACTATGTGTTGCTATGGTAACCTCCTTATCAAAAGAGACACAGAGAGACAGAGAGACACAGAGAGACAGAAAGAGACAGAGAGACACACAGAGAGACGGAGAGAGACACAGAGAGACAGACACAGAGAGACAGAGGGAGAGACAGAGAGAGACACAGAGAGACAGAGAGAGGCACAGAGAGACAGAGAGAGACACAGATAGAGACACAGAGAGACAGATATAATAATAATAATAATAATAAATCTTTATTAAAGAAATGAATATATATACACAAAGGTGCCTCTTTTTGCAGGCTCAGATCAACAAATTACATTTTCACATAACAAATCTTTTAAATCCAGTTTCACACTATGTACAACGAATAACATTTTATACTTAAATTAGATATAATTTCAAACGAATCACAAGTATTATACAAACAAATTAACTTTACACAACTACATAATTTATTATTTTTTATACTGGAGCGGGCCTAAATTAACAGTTACTTAGTATAAAATTTTCCCTGATCAGGTTAGTGAAAGCCATTATTAAATTTTTATCAGATTGAAGCATAATATTACGTGTATAATTGGCATCAGCTATTTCCATGAACGGCATTCTTTTTGCATTATCTATTTTATTACATCTGAATAAAATGTGCTGAGGAGTTTGCTCTTCTTCTCCACATGGACATAAACTAGTATCACACATATTAAGTCTATACAAAAAGCTGTTAAAATTCCCCTGACCAGTTAAAAAGGACATGGCAATGGATTCTATTTTCCTTTCATTATTTCCAAGCGGCAAATTTAAGGGTGTACATTTTATATTCTGTATTTCAACATTATCTCCTCGAAATTGCATAACATGTCTATATTTAGTTGCCCAGGTATAAGAAACATAATCTGTAATTTGACGTTTGGTATAAATTAACATATTTTCAGGAATTTGTTCAAGATCTGTATTACGAAAGTTTTCATTCCAGACAAATTTTAAAAAGTTTCTCACAGTCTGCACATTTGTATACATAATATTTTTATAAATATGTCTTCCTGTCAGACGTGTACTACCATACCGCAGAATCTGTTGTTTTACTAAATCATTAGCGCTCTGACATAATGTCTTAAGACATGATTTAACCACAATTACACTTAGTTCAATGTCTAACGGTGGAAGACCACAAAGTAATTCCAATTTAGTACGATCTGGTTTAAAAGCCAACCCCGCAGAAACTTTCATTATATCATAGGTTATATCTTCAAATACAGTAAGTTTTTTACCTAACCATACAATAGCACCATACAGTATAATCGGCAAAATAGTAGTTTTATAAATATTTACAATGGTAGCAAGTCGCAAACCTGCATATTTACTGCAATTGTTTTTTACTTTCAACCATCTATACCATACCTTTTTATGAACATTGCCCGCGTGTTTAACAAATGTTAATTTCCGATCAACAGTTAGGCCTAATATTTTGCTGTCTTCAACAAACAATATTTCATTGTTACTAATTTTTAAATTGTCTGGCTTGTTATTTTCATCCCATGCCCCTACTAGCAATGCTTCTGTCTTACCAGGTAACGTATTTATCTTTAAACGCCATTTCTGGCACCATTTGTGAAGCACATCACAACAGCTTTGTGCAATTGTAACACAAGTTTGCGGGTCTGTATTTGACACATGCAAAGATCCATCATCAACATACTTGTACTTTTTAACAGAGTCATGCATATTATAAAACATATCTGCAATGAAAAATATAAACAGTATTGGGGCTATAACTGACCCCTGTGGGAGTCCTAAATTGCATCGATATTGATCGGACATATAATCATTTATCTTTATGCAGATATTGCGATTTTGTAATATATATGCTATAAGGCGTAGCATAGACCCTCGTACATTTGCACAAATAAGTTTAAATAATAAACCTTCAACCCAAACACTGTCGAACGCTTTTTCGTAATCACAGCAAATTGTTATACCGTATGCATTATTCAAAATGTCGTCTTCCATATCAGTAACTAATCTGGTTAAATAACGTACTGTATTTTTGCCTTTTATGAAGCCTTCTTGCTCTGTATCAATGCAGTTTAACTGAAAGAAATGATTTTTAAGTCTATTTGATATTAAACGCTCAACAAGTTTACCTACATACGAAGAAATGGTTATTGGACGATAATTACTGGCATTTGAATAATCGATTTTGTTAGGTTTTTTAGTGGAATTACTTTCGTGCACGTCCAAGGCCATAATTGATTTTCTAAGCACATATTTGCGATACGTAATACAATATTTTTTGCTACTGGCCCAAAATGTTTTATCATTTTTGGGTGAAACCCATCGGAGTCAAGCGACTTGCCTTCAGTTCGCACTTCACTTACTGCATTTTCTAATTCTTGTAAATTAAACCAGTTATTTAGACAAAAATTTTCGTTTTGTTCCCAGTCCATAACTGATAATGAGCGTTCAATGTGATTTTTCTAGTTTTCATCAAATTCTTCCGCGTTCATGTGTTCCCCACTAAAAAAAGTCTTATATAATAAATCAGCACTATCCGAGGCCGAGACTACAGGTGAGCCATTACTAATTAATATATCAACACTATTATTATTATTGCTATTTACACCTTTAAAAATTTGTTTATATGTTTTCCAGAAGATGGCACCTTTTTCTACATTTAGTTTTTCTGTCTTGCTCTGTAGCCATCTATTCATAGCACTACTAAGTTCACTATCAAAGTTTTCTTTGTCAGTAATATAGATGAGTTTATTTTCGTAGCTTGAGTGTCTTTTGAACTTCTTCCTGCTGAGTCGAACAAGTCTTGATAACCGTGATAGCTCTGCAGTCCAGAACGGTTTACTGTGAGCACAGATAACTTTACGTTTTAGAGCCAACATATTACTTTCGGCAATAGTTTCTCTAAACCAGTGCCACATACTAATGACGTCATTGGATAATAACAAGTTATTGAAGACTACGTCGTTTGCCATCAAGCGCTCGTCTAAGTTACGTGACCATTCTGTCCAATTGCTACCCTTAATGTCGAACACATGTTTCTTTTCTGCCAAATTTGCTTGCGACGTATTAAAGCTGGATATCACAGGATAATGTCCCATTAAGGGGGCGCCACTAAACAACTCGACCTCACAGTCCACATATTGATTTAACACTATATTTGCCATTTTATCAGTTGAAATTATTAAATCGATTGTACTTGCACCAGTACTGGAGCTAAAAGTGCTCGACGATGGAGCAAAAAAAGTTACTTTGCTGTTATTTGCACAAATGAAATCTTTGAGCACTTTGCCATTCGCATTATCTGAAGTATCCCACAAAAAACAACGTGCGTTAAAGTCTCCAGTAGCTACAAGAGAGACAGAGAGAGACACAGAGAGACACAGAGAGACAGAGAAAGACACAGAGAGACAGAGACACACAGAGAGACAGAGGGAGAGACAGAGAGAGACACACACAGAGAGAGAGACACAGATAGAGACAGAGAGAGACACAGAGAGGCAGAGAGAGACAGAGAGAGACACAGAGAGACAGAGAGAGAGACAGAGAGAGAGAGAGAGAGAGAGAGAGAGAGAGAGAGACAGAGACAGAGAGAGAGAGAGAGAGAGAGAGAGAGAGAGAGAGAGAGAGAGAGAGAGAGAGAGAGAGAGAGAGAGAGAGAGGGAGAGAGAGAGAGAGAGAGAGAGAGAGGGAGGGAGGGGGAGGGAAGAGAGAGAGAGAGAGAGAGAGAGAGAGAGAGAGAGAGAGAGAGAGAGAGACAGAGAGAGACAGAGAGAGACACAGAGAGACACAGAGAGACAGAGAGAGACACAGAGAGACACAGAGAGATAGAGAGAGACACAGAGAGACAGAGAGAGAGACACAGAGAGAGAGAGAGAGAGATAGAGAGAGACACAGAGAGACATAGAGAGAGACAGAAAGACAGAGAGAGACACAGATAGAGACACAGAGAGACACAGAGAAACAGAGAGAAAGACAGACAGAGACAGAGTGAGACACAGAGAGACAGAGAGTGACACAGAGAGGCAGAGAGAGACACGGAGACACAGATAGAGAGGCAGAGAGAGACACAGAGAGACAGAGAGAGAGAGAGAGACACACAAAGAGACAGAGAGACAGAGACAGAGAGGCAGAGAGAGACACAGGGAGCCAGAGAGAGACACAGAAAGACAGAGAGAGACACAGAGAGACAGAGAGACAGAGAGAGACACAGAGAAACAGAGAGAAAGACAGACAGAGACAGAGTGAGACACAGAGAGACAGGGAGAGACAGAGAGTGACACAGAGAGGCGGAGAGACAGAGAGAGACACAGAGAGCAGGCGAGAGACACAGAGAGACAGAGACAGGGAGAGACAGAGAGAGACAAAGAGAGAGACACAGAGAGACATAGAGAGACACAGAGAGACAGAAAGAGACACAGAGAGAGAGAGACACAGAGAGACAGAAACGGTAATTTATCGTTTCTTTTTGAAATTTTCATTTTTTTTATTCAGAATTATGAATAATTCGTTCTAATTTTTTTCCGATTTAGGTCACATTCAAGATCGAATCTCGTCAATTTATGGACGAGCTGGCCAAAATTTTATTAATGATCTAAGTATGCCTGGTCAAGCTGTAAATAAACATATATTAATTATACTTCAAATACCCGCCCCAGTGGAGTTATGAGAATTTTAAAACAGGGTGTCATTCAGACTGTAGCAGACACGCATCTTTCATGAGCTCATGATACCTACTGAAAGAGAATCTCAATTCATCAAACTCAATGTGGCAATAGGGCAAGACCCCTACTATATATATCACCCAGCAACTAGTCCTGGATCATTCATTTACTGCCTGTAATGATGTGACAAATATAGGTCATTTTTTTACGTCAAAATGGCCAAAATCCGAAAAAAATCAAAATGGCGGCGTATCTCCGAAACGGCTCATATTTGATATCTAATATTTTGGCTGTGGGGTACATCTGAGGGGATCATCCAACCCTGTGAATATGAACAAAATTGATTTGTCACCTTCCACTATTTTTTTTACTTTTGCATGGTTTTCTCGCGGAATGACTCTTAAGTGGCATAAATCCTACATAGAGCAATGGAGTTTGTTTTATGTAACAATGCCGCATATTTTGTATCACGTAATACGTATGTTTTGAGCTGTGAAACAGGCAAAGGAGGCACCCGGGGCACCAGGTGCTGGGTGTGCTTAGGGCACCAACACACCTAAATCCGGGGCCCTGAAAGAATATCTTTGTAATTTAAGAATGCAAAATAATAAAACCCCTGCCTAAACAATAGAGGACTATTAACAGAGCTCATTGACAAAGTGAGTAGAAATGTAGGTCTACTATAAGTATCACCAACATTTTTTTTATTTTGAAATGATAAGTATAACAAGAAGATTCTGTATTGCTGAATCTACGTTGCACATTATTAATAAGTAAAAACAATACATATGATTAAAAAAATAGCAACAGAAACTATAGAAACGTTTTTTTTTGTTTTAACTGGATCAGAGTTGACAGTTAAAGTAAGGTAGTAAGGTAGATTAGATTTGGAAAACTAAGAATTGTCTTTGTTAGATGTTTCCAACAGTTGGGTAACTACAGATTGCCTCAAAGCCTCACAAAATAAAAAGTATTAAAAATAGAAGAAAAAGAAGATTCAGTAGTGTAGATTAGATTTGGAAAAATAAAGATTTTCTTTATTAGGTGTTAGTAAATAATAATCCGCAGCCTATTTTTGCTCATATGACCTCTATCTTGGCATGCCAAAAATATGAGAATGATTTTAATTTCCTTTACCAAGATAGTGGGTAAGGCAGATCTGAGTAGTTACTGTAGATACTAATACTTGTAAGTGCAAGAAAAATTTTGTAGAATTACTGAAGAAAAAGTAGGTGAAAATAACAGCCAGCACTCATTTAAGCAAAGACGTGGCTTTTATTCAGACACAACATTTGCAACATTTGGACCAGTTATGGCCATGTTTATGCAGCATTGCAATTAGGTGGATTGTTACATGAACAAGGGTAGTTGAAGTTAAAAGTAGATGAGAAAAAAGATATTCCAAACACTGACTCAAATGTTTTTTTTCCAGATGTCCTACTTTGCCGAGATGACATTGATGGTCCAGGTATGTTAGGTAAATATTCTTATATTAATTTCAGTTAAACTAGCAAAGTGGTTCTGATGATATCAAAATAAAATGCCTCTTTAAAGTCCACATTCTGATAATGTCAAAGTAAAGTGCCACCAGTCTAAACATTTTTCTATGGAATGTTGAAGCTACTTTTGCTCTTTTTTTAAGAAAATGAAATAAGGTATCCATCAGCTCAACTTCATAAGGAATGGTCCTGCTTCCTTCTATGTTTCCATCATCATATTAGGTGCTTCTGTTATGCAACATAATTTGATTCCATGTTTCCATCTACTGCCACATGCCAAGAATTCACATTATTTAAGTCAAGTGGAGTATTTAATAAGTCTTTCTTCAGAACATCTAAATATGTGATCAGCAGTCCTTCTCTTGGTTTCATCCCAAGTATTAGTGCTTGATGCAATGTTGTAGGAAATGAAGAATCCTATGGTAATGTAATGATATGTCCAATCCATCTAAGCCGGCGCTTCTCTATGACCATGTTTCCGTACTGTTTCGTACGTTATAAATATAAGCTGTCACAATTTTTCAAAAGTTTTACCGAGAGTAGAAGTAATTGTAACTGGATGCGAATCATCCAGTGATTGTTACTTTTTTTGTTTGAGGATAAGCATGCTGCCTTCTTGCTGGGATTTGTTCTTTCACAGAGGCATTATAAATGTCTGTGAGGGGAAATATCTGGAAAACTCGTTTTAAAGAGTAGTTAGGAGATCCCTAAGCAAAGAAGGTTTTTGAAGGGCTAAATGGTGTGATATGGGTTACAGAAGGCAGAAGATGGTTAGTACAATCTAACAATGGTTGCTGTTTGCCACATCAGTAAAAACGTAATTTGGTTTACTGTTTGCAGCTTGTTTATTAACCGGATAAAAACATTTTGAGCTCACAATTACCAGTAAGTTTTAAAATAGCGTTGTACCATTGTTTACATTTACAGATAGTATTGTCACAGGCTTTCAGGTAGTAATATGTTTATGGCAGAGGAGATTTCCCCTTGTACACTTCACTATTTCTAAGTTTATGAGTAATGCTGTCTTGTCATTTAACTTTTTTATGAGCAGTTCGTCATATTGTCAGTTAATAATCACCACTGTAGTAGGCTTACTAGTGGTGATAGTTGTGACAAGACTGGAATTTAAGATGTAATTAGATGTAACCTATATCATACCTCAAGACTAGTCTTGGCAGTATACCAGGTGACAGAAGTAGCCACTCAGAAACAATTTTCCTGGTAACCATCAATCTATTTACTGCATAGGCTGGGTGTTACTTAAATTCATAGTTAAGCATGTCACTTTCCCTTCAAGGAGGTTTCCAGATGCGTTGGCTGGTGGCTCCATCTTTACAAAAAATAATGAGAATTCCATAACTAGTTTTTCATTCCTCTTTTTATTTGATTGCATGTCATCGAGATTCTCATTTAATGGAAGAATGTCAATAACAATAAACCCATATAAATAATATGTTTTTGATTGTCAGTCAGTAGACTAAGAGTTAGGGTCGTCTTAAGGCAGGGGTGCACACTGGGCAGTTTCCCAAGGCTCATTTCTAAAGGCCTAATACTGATGTGTTGTTTGTGTGAGATCTCTTGATAGAATGGATAACTACTTGACTACTCACTGAAATACAGCATCGAATAGCAGTCAAACGTACTGATGACTCGCGTTTTGTAAGCCATTAAAGTTAGATAGCCTAGTATGTCCCCTTTCCCCTGCTGTGCTAAAAGTGTTTTTAATGGTTGAAGGAAAACAGGATGATTCTTCGTACCTAACCCATTTTGATATATGGTATAATATATACAAATAATTATTTGTAATAATAATAATAATAATGTAATTATAATAATTTATCACAGAGTGTTTGTAATAATAAAATAATATGTTAAAAACTTATTTAATGGTGGACAAGCCTAACTGGTGATGACAGCACAATTGAACATAATTTTCAACAGCACAAACATTCCACGAGCTTGTCGCATATGTTTGCGAAAATTAAAATTAAACCGTGGTGCTACTTAAAAAATGTGATGCACAAAAACTCCTGTTTTGAGTTTAGAATACAGCACCTGTTTTTGTGTAAAGCATTTCTTAGATGCAGGCGCTATTGTCCATCTAACTAGCGAATGGCAAAATGCAGATAACAGAGAAGAACTAACTGTACTCTGAACATGAAATTGCATTTCTGTTGTAAAAAATTGTTTCATTTAAGTCATTCTTGAAAAAACAGTGGGTTCCCTTTATAAGGTATATTGTTTTGAGCTATAGTCTAAGATTGGACCCAGTTTTCCTTTAAATGTACTTCATAGTTGTTGAGATTGAATCTTTCAGTTTTTTCTCTTTATAACTCTACATATTTAATAAGAATGTAATTTGTCAATGCTTCTGGTTACTGAGGTATTTGTGTTTAAAACTGGCACTTTCACCTGAAAGCAAAAGTGGTCTGAAAGAGTAACACATCTGTGTTTTTTGCAATCCGAAATTTCTTGTCACATTGACATTTCACACATAACATAATAAGCTACAGTTAGGCATATTATTAATTCATAATACAAATTAATAAAAGAGTCCTAAGTTGAAAATAAGACAGACGAAAATGAATTTAAAATCCATTCTCTCGATTATTATTCACTTTATTCCTCATTAAAATGCATTGACATATATTTTAAAATCAGAAAGCCAGAAGTCATTTGCACACATATAGAATTAAATTATTTAAAAATTTGAAATCTAATCTAACACTAAAATCTAAAATCTTAAAGGATCATAATTAAAAGGTTTGAAAATATTAACTTGAGATTCACAAGCAGGATAATACATTTAGCTTGGATGTTGAATTGTTTTCCAAATATTTACATGCAACAGATACAAATGTCATGTGAAATCTATCTTTCTATTCTGCATTTAAAGCTTTCTTATTATTATGCAGATTTAGCACATTAAAAAGTTTTGAATTTTTTTAATGAGAATGATGGTGCAGGTGGGAGGGTTTTTTAACTTGCAAACTATCTGTGTTACTGAATTTCTTATACGACTAGTAAATGAAAGAGTATACTATAGTAATAAGTAAACAATGTTATTTGTTTAATAAGGTTTTTAATAATAATAATCTTTAATGATTTTGTAACACAGAATTTTTATCAAAAATGTAAAATGAAACGTGCAGTCTTTTTTCAAAATGGAATTTGAAAAAATAGATACGTAGAAAATAACAGAGGCATGAAAAAGTTAAATACTGAATTTATATAAATAAGTCATATGTACATTATTTGGAAATTTACAAGTAATAGACGTGTGATTATCATCATTGTAAAGAATTCAAAACTATCCTTGATAGTTGGATATAATGAAATAGGCACAGTAAAATATACTATGAGTACTGTAACATAGAAGTAATTCTTAATGACAAAAATTACCTATTAATCATGGATATTAAATATGCATATTAATTATGCATACAGCATTAATTTTTTAATTACTTATTATCTTGCAGCCGTGAAGCTAATTAAGTGCTTATTGTTTCATTTTTATTGTACTGTATCTTCAATTTATTGGACCTATTCAGTTTCTCATAATCATGATAACATAATTTTATCAAATTTATAATTTCATAATTCAAAGTAACAAATGAACTATGAACTGTGAACTCTGAATTTTATTTCACACATCAAAAAATACAATATCAAGCATATCAGTAAATTTAAAATAAAATAATTTGAGTAGTGCGAGGTCAATGTACCATACGGTCATTAGCACACTCACCTTACTTAAATGAAAAAATGATTATAATTATGCATGCTTCTGTAGATAACTTGACAATATAAATAAGGATGTAAATAATGAAGCAGTAATAATTACATGTTTATATGATAATGTATATCGTTAATTGCACAGAAGAGTACCATAATGATCCTTTAAAGCTGTCTGTTAGTATGGAGAACTTTATAATATTCAAAATCAATATACAGAGTAAGTATATATTCGTACATACATACTTATATACATACATACACATGTGCACACATACATATACACATACGTATATACGTACACTCATGCAGACGTGTATATAAACACACACACACGCATGCATACATACACATATGTATGCATGCAATCATACTTACATATTTCTTACTTGTATATACAATTATATGCATATGCACATATGTGTACCCATATGTAAGTGGGGGAGAAGAGATTAAATTATATATATATACTTGTAGTAATAACTAAAATTGTATATAACATTTAAATGCAACTGATTGTAGTAATGTAGCCATCATAACCATTAAAGATGGGCTATGGGGGGGGGTGGCAAATTATATGAATATAAGTGATTCATTAGCAAAATGAATGCTACATTTATACATTCAAAATTTTTTGCATAATGTGGAAAATAATGTTGATTATACGTGGGCAAAGAGAGGTTATATTATAAGTCGTTATAACCACATTATTTTGTTAAATATGGCTATTAGGAACAATCGTAACAGCAATCGCAATACCATAATATGCATATAATATTATGAATAATGAAGGGAGAGGGGCATTCATTGGCAAAGAGTAATTCTTAATCAAATTTAAATCTAAAATAATATATTCGATTGTACTATGTGAAAGATAATGTTCCTTTGCTCTCATAAATTAATTGGTCAACTAATCAAGCAAATACTCTGCTGGTTATAAGCTAAGAGCATTCAAGGGCTATTTTCCAGTGGAAACAGATACAGATATAGGCTGCGATGAATGAATAATTTCATTTTAATTGATTTATACCTTTATTAATAAAAGTAACAAAAGTCGTAAAGATACTTATTAGTAAAAAAACACTAGTGCAAAAAGACACACGTACAGAAAAAAATACTTGGTCTTCTACGCCAATGAATATTTACTAATTAAAAATACCCTATATTGTTTGATAGCTATTTTTAAAGAAGAAGAAGAAATAATTGTCTCGGGCACACTATTCAAAATTCAATGACAAAGTAAAAGTCGGTTAGTTTATCGCTTTTGTTACAAAGGCCTTTTTTAATCTTTTTTGTTTAATGTGTAACTGGCACAGCGTAGTCTTAATTATTTACAATAGCCTAAAAATTGAATGAAAACGAGAATAACTGCAATAATTTTAGGTAATTCTCTTCTCTTCACTTAACTAGGGTGTCATGAAAGATGACTGTTAGCTTTGATTTTAATTGTATTGATTTTCTCAATGATCACCACTTCCATGCAATTTCAATAAGTATCACAGGATCTGTAGTAAATACTGTAATGATATGCTTGATCTGTCTGCCATCACGCATTGCTAAATTTCTTGCCGGTGTCCAGCTCCTTGTAAAACAGTTTGCCAAACTAATGGACGCGTAAATGTAATAAGAGATTGTGCTTGCTTTGAGCGTGTTCCTAGAGCCATATAAGGTAAAGCGAGCTCGTTTCACAAAGGCCCAGTGCTTGTCAATGTGTAATTATGCCCGTGAGGCGTTGCGTTTTAGCGAAAACCAACTTTTCTGGAGAAAGACGCGTCTATGTTAAATGTTATACCAGGTGTTACTGGCCATTGTGAAGGCCTGTGAACCGGTGCGATATTTCTTGTTCTCGACCATTTTATAGAAATGACCTTGCAAAAATTGAAAATTGTGACATTTTGATATTTTATGGCTATTTTTGCAAAAGGACGTATATTTAAGTACTATATGGACCGTTGAATATGATGGTTGGTCTGGTGTGCAAGTTTTCATTCTTATTTGCGATGGTTAGGTACGACAACTCGTTGGCCGCTACAAAAGGCTATTACTGTGTATCTGCTAACACTTACTGAAAATATCACAGCTTCTATGTACATTTCAGTATGTTGTACATATACCCCTGTTCTCGCGACATTTATTTATTCGAAAAGGTTAATCGGAGTTACCATCAATATCTCGGACTGTGCAGTCATGGCAACGGATTTGCAGTTATTACGAAGAGGCTGTAATTGATGCTTGGCCGCTACTGCGTCATAGCGAGCGGCTGGCTTCTAGTGGAGGTATTACTGGAAAGAAGCGCCATGTTGTTTACATTACATTTGCACTTGTGATGCGTACGTTTTTCATGTTGCTCGGCATTAAATCAGTATTTTCATTGTTTGTGTAATGTCTAGTACAAGGACTTGGTATTGTTGGTTTGTATTGATCGGTGGTTGAGTAAGTGTGTGTTACTGTGCTCTGCTCTTGTCATTTTGTGAGGTAAGCATGGCTTCTTCCATATAATTTTGCTTTTATGTGTCAGATTCGATGCTTCATGATTGACGACGCACATCCATTTTTCCAACACGACGCTTTCCCTATCCGCTCCACAGGAATAATATAATGAGCTTTATTACTAAATGTTTTAAACTTTATATTGGTTATAATACATGACGTGTCATTTCTAATATGTGCATCGATGTGCAGAACAATGCCAAGTAGAAGCTGTAGTCTAATTGTTGAGGCTAACTTGTCAATTAGAGCTTTGTTTGTTATTGGGCTATGATTACCTATTATTAAGAGCTTTTTTGCAAAATTATTAGTGTTAATCCTCCAAAAGAGGAGCTGTTGAGGAGAGAAAATATTAGAGATTAATAACAATTAGTTTCTATCTGTACTGCACCAGAAAGCAGGATTATAACATCCCTAAATGACTAGTGGGCTGTGATTTCCATTTCCGTACTGTCACTTAAACCATTGTGATAATCTTGAGAAACGTTTCTCATTAATTTACATTTGCACTTGATGTTAAACTGATGGTGAATTTGTCAACTTACTACTCTTAGTATCATAACGGTTTTACCCATTTTATAAATTCGTACTGGAAATTTCATTACAGTCATTTGAAGACTTGCAACTATTCATATATTTCATTGAAATGTGGTAATTTCCATATATGGGAAAACAAAACAATTTTGCTGAAAATCGCTATTTGCCATCTTTGTTAGTTTTACACAGCAGTTGACACAAATGAGTTCAATATGTTTAATTGCAAAATACCAGTCAAAATGCCAGTTCAATTTAGAAATTTATCACTTTAATTCTAATAGATATACGTAAAATTAAGTACTATCAATTTTTTTTTAATCTGTCTCCATAGTATTCTCAAATATTGCATGTGTATATTGTTTACAGTAACACTTAACTTATTCATCAAATTAAAACAGTGTTACATTCAGCCAAATTATTGGGAGTCGACTAAAATTGCACTGATACGCGATGGTATTTGGCTGTAACCTTACTACATCATATTGGAATATAATTGCAGGATTAGTCAGAAATGGTGAAAATAGACTTGATTACATATTTATGTTTGCATTTCATAATGAACATAAGTAATTAGTTATTTTATAAGTGGACACTGCAGGTTATTATTGTTTAGACTACTTGCTATGACTGAGTTTCCGACTGTAGCTCATTATTGATTGTTTTCCCATCCACTGTGAATCATGGTCGTATCCTAGCAAATTCTTGGAAACCGGAAGTCCGGAATCCATCTTTAACTTCTTTTTATTCATGTGTATTTAAGCTTGTACAGTAAATGATAAAACATCATAAATTAAAAAAATTGTTGCCATCAGTATTCTTTATATGGTCTGAACAGTTTCTTACAGTTAATAAGCATTAGTAAACAATTGGTAAGTAATGGCTGCCTCATGAACCTTCAAGCATATAAAAGTTTCTGATGTTTTTGCACCATATATGTATATGTCCCGTGATTCATGTTCACTAGTGATTGTTATTCACAATGTGTAAGCATTATGTGCTTACATAGTGAAATTGTAGCAAATTTTGGTGATGCTGGAGTAGACATTACTTGTTTAGCTATCATTTGATAATGTAATTGTCTTTAGGTTTATATAGAAATAAAAGTACTTTAGCGCCCATTTCTATTTTAGATCTTGCAGGGCAATTTGTTTAATAATGTACATATTTATAAGCTGAACTAATAATCAACAGTTACTATAAACTGAAATAATAACATTTTCAGATTCGGCAGGATTTGATTATAGGTTAGATATCAGATATTCCCTGGAATGAATGATTAGAACTCAGTAAATATCAATGTTATGATAGTAAAAATGTCATATTTCAAGTAGACCTAAATGAGATTCATCCACAATGTCCTACTGGATGGAAACCTGAGTGACGGGACACTGATAGGCACGTATCGTGAAACATTAACACCTGATTAAAATCATGATCTGCTTTTAACACTCAAAAACAAAACACAGAAATTTTTGTATTCCATTACTCAAAAAATTTTGTCTATTAGAAGATTAACCTTGAGAAAAAGCCTACAGATTACAAGTGTAATAAGTAAAAGGTTTGTTTGTCTACTAACATTCAGTGAGCATTATAGAAGATGTCACCACCTTGTGGTGTAAGTATTAATGTTATTGTATGATAGTACAAACTCACAATTAATTGAATTTTAATACCACATTTGAAAACAGCAAGTGTGAAAAACTTGAGATGCACCCTGGGTTTGAACTAGAGACCTTCTGTTTACTAGGCAGATGCCTTGACCAGTAGGCAAAGGTAGTGCCTTGTAAGCAGAAGGTCCCTAGTTCGAACTTCAAACCCAGGCTGCATCACTGCATTTTCACACGTCCTGTCTTCCAAGTTTGTATCAAAATTTAATGAATTGTGAGTTTGTGCCATCATTAACAATAATATTGACATTAACATTATAAAAATTAATGAACGGTATTGCACTTAATGCATTATTGCATGTTTGAAGGCTATTTCTTACAATTTTTTATGTTTTAAGGTAGCTCTCTGACTGCATGCAGGAAACATAAAAATGAGGTCTATTCGAATATTGTCCTACGATGGCGCTGCACTACATGTTGTTCTTTGAAGAACTTATTTATAATTAAATAGTAAATGTTTATGAAAAATGCTATGAAAGTCTTGTGTGATATACTTGCTGCAATATAACTAGATGCTTCTTAATTTAGAAAAGAGGTTACATCCAGTTAATATAATAGATGGGTTTACATAAGTTTACTGAGAAGTCAAATTGCAGTTCACAACTGAAATTTTTCAGAGTATTTTTCATAATCATTCACCAAGTTAACTTACTTTATTTATTCTCTTATCGGAATGTAGTTACAGTATAAATTTTTAGTATTTTACTTCATAGAATGTTGTTCTTTCTAAACATGTTTTAAATTACTCCCAACTCTAACAGTTTTTTTACATTATTTTTTGAAATATGTTGGTTTTTATTTAAAGGGGATAGTAGTGATTTGACTATAGAAGATGGACAAGATGATGAAATACTCTCCCCATTGGCTAGTCTTCAGAGATATGCTGAGAGCGACAACATTTTTAATAGGTAAGTTACATAAAGTTCTAGTAAAAACCGGAACTGATGCAGATGATTGCAGATTGTTAAAACAGGTAAAGGTGCTAAAATACTTGGATTTATCATCTTCATTCTAATCCAGATCCATTCACAGTTTTTTTGTGTGAGTTTCCTATTGTTGTATTAGCAGCAATGCTGCTGTATGAAACATGAAATTTAAATTCCTACGATGACCGTTAGGCACAGCCACTTTGATGGTAAGTGTTTTGAAACCAGTTTAGTTATCTAACGTATAATTGTGTAAAATTTGAATTGTCAATCAGAGCATTCATAGCACACATTTCACTTACTAAACAAAAGTATAAATTACTTTGTCTTGTCAGTAAAATTAAAAATACGTTTTTGGTGAGTCTGTGGTGCACCCTGGGAAGGTGAGTCAGCAACATTTTACCAGTTGGCATGAACATTTTAAATTACCAAGAATTCACTTTTACAGTTACATAAGTGTAGTTCAAGTAGGTAAGCATACAGGGGCGTCGTGCACCCAAAAAAATTGGGTGGGCCCGACTATAATGGCGGATTTTAACTGTTTAAATTTGAATTTTAAATTTTGAAAATTTAATTTTTAAAAAAAAATAAACAGTATTTTGCGTGCAAGAAAAACGATTTATTTAACATGGCATTTAACTTAAAGCTATAGCAACGGAAACTTAATTAAAATTAAATTAAAATTTAATTAAGTATTTATCAGCAGTAAGGAATCCGACGCAGAACCAACAACGCAGAGCATCAATATCCTTTACGTATTCCAACTAGGACCTATCGTTGAACCACTGACCCTGAAATGATCTCGATTTTCCTCCCATTTTGGTCTTTGGGTATGCATCCACTACGTTCCGCAATGGCCTGCGATGGATGTACTCATCCTTTTGGATTCGTTCTGTTGGAATCGACGTTACAGTAGATACAGACGCCGTAGAACCTGTGTCGGGAACACGGTTGGACTTGAAAGATGAAGTCAGATTGGACTGCCTTGACATCGTTTAAGAAATATAGCTAAAATCGCAGCGAAAACTAGCAAAGATTTTCCTAGCAGCAGAAAAATGATGAAATGTGCTCAAAATCACGCCCTTTTATGCAGCAAACTCGTGGGAAAGAGTCACTAAGGAGTAGCAAAGAGTCGGTATTGTCCAATCAGGAGGTGGCTGAGCCGTGGCTCATCAATTGGTATCTCCCAAACCGACTCTCTGCTACCAGGCTAGCTCGACAAACTGACTCTCTGGTACTAGGCTAGCTCAACATGACTTCAACGTTTGCATTGTTTTTGCTCTATTATTTCACTTATTCTCTATTATAACACACTGCTGAACGAAGCTCGAGTGCTAACTGAGCCGTTTTGTTAACTAACAGTCTTTTGTGCAAAGACGCTAATGCTACTAAACGAGCTGCTTTGTTAACTATTCCTGCCTGCCTCCTGAATAGATAGATTACATGCAAACAAATTAACTACATCCTGACTTTCAGGTAACTCATGCTCATACTGTTCGCATTTATGGAGCGCTGGCCGCGTGTCAAAAAGTCGGAAATAAATTTGCTTACCGGTCTCATTACGAGCCGCTGACGCCCTTCAAATTTTTTTACATTTTTACAATTTTTGACATTTCTAAAAAAATTGGGGGGGGGGCCGGGCCCCCCCCCCGGGCCCCTATGGCACGACGCCACTGTAAGCATAATGCTAAATAATATAACTTTGTGTGGAAGGTTATTTGGGACATACCTTAAAATTGCCTTTTCCCCTTTAACTAGTATTTTTACTGAACAGACTACAACATTTTGGTATAAAGTTTTAAGTTCGAAAGATAGAGAGATGTGCCTAAGTGAGATGATCAATATTTACTAATTTTACTATCTTAAAACAAAGATTGAAATGAACTTATCTTGAAAGTGTCGGTTCCTACAAATAATACTATGTCCAATCCAAGTTCATTCTGCTCACTTCTGTTTATCCATAATGATTTTGCATTAATAATTGTTATATGGTTGATTAGCTGAGTAAACAAGTTTGCTGTTGTCTGTCAGCTAAAGGAAAGTAGCCTATTTAGTTGAATAGTACAAAATTTACAGCCACTTGCTGAGAGCCCATGTAGCTGTTTGTTTCTTTTCAGCTGCTTGCATCAAGCGTCCCTTAACAGGACTCCAGAGTGTTTCATATACAACCCTATTATATATATGTATATATATATATATAATTCATATATATATATATACCAAATTTGAATTTTTGAATTGCTGGTGGTTTCATGTGCTTGTACAAATGAGTCAATTCTAGTCAGAAATCTGGAGGGTAATAGATGGCTGTAGTGCTTAAGTATTCAGAGGTTTAAATTGCAGTCTTGAGGTCTGGGCATCTGGTATATGGGGAGAGTTTCATTTTGCTTCTAAAGTATCCAAAACTTTTAGAGGTAGGACTTTCAGCGACATGAATGTTAAGTAATAATGTCATTAGCAGCATGTCTCGTGATCATTGTTGACAGAAAAAATTGCGTGCAAGAAAACGTGATATGTAGTAGGACTACGATGACTTATGGACTGCATCGTGTCATTCACCAAAGCCTGCAATAGCTACAAGATTTACCTGCAAGAAGAACCAATTACAGATTCTGTAGTAAGTCTGGATCCAAGATGGTCTTTCATGGTCCTCATTGTCAAATGCTTTTACAAGTACATCACTAAGACCCTTTTGTTCGTTTTTCTGTATGTTGTTAATGGCTGGTGAGGTTATGAAGACACCCCCTAATGCATTCTACTTTGTCTTTTTTCCATAATCGATATTGTAGATTGTAATTGATGTTATGTCAATCTTGATGATTTTTCAGGTGACTGTTCCATGTCTTTAGCATTGATATGGATGTTTATGATATATGTATGGGTTTTAGTTTTGTGGGTTATTGTTTTATGCCTTAACCATCCTTGAAGAGGTAAAACTAAGGTAACTTTTGCTGTCTATGTAGGTAATTCTCTAAGGAAGTCTGCTAGGTAATTCTCTAAAGAAATCTGTTAATTTTTCGGTAAGGGCTTAAATTCAAAGGTAAGGTAAGGTAAGCTTAAATTCAAACTGAATTAAGATGTTTGCCTTCTGCATGTCATCTGTTTACATTTTCTTCTTAAACATTTTTCATTGGTGAAGCTGTTGCTACAAATATATATAAACAATCTAGTATTAATGTTTGTGTTTTGGTTATGATCTTTATTTCATGGTGTTAATAATACTGGTGTGGTTATCCCACTGGCAGAAATAGCAAGATGGTTTTTTTCTTACCTGTTCATTTTGTATCATCGAGCTTTGCGTGATCTCTGAGCTGATCCTGACCTCAGCTGGGTTCTGCTGCATTCTGTTAATATTTATTAGGTATAATGCAATGATGTGACCACTCAAGAGCAAGTATATTGTGTAATCTTCTGTAATAGATAATCTGTAATGTTGTAACTGTTTTGTGTGATTTTTGTGGTCTGGTCATTAATTATAATTAAACTTGCAGGCTACTCAGGAAAATCTAAATTTTGCCTTTTTATTCATCCTTTTCTGTTGTGATCTTTTGCCCTTTTATGACCTAGGGTCACCAGACTCTCTTCATGTTCATTTGCTGTGTTTTAATCAGCTGTTATAGAGATACCTTGTAACCTTAAAATTCATTACTTTATTATCCTGTATTTATCCTGATTTATCTGTAGAAGTATGCTTTTTTTATAGTCCCTAATCATGCGGAATTTTATGTAATTTTAGTTAACAGTTACAGCTTTAGTTAACAACAACAGCAACATGGAAAAATTTATTCTCAGGTACTGTTAGTGCAGTGCAAAATACAAACTTTTTTTACTAACACAATTTTCGACAAAGTAATCATTTTTAAATTTATGTATTCTGCTATAATTTTGGTTTTGAAGCCTTGCATTGCCATTATTTTTGCTTGTTGACATGAATCTGTCAATGGTTGGCAATGATTGGTAAATGTGTGCATCAAGACCTTGCTATATTTTCACTGTAGCTTTTGTTTTGAGGTTTTTGATTTTATTTCTTATTATGAATGCTGACATACTCTCATAGTAATCTCTAAATGGCCTGCCGTAACTTGCCAATGTATTATGTACCAAGCTTACCAGATTGAAATATTTAGTAATATCAAGTCTATGCACATATCATACATAACGCGTTTAGAGATTCTCATGATAATTTTTTATCTTTGTGTTGTTTGTCAGAAATGTGCCAAATACTTCTAAATATGTGCAGCTCAAAATGAGGTAGTATCAGTGACAGAAAATTCTGAATTACATATGGTTCTCTTTTAGAGGTTCTCCGTTCATTATAAAATTGTTTGATAATATGTTAATTAAACATTTACACAATTTTCTGCAATTAGTGATAAATAAAATTTTTAAGCTTAAATTTGAATATTTTGGCCATGGACAACAATAAGAGTTAAAATGCTATGTTTCATGGATTAACTGATTTGTGTTGGGGAAAACGAATTTTTAAAATTAAAATAACAACCATCACTCACTTAGACAAAGTCAAACAGCACAAACACACTAAATTGTAAACTTGCAGATCGTGTAGTATGATGACAAAGGACAGAAAAGAATAAAGTTATGTTACTCCAGCACAACTTATTCGCTGACGAAAATTTAGTATTTATTTTGTTTGCTTATTACAATGAGGATCTTTGTCACAATATTTTTATTAGATGGATTGTTGTGTGATTGTGACCATAACTGGTCGAAACATTGCAGATGATCTGATATTTGTGTTGGAATAAAAGTCATGATTAAATTATAAGAAAGATTCAAATAAATAAATTTTAGATTGTATTATCCCACGCATATATTTAAATAATTTTACAAATAACTTTTATTACAGTGTAAGGAGTCTGTATAAAAAATACAATTTGTATTAGTTTATATTATTGAAAATACTATACTGTCAAGTGCTATAGATTTTTGTTATATATTTATTAAAACTTAAGAAAATAAAAAATACACACTGTAATCTATGGATGTTTTATAAATGTTCACAATTAAGCTTTAAGTATCTGTATTTTTTTTACTTTTTGTGTGTTTATTTTCGTAAGTTTTAGCTAAAAATGTATATTATTAGTAGGAAATACAAGAAACAAAATATAACAACTATTAATAATTAAAGAATCAGTTATGTTTAAAGTGAAATTTGCTAATTTGAATTAATAGAAACCGACTCTTCTTGTGGTACGTTAATCTCGCTCTGACAAATAGTTACTGTAATTTTCTTATATTTTCATAGATTAGCATTTTAATAGGATAAAATGATATCCTAATATTTTAGTAGGATAGGATTACATCGTTGTAATGAATTGAAATTTTTTCAAATTTGATACAGTGTTTTCATTAATCTGAAAGCTTTAATTAAATTAAATAAAATAAATTACAAAACTCATCACAGTAGAATAACTGTGTTCAGTATTAAATTATGTATTCAGCTGAAATAGATCTACGCTCTGTAAAGGTGATTTAAAAAAGTTGTAATTTTTAATAATTGTATTTAAATATTGTTACCAATCTAAAAGTTCATGTAAGGTTAAACTTTACTATTTTTGCTTGTTCAACACATGATTATCAGTTTTGATGCCACTTCAAGTTTTCCTAAGTTTATTAGAGGCTTTAAAATAATACATTTAGTTTTAGATATGTTTAATGCAAATTTACTAAATTTAAGTAGGGTCAAGGTTTTTTTAGTTCCTTGTTAAGCATGTTTTTGCACCTAATTTTGTATTAATTTGAAGAATGCAAATTGAAAGTTTTATTATCAGTAACAAAGATTTGTGTGCATCAATGTGTATTATTTAATTAGAACTAATGTCATGATTTAAATACACGCAGTTCAATTTATTTTCATCCAGTGTTTATTTTCGTGCACTTCTGCAGTCGTATAATGATCACGTGACTAATTTACGGAATGCGTATTGGTCAGCATGCCTGGTGTGTTTTCGTAAATACGAATAGATAGTAATATTAGTTGCTTAAGTGCACTTTTTCTGATTTCTTTAATATTGCGCATTTTTGAAAGGTTTGCGTAGATTTAGGGAATGTTTCAAACATGGCACTTTTTCTTATGAAATGCCAACAACGGTATAACACGGTCAGTTTAACTAGGTATACATGCGTGAAGCAACCATGGTCCTTGAACCATGGGATGAGATGAGAACATGTCATCTATATACTGGCTAGATGTGGCAGTTACTAGAAGTAGGTCACATTCAACATGCAGACCGCTCCTGTACTACGGCTAGTGCTAGCTAATGTATAGTGCGTTATTACGACTTGGGTCTCTGCAACACTAAAAATAACAAGTATAAGATTACATACATTTCCTGGCCGAGGTAGTTTGGATGTGAGTGGCCGCGGGGTAATGGTGTTGTGTTAACATGGCAGTCTTTTGAAAGTACACAACTGCTAGTCAGTCGTATCGCAGGTACAGTGTCAGTAGAGCCCAGCGATAGTTGTCCAGCAGCATAAAGCATAAATTATTTTCATCGTAAAAATCACTGTGGTTACGACTATACTTGTATTGTCGACGTTTTTTCACTGGGATTTGACATATTATAATAAACTAGAGGTCTATCCTTCCTTGTCTTCGTTATGTGGTCGTTTTTCTACAATGGTTGCCTGGGTAAGTTGCTTTTGCTTTTTGCATGTCAAAATAAATAATTTATTTTGTAAGGCCTATAATTTCCCATTTTTTGAACTACGTAACCAAGGTCTTTTTTTCATATAAACATGTGCCACAGCGAGTTCAGTCGCATTGAATTATTAGTTATAAAACTATTTGTGTGGTATTAATGTAATTGAACTTGTCGTATTTGTGGTGTATTTATAGTTGTACGAGCTTTAAAAAATATAGTTTAGCTATACATATATCATTATAAGAAACGTTAATTGTTGGAATTTTGATTTATTATAAATGCTTTTTATTGTGTAATGTATTAGAAAGCTTAGATTGCAAGAGATATGGTTTAAAGAAGTGGTTAACAAATCTTCAAGCTGGTTCTAGTCCGTATCATGTTGATGTTGACTAACTGATATCAAAGGTGGTATTTAAATTAAAGATTGACATTTATTTTCAAGTTTTGGGTTAAAGCGTTGTTAGCCATGAAGTTAGTGAGCGCGCTGTATATAACTGTACAAAATCGGTTCGTCCCCATCATTCTTAGTCTTCCAAAGAGTTGCAGCGTGTGAATTCCTGGCTCCATTCACAGAGTCACATGGCACATGCTTCGTTCCGACTTGGTTTAAAATCTTAACTGACAGCAGGCGATCTCCTGCGCAGCGAATAAACGTTTCAGTTGGTGGTTGGAGCTTAGCTGATTTGAATGAGTTCAGGGTGGGTTATCATCGATTTGCCCGCCACTAAACGACGCAGCCCTTAGAGAAAGACTTATCACTTCTCGCTACTAAAATTAGAGAGGCATTTTCGACAAGCCTATTATGATATATGTCAATTATGGATAATAATAATTATTTAGTGCACATAAAGAGGTTAAACATGCGGCTAGTGAAAACACTTCAGACGTAGAAACACCCGCGTCAATTATAAAACATAATATAATGCAGAGTTTTGAAGTATTCTCATCAGCTGATTTTTTTCCTTTTTTTACAAAATGAAAATTTATTTTAAGTGAAAAAGTAAAAAGTTCTGGAAATATGCAAATTACAACATTACGGTCGGAAATGGCATTCCGATCGTAATTAACAGTTTAATTTTTGCAATAACTTAGAATGTACTGCAACAGTGTGAACGCAATGATAGGCTGTAGTAGAATAATTTAAAGCTATTTTAAAATAACCTGCTCGCTGACTTTACATAGTGGGCTCAATGTTACAAGCCGTTAAACTTCTCTTTTCGTAAAGTGGTTCT
Organism: Tubiluchus corallicola; assembly: GCA_030141605.1. Taxonomy (NCBI): domain Eukaryota; kingdom Metazoa; phylum Priapulida; class Priapulimorpha; order Priapulimorphida; family Tubiluchidae; genus Tubiluchus; species Tubiluchus corallicola. Next base: position 573,537 of record JAQGDQ010000063.1, read on the forward strand.
AAAATACTTGCCAAACTAGCATTTCTTGGCCTGAAAAAACTTGTTCAGGAAAAGAGTTATCATGTAGAGTAAGGCACGTACCTGTTTTTCTACTACCTGTGCACAGTACTTAGCTTTATAGATATGTAAAACTGTATCGTAAAATGCTAATTTCATTAAAAATGTGGTTTATTTACTGTTAATATCTACGTTGTACTAATTTGCAATGTAACACTTAACTGAGTAGTAATCGTTGTTCATTTTATTATAAGTGCAATAATCATCATTTGTCAGAATGTTTTTCTCCCTCTTGTTCGTGGTTTTGTATTACAATTAAGAACAAAATGTAGATATTACAACAATACTTACTGAAATTCGCAATTTATTTCTAGCTACATTAACAGAACTTTGAGATTCTACTTTTAGATAGAACAGTAAAATAACCAAACAATCACCAGTCTAATTGGTTTACAAATTAAAACTACTAACAACAAGGAGAGTGCCAACATTAATTAATTTTTTATTGCCAGAATTTTTATAAACCATTGTGGCTTATTTTACCAACTGTTACCAACTATTTTACCAACTTCAGAGTTTTCGACAGCTATTCTGCTTGTATATTTCTGCATTAAAGTTGTTTCTCTTCACACTAGTTTTATGTTAAGTATATTATAAGGTGATATATCTATATACATTATTCATTTTTCCTCGTGTAGCATTCTTTTATACACATCTTTACTTTTATGACAATGAAAGATATTTAATTTAAATAGATCATTTCGATTTTTAGTTTTCACCAATTAATAGAATTTTCCAGATTTTACATATTTTAATAAGTCATAACTGTGCTATGCCAGAATCATTTTTAATGTAATAAGAATTTGCTCAACGTTTTTATAGATGGAGTCTAAGTTTACTTGTACAATCAGTGCAGTTTCATTTAAGAAACTGAATTAATACAGCAGTCTGTAGCTTGACACACATCCTCGTACCTAGGTGGAAGTAGATAAGTTTTATAAACTTGATAAACTCTGACTTTTGGTGTTTTCAATGGTAAAACTTTGATGATATGCCAAATAAAAAATATCACAATGTTCTTTTGTATCGTTTTCACACGTGACTGTCATTTGCTTGTAAAATCTGGACGTCTCTGTCAATAGGACGCCTTATTAGTGAAAACTTCTCGTCCTATAATCCTTAGCTATAGTGGCTTAGTAGTCAGACAAATTGCCGTTTGGTCCATTACAACACTTTCCCTGCTCGATTATTGTACGACTTCTCATAGTTGTCGTTATTGCATGAAAATCGTCTAACTTCTATGAGTTTGAGCCACGGTGTGATGGCGTGCTTAACATTTCCTATGTTTTTGATATCGCGCTGGTTTAACCTTGTACAGACTTGCTTGGAAGTTAGTTTTTTCTAGGTATGCCCCTGTCACACCTGCACACTTGTGAATCAAGCCTATTCAGCTTTACTGTTATACGCCACGGTGATTTACCTGTTTGTAGTTCAGAATTCTTGCCAAACAATGCAACGTATATTAGAGTGCTCTCCGAAAAGAAAATTGCTTGAGTATGTTCTGTCGCAGTTCAAAGCAAGTTCTGTAAACACAAAACTTCTGTTCGCTTTAATTCCTCATTTTTGCTTGCTACGTATTTCATTTGTAGTTACTACTTTAGGGTTAATTATAAAGTCTCATGAACGTATACAAATATTACAATATAATAATAATATATATACTAATTTATTCTATACTTATAGTGCTTTAATATGTTATAATGGACTACACTTTGCAGCTTATAGTATGTAAAATATTAAGAAATTATCAAATCGCAAATTTGCTCCACAGAGATAATATTATACACTAAAAATTAGTTTCAATAGCTCTTAAAATCATGTATAAAATTACAATCAGCAAAAATTACAGGTAAAATTACAGTAAACAAAGATTATATGTTCTTAAAGGTTTAAGTCTTGCTTTAAAGGAAAACTGGATGCAGTTTAAAACTATAGCTCGAAACAATCTAGTCTGTAAAATATTGAAAGGGAACATTCTATTTTTTCGAGGATGGCTTATCTGAAAGAATTATTACCACAGAAATATAATTTCGTGTTAGCGTGGCTAGGTCTTCGATGTTACATACATTTCGGCTTTCACTAGTTAGTCGGGCACTAGCGCTTGCATCTCAAAAACGCGCTGCACTAAAACAGGTGCTGTACCTCAAGTTCAGGTATGTTCAGCTATGACGTAGTGCGTGAGAGTTCGTTTGTATTTGAAACGTAAAATTTGCCGAGTTTTTGTATCACACTGAATGTTGTACAGGAGCACTGTACTTCGATTTTCTTTTTCATAAACACCTGCAATATGTTTGTGGTTTTGAAAATCATTTTCAGTTATGATATCGTCACTAGTTGGGCTCGCCCGCCATTAATTAAAGCAAAACCGGACCCAATCTTAAACTGTAGGTCTAAACAATCTACTCTTTTAAATATTGAAATGAAACAGACTATTTTTTCAAAAATGACTTGCGTGAAGAATTATTACCACACAAATACAATTTCGCATTCGTGCCACTAGCTCTTTGCTGTTACATGCATTTCACCATTTGCTACCTAGATGCGCACTAGCGCCTGTATTTTGGAGACACCTCTCAATCCAGATGTGTTAGTTTGTGACAAACTACACATGTTCGACAGCTCCTGCATGAGCACAACGGTAAATGTGAAATTTGAATTTTTAAATTAAAACTTGCCTAAGTTTTAGTACAGCACACTGAATACTGTATTTCAGTTTTCACTTTGCAACTCGTGCAACATGCTCGTGGAATATTCTTGCTGTTGAAAATTATGTTAGTTTATGATGCCATTTGTGTTAGTTTGTGATGCCTGTAGTTGGGCTCGCCCGCCTTTAATTAAATTTTTAATCTATTATTTAATTATCAGAAACACTTTTGTAGTATTAATTGTGTTAAAATGTATACTTTATATCAGACTTCCTTCAAGTTTTTAACGTGATATTTCATCATCAGAAATGTTTTGGCATTATCATTATAGGTGCTAAAATGTATGCATTTTACCGTACTTCAAAACAGGGTAGGGTGTGAAAAATCTTGATTTCCTTTAAGAGATGCCAAAAGCTTCTTGCAAAGTCATGTTTTGATGGCTTGTTTATAATTGAAAATATTTGTTTCCTGGTATATTAATTCTGGAAGTCTGTTCTATAAATTTTGCGTTGTCGTATGAAAAGCACTGCTATTGCAAGTTACTAACTGGTTTCTCGGGATGGATAACAGTTGTTTTGAAGTTGATGTTATGGTGTGCACCGGTTGGTAAAGTTAATGAAAATCTGACAGGTAGCTTGGTTCTAGGTCAAGTGTGATAAGTAGAAATTTAAAATCAGCCTTATATTTAGCGAGAAGCCTGTGGAGCTGCATAAGTGTGGGGATGATATGGTCATATGTACGTTGCTTGGTAATGATCTTCTGAATTCTGGACTGTTTGCAGCGTATGAAACGGTAAGCACGGACGGACACCACATAAGAGGCAGTTGCAATCAGTTGTAAGCAGGAATCAGAATTTTGCTGGCTTCCGTCGATACATAGTGTCTGATAGATCTGATATTACGAAGACAGAAAAGATCAGATTCAGATTCATTTTATTTTCCCTTTTGTACATATCACACTTATAGTTATTCCTAAAATAAAAATTACAATTCAAGGGAAGGGTGGCGAAAACTAAATAATTATTTAAATCTGCCAGCATTATTTTTAGTAAAATTTGTTGGGATAGCAAATCAGTATATAATTTTACATTATATATCTAGTGAAGCTAAAGAAAATTATCAAATAAAAAACATGCATAAATGCAAAGTAAATATGTAGCTTAGCATAGTTAGCATAGCATAGCTAGCAAAGCAAGCGTAGCTTTGCATAATTCATTTATGTGATTGGACATGGTTGCACATTGCAAAAGCATGGTCAAAAGCATTGGTCAAGATTACCCAGTGAGGTGGCACTCGACACTAGCTGTGTGCCAGTAATCGTGCACGAGAATTTTTCCAACTGATCGTTTTTTCCAATAAACATGAAGTTTGTTTTGTCCTTATTTAGTTTTAAAAACTTTCCCGACATCCAGTTTCTAATTTCTGATTTACATTTTTCCATTTGCGTAATTGTTAGATTTTCTTCGTTTGCTACATTTGATTTGAAGGACAGGTAAAGAGCATTGTCCATCGTACACGTGAAAATTCACACTGAAATACTGACAATAAGCAGACTGCAATGATTCCAATAAGTCATCTGCATCCAGGTATCAGATTGACCATAAGAGCCCTGACCTTCACTTGATTCATTATCATTTTCATGGTATACAGCAGTTTGTACAAACGCACTGCTCGCCTTTGCGATTATTAGCGGGTGTTAACAGAATTTCTACAATTTGCTTTTTAAACTAGCCACATGTTCTATTAAAATCTACATACAATAACTTCCTCTTCCTGTACGCTAGTCGAATAGCGGCGAAAATATGTTGTAGTTTTTGTTTAAAACATTTTTCAGCTACTGATGTACTTTTGCATGCTTATCAGTATTGCCTGAACTGTCAAAAGTTTCGTATTTTCATTATTGAATGAATAATTGTAGAACGAGACTGCATAAAAACATCTTTGTTATCTCAAAATAGGTGATTTTTTACAATTCATTAATAAATCTGATCGGGTTCTGTCAAAGCTTTTTAATTACTAGTACTACTTATGAATTATTCGAAGAAGATCCACAGTTTGGTTATACGTTGTCTGTGTATAATTTTATAGTTTTATTTTACTGTACGCAGAGTTTACGTTTCAAGAAGTGCTCTATTGAACTTGTGCTTACGAATTACTATTAGAATACTAAACGTAAACATTTTCAGCCTATTGGTTATCTGTTGAGAAATCTATTAATGCATCTGCATTTTGTAAACGGTATCCAAATTAGTAATTTAATGTTCATGGATAAGTTTGTGAGTACGCTGGAATGATGTTTCTATGCCATTGTGAATTTACGATTCTAATGCTATCGTCGCCTTCTACGTTATACGTGCAATCGATATGGTTTTGTGTTTAATATTGCATATTATATATAACAAATCCTTTATCTCAACTTAACTGATCTTCCCCTTTAATGAATATCAAATTTAAAAGTTTTTGGCAAATAGACTTGTCACTAAGGGAATTCAGTCTGACTAGAGAAAGGCGACTAAAATATTTTTCAACTTTTTGCCCTTTTCACATTCACTTAGATGTGTTTTAGTAATATGGCTTAAAATCTCCATTGCTCTACATTTTAATAGACTTTTACTGAAGACAGAAGTAGCGATTTTAGATGTCATTTTTATGATTATGTAAGATATGTATGTCACTTTTGCAACGCATTAAAAACAATAACTGTGTAAATAAAATAAACATTCGTAAGTATCATCCACTGCCGGTTGAACGGTTGAGCATTAACGGGCCATTGTAATTGCTGCTACCTCGAAAAATTGTTGTGGTTAGTAAAAATTTTAAGCGATTACCAATGAATTACCCCAATCAGAGTTTTCATGTTCTGTGCTTATAAAACTGCACATGTAGTTATATTTGGTCACTCTGTAGGTCATTTACCTCCCCTGCTGTTGGGGAACCTTGTTTGAGCTGGCTTTAACTGTTCAGTAGCTCCTTATTGAAGGCAATCCAGTACATGTTCAAGCTTAAACTTTTACTAATTACGTGATATAATGGTGTACCAAATGATTTGTATTTCATATGTATTTTGTACATATGTATGTGTACAATGTCAATGTGTATTGCTATTGTATATAATGTCTGGTGTGTGAACTGCTCATATTCTGTGGCCTTTTTAAAGTGTACTTTATTCTGTGGTAAATTACCTGCGTGATTGTTACTTCTGTGTCTTTATTTTAACTTTTGTTTTACATCATAGGTGCTTTTCTAATTCTCATTGGAATGACATTTAGAGAACGAATAAACAAAAAACTTCCTACTCTCTAACACGTAACTGTTTTGCTAATTAAGCTTTTAAAACGTTTAATTAGACTATAAATAATTACATAAATGCTAAATTAAAAATATACTTACTTATGTAAATGTAAATATAAATATATAAAGTTACACACGTAAACGTGCAATTTTGTAATAGTCTATCTAAAAAGTTCAAAATAAACATTAAATTGACACGTTTTGCGTCTCATTTAAAAAAACAACAAATAATACATATAAATTGCACGAGAGATGCAGATCTATATCATGTTTTTAAATATACAATTTACATCCCATTCACCCTTTATGTGTATTGTTTATTAACGTTCAAGATAATTGTGGCAGTTCTTGTAATTGCGAGTGCACGTTTAGACAGTGGTATGTTACTTAGTGCTCCTGCTAATTTTTCCTAGATATGGATGATTCTGTTAGCGAAAATGACACTCTTTCGGATAGTATTTATTATTTTCCACTGAATGTCAGTTTTTCCTCTTAACCATATAAACATCTTACATGTTGGTTAAAATTGTTTCAAAGTAGCTTCCTTCAAATAGCCAGTTTTTAAACGTCACGTATAGTGGTAGTATAAAATCATTTTATTTCTTATAAATAAAAGAATTGCATACATTCCCGTCATTGGACTTTTAGTTCAAAAAGCAGGAATTACATGCACAAAAGGAAATGTTCACAGTAACACACGAAAAAACATGTAATCGAACAAGCACTAGTATAAATATATACACAGACGATGTATATTAATCTTAAAGACTGGTACAACTTAGATTACAAAGTACAGAATTGAGATTAAATTTCATGATAAAATAATTCAGTACATTGTTGTAATTTGATTTCAAAATTATAAAAAGTTGTATATTGTCTAAAATTATTGCAAGGATAATATAGTAAAAAATAAATTGAGCATGCACTAAAAATATTTACGGAACTAAAAAGGTTGGATCTGCACAGTGCCCACGCAGGTTCGTTTTTGGATTATACTAGAAGTTTATGGAAACTAATCTCTTTTCATTGGTTTTCGAAAAGTACCCGCGTTGCCCAATCTCGATTGCAGAATATTGCATTCAGCCGTTTTCTTCAGTGTCTACGGCCAAGCTTGCATACTTATTCTCTTAAAATTGGTGTGCTTTTTCAATGTTAAGGTCAAAAGGGACTCTCAGCTCGAATATGAACAGTTTCTTCATTTATTTAAGACACATATGTCAGGGATGGATGTAGTTTGTGTACATTCAAGGGGTGTAGTACTAACTTTATTATTGTTAAAAAACAAGTAAATCAACGAAATATGAAGCCATTTGACAGGTACTGAAGAAACTGCTTATAACAAAAATGAACTACGTTGCTGTGAGGCCAAGTATAACTACCTTATTGGGGGAAAATATTACAAGAATTCCAAATTTGAGACAATGATTCAGTGGCGTTGCAGTTTGAGCACTTGGCTGTGTTTTTCTTGCCCCAAAAAGAAAGATTGTAATTAGTTGGTGGCGCGTCGACTACTGCATTGTACATGAATTTCAAAATGCCTTTTGGGAGATTATAAGCCATACAATTGTTTTCTTCGAAAAGTAATTCTAAAAATGGCCTTGCATTAACAGAGTTTTGATTTTATTTTGCCAATCAGACTGGATAAGAGATTGAACTTTAGCCTTCGTTGTGGCTTCTTTTGCGGGGGTGAGATCAGTGAAAATATTGTCGCAGTACACGAAAATTGATTCTTATGTGACCATGAGCTTTCTCTGGACAATTTATTATCTAAAGTCGATTGAACAAGTTCATCACCATTTTTTCTTTCCAACATATATGCTATGGCACGTGATTGTTTATAAATATGACTAGGTTGCTTTATGTTTAAGCGTTCAGCAAGATGCAAGCACATATCGTATTTCATAAAGAAAATGCAAAAATGTGACGCGTGACGTTGCTTGAATATTCCTGTATTGCAGCATTGTGTACTACCTTTAGGAGATGTTTTTATATTCATTTTGGGCTTTCGTTATCGTCTTGCTTTTCTTCAAGTCTGTATCATCATCAGAACTTGTATCCGGTTTAGCTGAGTGTGGCAGTTGTCATGGGTAACCGCTGTTTTAGTTCTTTTGTTTGTGATGCTGATCGTTTCTTCTATCTAGTTAATTGACAATTCATAAATATTAGCATAAATATTTTACTAAATATTATTTATGCTAACCTTTCAAAGCAACATATTTTTTCACCTGATTTTACAAACAAAGTGAAAATATTAAGCGTGTCTCTTTTAATTGTCAATAAGATTGTAAAATTGATTGATGATTTTCTGTTTTCTAGGCAAATGGCTGCACGATCGGTGCTGGATACCTTGCGAGTTGTCCAACAGAGTGAGGAGGACTATACTGAAGTCATCAATATCATGTACAAATTGTCCAACGATCCAGGTGAATTGTTATTTCTCATCTTGCAGTATTATTTATGGACTACTAGATTTATTTTTAATCTACCTGATACTACAGGTGTACTGATTTGATGAAACAAAAGGTAGTGGAATCAGGAAAATTATGCATGTGACATGTAAAATTTTCCAAGTGCACAGTTCGTTACTAACATAAGTAAATGTCAATCAAGATAGTATTACTTGCATTCAAAAATTCTAAAAATGAATTATACAAAATTAAGAGAAAAACCACATGCTACAACACTGGTTTTTAATTTTGAAAAAGATTAGAACACTAGTAGACATTCTTTATGGAACACCGATTAAACTTAAAATGTTGCAGTCTCGTGTGTGCAAGAACAACAATTTTCAGTTTTCATATTTAGTTAATTTTTGAAAGGGATATGTTTTTAATGTTATTACCTAAATAAATATATTATTTCTTTATCAGTTTTGATACGTAAATAATGTAAAAATACACAGAAAAGTTTTTAGCAAAGTCTGTTTGTGCTTTTCATGAAAGACTCTCAGTGGTATTAATTAAATATTTCTTAATTAAGAGAGCTGTTGTGGTGTTAATTTGGACATGCAGGCAAACCAAAAATTTTCATTGTGTTTTAATTATGATTGTTCAGAGCCTACAGTGCGAGTTGAACTTATGGACCAATTACCATATGTGGCAATTCTGTGTAGTGAAAGCTATGGTATGCCTAAATGCATTTTGCCAATCGTGGTTAAATACTTGACAGACGCCAACAATCAAGTAAGTATTAATTACACTACCTCATCACTATTTGTATAATGTAATGAGTTCCTAATCAAGAACTAAGGTGAAATTTGCACATTTTGCTTCTTTGTTTATTTGACTAGATTTACATACAGAAATCCATTAGAGTGGCAACTATCAGTTTAGCAGCAATCAGTAGTACAGTATGCTATCACCATTAGATTTGTTACCCGAGTTTCCAGAAACTTTTCGTTGCTTGCACATTTTTGGTGTTTTACATAACAACTTTAAATGTAGATGATAATTTAAATTGTTGAAAAATACTAAAGACATAAAATAATGTTTAAATTCAGAGTAATGTTGTAAAACTTGCAGGATACAGTTTTTTTCTGTAGGAATGTGTGAGTGTTGCCTGCATATTATGTCTGTTATATAAAAATTTAACCGTTGACCAACACTACATTAGCACCTAGGTTAGCCAGTCAAGTAAATAAAAGATTCATCAATGCTGCATATAAAATCTGATGTTAATGACAGAATTGCTTCTGTTGTTTCTGTCTCCTGCGACATGTGCATCTAGGAAGCTGTTGCTGAATTGCAAATAATAAAAGGCAAAAGTAACAAAACTCACTTGTGTGAAGTATCATAGCTGTGCTATTGCAGCCAAAGTTTGATTTTACTAGCTGATTTTTTAACATTCAATTAAAAGATTTGACTTTAGATGTATGTAAGCTCTTCAGATGTTTTCAACGACTTAATGGGGGTGTGTAGGAAGCTAAAGATAAGATTTACAGAATTGCAGTACTGCTAAGATAGTAAATAAATATTGCATAAATGATAAGATAATCTTGGCTGCATAGTAAATTGTGTAGAATTGGCTATGCTTAGTAAAACTGCCCAGGTTATATGCAAGATTGGTTCTGAATAACCATGTGATGTTGACTCGTAAAATTTGTTTTTCTATCGAAATATATAATTCCTGGTACTACTAAACTTGCTTTAAAATAAGAGCAGATCAAGATTAATGCTTCTCAGTTGAATTGTTGCATATATTGATTATAAAGCTGAATTGAGTTAGATAATACCGAAGAGGCCGTATTAATATAATAACATTGGCTACATTAAATGAGTTATGTTTATGCAAGCAGCTGACGTTAGGCATGGTAGTTAATATGTACGGGTTCAGTCGATTCCAGGAAATACACTGCTACAGTATTAAATTTTTATTGCTTTATGGCACCCTGTTTCCTCAATGAAATTTTTTCCTGTGGGCAGATGGTTTCATTTTTCTTGTCGTAATTTTAAAAATATGAACAGAGAAGAATACGAATGAATTGAGCAGTAAAGTTAAACGGTTAGAACTGTTCTGACAGTGTTCCATTAATAACTTTCACTTTCAGAAAAAATGAAGAAAAAGCGGTGCATTTCATGTCATGAGAATAACAATTGTACTTTAAAATTTAAGATGTGACAGAAATTATGTGATTTAGTTTCTGAGAAATGAATTCTCTTTTTTGTGTTTAGTAGTTTTGTTATTTTGAGTCTGCCATCGAAGCTTGTTTATGAATTGTTTTGTTGCAAGCTTAGCTAGTAAAACTGGAAAAATTTATAAATATTTTGCGGTTAGTGCAGCTGTAAATATTCATGGTCTGGAGTTTTTTTAGAAGAAATATTCGTATTCGCTTACGAGAGGCTGTCAATTTTCTTGCCTTTGAACTTAATGCTTATGTTTGTCCGCATTAATTATCCCATAAACTTTGCTCATACAATGTTATTATTTATTAAATTCAGTTAAATGTAAGCAACAACCTTTTACATTCGACTAAAATTAATTAAATTATTAAATATTAGAGTTCATTACAAAATCTTAATTTTTTGCATATTTTTGTGCTCTGTGGAAATGGTTTTTCATGTGTGTGATGATTTATCTATAAACTTAAGACCACTTAAATGTTTTTTTACTTTATTGTAGTTGTGATATTTTTTCAATGTACTTATTTTTCAAATGCTATGCTGTCAAAAGCCTTTTTGACTTCTTCATCGGCATGGGTAATTATTACTCATAGACATAGACATAGAAGCTTATTTTCTCCAATAATGTGTCACAAATTCCATTTTACAAAAAGCTTTATTTTGTCAGTCGGAGGTCGGGTGAGGAAAGACTGTAGGTCATCTAGTCACTCACCCCTTATAAATTAATATTGTAATAACAGAAAAAGATGTGACACTGGCTACAATTTTAGTTAATTACTTAAATGGAATATTCAAAATGAAGTAATAAACAAAAGAAAAACATAACAATAGTAAAATAATAGACATTCCAGCCATTAGTGATATTGTGAAAAAGGCCAAAATGGCTAAGCATTATTATGTGATCTATTTATTATCATAATTTGCACTCCGTTATTTGTTTCCAGCTCAGTTCAGTCTAGATCTATCATAAACTATGCACATTGCCGAAGCCCAGTTTTAAAAATGATAATTTTCTAATTATTAGCATTTCACTGTTATATGAAGCGTCATTTTACAACTTCGTGGAAATCATAAAAGCGTGTTGTTGATCTAGGCTTTAATGTAGTACAGCTTCTGCCATCATGTTTTCACATTATTTCATAACTGCTGATGGCCGTTTAACATGTGCTTAGTTCATTGCGACAGTGGCCAACGTTATTTGTGAAAAACAAGTTTAGTCTTAGCTGTTAAATGAAGCATTGTAATTGCTGCATAGCCCGGTGTTTTATTTCTGAAAAGTGTTTATTGAGTCATTTTACTGTCATGTAAGTAAATCCTGGCAATTATGGATAGCAGCTTATATGAATCCTGGCATCCTGAATAGAAGCTTATTTCTATGGCTACATGATGAGACTTTTTATATGCAATTTCACATTAGATTCAGGTTTTGCATTTGCTAAAAAAAGAAAAAAGTAGTTTTCATTTTCTGAAAAAAATTCCCTAAAATTTGTTGTATTTTGTGTTTCAGTATACATTGAAATAGCATTGCTTTTGACTTAGCTTCTAGTTTGCATGCACTATGGTCAGATATGGGCACTAATTTTTGAGCTACACCATGTGTTGACCGCTTTCTGACTTAACGTTATTTTTCAAGGTATTTTGCGCCCCTAGGGCAGCAGGTGTCATTAATTCAGCAGTTATATTCAGTGCAAACTGCTAATGAAGCTTTCATTCTATTTTCAGGTACGTAAAACTAGCCAGCAAGCTTTGTTAATACTGCTTGACCATGGACTCATCAGCAAGAGTAAGTAAAATTTATTAACTTTTTGCTGCTGTAGGCTCCTTGCTTGATTCTCTTCTTCACATTCCATGTAGGTATTTATAGCAAGCATATAATGTAGCATATAAGTTCAGTAGGGAGTTGAACTTGAAACTATCTTTTGTTGTATGCTTAACATCTAGCAGTTGTTAACTTTGAATCTTTTTATTATAGCTCTCTGTGCCTGATGGTGGTGAATGAAAATAGATACCTTGCTGTACTTGCGTGCTGCCACATTTTTCTTATGGAACTATATAATATTTCAGAGCGCTAATTAGTCATTACCTACTCAGTTACTCTCGGCAAAAAATGTAATTTATTCCGTAATTATAGTAAACCAACAGCCATTTTTAAAATTATGAATGTAGTTTTTCAGCTCTTTTATCTTTATTTACTTACTTGTTTTATTTCTGTTTTTTTATTTATGTGTTTTTTGTCTTCATAATGCCTGTTTAAGCAGGTGTGTAGATGCCATGGAATAACCAGTTAACCCTTGGATCCATCTAACCAATTACAAACTACTTAATTTTCTGTGGAGTAGAATTTGCATCAAAAGTTTTTGGAAACTCAGGCAGTACAGAAAACCCTCCAGCTGCCTTCTATCCGTCCTTTATATGTACTTGTATTTTTTCATTGTCTTGCATTTTTTCATTGTCTTGCATTTAGCAGCTTCACGGGTGTTAGAATCCTAATTCGCAGCAATTTTTTGTGAAATTTAAGCATAATAGGTTCAGTGTAGAGCAAGGTACATCTCATGTGTAACAATACATGAGTTACTTAGCCAAATATTACTTACTGCTCATTATAGCTACTTCAATGTCATCAGTCTGGTATAGTATTGTATTTTCGATTTTTTTTTGTAGATCATATGTACTACGTTCCTGTGTATTTGCTATTAGATATGGATGGTTTGTCAGACTGAAGTAGCTAGTTTATTTAGGTATCAATAACATAGCACAGTGCACAGTTTCTTTTTATACTTTATTTGCTGAGATCTTTTTTGTTCCTGACTCCACTAGACTGTTTCTATGTGTTGCATTGCTCTGTGGAACAAAAATGTGCCTTATATCGTATGTGTGAATTACAGGTGAATTAGAAGATGAAGTATGTCCCGTTATTGTGCATATGTCCAGTCCTGATAGCATGGATGATTTTCGTACAGAAGCGGTGACAGTAAGTAACAATACATCTTATTTGTAGAATTAATTGATGAAACTTGAAATCTGAAAATCAATTTGTATTTACTTGAAAGAGCAGCCACTAAGAATCAACTTGTTGTTTATTCGTGCAGATCATTTCGACACAAATGTAGTTCTAGAAATTAAGCCAAATAATATGTTTTGAAAGCTAAGCTACATCATCATATATTATGCATAATGAAGAGTGGTGTTTTTTAATGTGTCTTAGATATCGGACAAAAAAGGGCAGAGAGGGAGAGGGAGAGGGAGAGAGAGAGAGAGAGAGAGAGAGAGAGAGAGAGAGAGAGAGAGAGAGAGAGAGAGAGAGAGAGAGAGAGAGAGAGAGAGAGAGAGAGAGAGAGAGAGAGAGAGAGAGAGAGAGAGAGAGAGAGAGAGAGAGAGAGAGAGAGAGAGGGGAAGGGGGCTTGTGGACACTTCCCACTGTGATGAGTGTATTAAATGTAGTGATATATCACAAGTATACCAAAATCTTGCGTCTACAATTGTTTGTTGATTCACATAATTTGACAAAAATCTCTTCTTTCACTTTGGGTTTGTACACATACTTATGCTTTATGCAGTGTTTAATTTCAATGTGTTATTCAGAATTCTAGGATTTTATATGACTGATTTTGTCTAGGTATTTTTGTCTGCTTGTCAGTTTAACTATTGCCTAGTAGGAGAAATTTAATTGTTCCATCTCTAGACAGCTGCTTACATGCATTAGGATTCATTCATTGAAAGACATGGGTAGTGAGATGTACTTGGCACAAACCATCTCACTACTGTGTCTTTCGAACGAATGTCTTCTGTCACCAACTCCTTGAATTTTTCTAATTGAAGTGCCATGTTGGATTTTTTTGCAGTTGTTGAACTGGTCAAAGTGGCTGTGTCATATGTTGTACTTAATCATATCACAGCCAGCTTTGATTAGTACAGTACTGGCTGTTCTACAAAGCACTAAGTCTCACGTATTTTGTACTTAATCATATCACAGCCAGCTTTGATTAGTACAGTACTGGCTGCTCTGCAAAGAGCTGTGCCTCGGACTTGCTTGAAGTCTCGTAACTATAAACCAGCCGTACATAAAAATGTTTTTTACAGATCTACGTACTTACATACATGAGTTGGGAACTTTTGCACATTACTGCTCACAAAGTGGCTGATGGTGTGTTTGTCTGTTCATATCACAGCCAGCTTTGATGAGTAGCAATATGTCTGCTCACTACCTGTGTCTAGTCCTACAAACAAATTAAATGCGTTTAGTATATAAAGAGACCTTAGTTATGTCAAATTTACATGTGATTTTTTATTTGGTTAGATAGCCCTGTAATTGAAGACAGTTCAAAACATTTATAGCTTGTGTACTTTCACAGATTAGTGTGATTGCAGTTTTGGTCTATGATTTACGTTTTTTTTATTAAAGATGGCTAAGTACTGCTTGAGTCTCCCATCAAAGTGACTGTGATTTGTTTCCTGCCTAGATCTCATATCACAGCCAGCTTTGATGAGTTACTTACAGTGACAACAACAATTCTTTACTGGAAACACAACATTAATGAAGAAAAGATGTGCTAAAGTTTATTAGTTTTAAAAATTTTTTGAGTTTGCCTTTCAGCGGGTTTTATCTCTTTAGAGCTTGGTGTGCTATTTAAGTGTAAGCTGTTTTGCCATTTTGTAATTGCAGCTTTCAGTTGTTTATAAAATAATAATCAAATTTTTTTGTCTGTAGTTGATGGGTAAACTTGCACCAGTAGCTGGCACAGATATCACAGAACTAGTATTTTTGCCTCGGTTTGCAAACATGTGTACAGATGCAATCTTTCACGTACGCAAGGTAGGAAGATTGAAAGTGAAAATTGCAACAAAACAAATTATTCCAGGATTATGGAAAAATATATGAAAATAATATAAATCACGGTTTGTAGAAAATAGTGGAAACTATCATACAATAGTAGAATCACAGAGAAGCACTGATAAAAAATGCTTAGTCTGCATCAAGAAACTTTTAGCGAATTGTGTAATTGGATTCACCTTTACTTGAACCGACTTTATTTTAGGATGCGCTGTATACATGTAGTTTTGCTGTACTCGGTACATATTTTTAGGTTTGCGCAACAAGTTTTGGGGAAATTTGCAGTGTTGTGAGTAAGGAAGCAGCGGAAGAATATTTGGTAAGCTTATATTCTTCTATGTTTAGATGTATTTGATTAGTTTTAAACTGCTTTGCCTTTTGTTTTTTTCTGAACTTTTAAGCCGAAGGAGAATGTTGTTACAGTTTGTGGTAGCTACTATAACAATACGGATATGGTTGCATTTCGATATTTTGTTATCTAAGTAGCATTTTGATTAATACTATGGTACATAACAACAATATTATGTGGTTATATTATGGAGTGACATTGTTAAAATGTCTTTATTACAAGAAAAATTAATTTGGTGTAGCTTTTTACCGTGGTTCATTTAATTTTGCTTTAAAAATATGTTTTTTGTTTTAAGCTTTCATCTTGCTAATTATTACTAATTTTACTATATTCTTTGTGTTATTTAGCTGCCTAAGTTTTACTATTTGTGCGAGGATGGAGTGTGGGGTGTTCGTAAAGCGTGTGCAGAATGTTTCATGGAGGTTTCATCAGCCGTGTCTCCAGCTGTCCGCAGGAAAGAATTATCACCGCTGTTTATCAGTCTCGTCTGTGACCAGTCTAGATGGGTATGTTTACAATTATAATTTAGTTTAAGAAGTAACTGGAGACATGCTTGCATGGAAACCTTATTTTTCAGTTCTTTTGGCAATGTGTACAGTCGGCAAGGCCTCACATAGTGAAGGTAACAAAATATGAAACAGTGTTAATAAAAACGCGCCTTCCTTGTATGAAATAATATAAATAATTATTGACGTTGAAAACACGACAATTGCTGACTATCTGGCCACAAGGCAACTAATAGCTCAATTGTCATGGATTTCAACAACAAAAACAAGCAGTGTTTTATCTTTCGAGTGAAATCGAAAACTCGTTGCTGAAACAAGGAATTGCTTCAAACAGGGTCAAAAATCATCGTTAAATGAAACATTTCGTCATTCTGTGATAAATGGGGCAAAAGTTCGCCATCCATAAAATGGATCATTATTAACTGGGATGCTATTAAATGAGGACTTATCATACTGAATGAATCGCACATATATTAAATTTCAGATCCATTCCAGTAAGTTGGTCAGTAATAAAATCCATTAAAACTAAGGTGACTCCAAATAAATTTTGTTTTCAAAATTGACCACTAGTATTTTGGAAAAACAGTTTTGACAAAATGCCTTTAAATTTTACAAGTTGTATATTGTAGCTCAAGTTTGACTTGACCTGAAATATCAAAAGTGGTTCTTTTTTAGGTACGAATGGCAGCATTTCAGGCATTGGGTCCCTTCATCTCAACATTTGCTGACTCGAAAAATGTGGGCTTCCATTTGAGTGAGGAGACTGGTTTTCTTGCACTTAAACCTGACGAAGAAGGCATCATCGAGTAAGTGTACACTGTACTTGTGTTCATTTCAAATTTCATAGTATGTTTATCCTATTCTGTAAGAGTTCTGCCCATTTTTGTCTGTTAAATACCATTTGTTCACACCCGTATGTGGCTAACATTCCGTTCCTCATTGCCATCCTTGCCGCACACAGCTGCAACAGCATTCTGTTGTACATTGTCATCCTTGCCATACACACCTGCAACAGCATTCCTTTCCACATTGTCATCCTTGCCGTACACACCTGCAACAGCATTCCGTTCCACATTGTTATACAGCCTCGTTTTTTCATTCTATTGTTTGTCGACACTTTCACGATTTTGTGACTTACAGCAGGCGAGCCTTGCTTTTTTTATATACAGTTTGGTACTCTATCCGTTTTTGTGCAATATGGTTGAAATTGACTAATTCTGTTTTTTGTCCTCAAGCTAAATTTTTAAATCTTAAAAGTAATAAGTAGCAATAAAGTATCCAACATTTAATAATATTTGTGCTTGTATTAAGGCTAGCATTCTAGTATATATAGAAAATATGTTGAACAAACAATACTGTTTTTTGAAGTTTGAATAAATATGTTATTTAGATTAGCTGTTCAGATTTACTGATTAATTGTGAATTAGTATGTCCATAGTTTTGCCGTCATGATTATAAATATTGATTTACTTTTTCAGCCCAACGCTTGATAATTCTGTTAATTCCCCAACTGATGTTGATAAGAAAAGTATCAAAGATGAAAGTGAAAACAGTGAAACTAAAACTGATGATAGTGTCAGTGTTGATAGTGGTGCAAAGTTTGAGGAAAACAAGTTGGAGGGCAGTGAGCAACAGGCTGTTGCTAGTGAAAGCAATGTTGCGGAGGTGACTGATAATGTAGTAGTAGCATCCAGCAACGATAGTCAAATAACTAGTCAATGTGATGTAACAGAAGACATGGAAATAGAAGATGTATCAGTTGATGCTAACATGCAAAAATCAGTTGTTCACGTATGTTCAGATTCTACCATTTCGTGGGAAGAGGAACGGGCTAAAAAGACGGCAACAAAAAAAATTAACGAGAGTTATTCCATTGCCGACAAAGCCAGTGACTTGCCGGAACAATTTAGTGAATTTTATTATTGGAGGACTCCACTACCAGATGTAGATTTAAATTTAGACAGTATCGAAATGCCGGATACCACAGACATTCTAACAAATTTGTATAAGAAAGAAGAGGAAATTGAAGTAAATGTTTCACACTCTGCTAGTTTGGATTTGGATCTACTGGAACGTGGTGATTTAACTGCGGGATCCTCATCAGAGAGTTCGACAAAGGAAGCTGAAGAATCATCTGATGTTGCAGTACAGAGCAATGCATCGCAGACCCTGGACAGTCTGACTAGTTCATTGCTGAGCAGCCTTCGAGTCGAAACAAGTAACAGTAGTAAGGATGGTCAGCGTGGAGGTGTGGGTCATGTCCTGGTGAAGGCACCCCTTAGAAAAACATGTGCTAATACTAGTAGTGCTGTGCATATAGAAACCCCAACTAACTTTTTTCGTGATGGTGTGACAGGTACTTGCCTTCCGTGTTTTTATTATTCATTTTCTTTGTTCTTCACCTCTGTTTTAGTCATTAAGTTTTGTTTGCATGTCTGATGATTAGTATTCACTTTTTAAACATTACATTGATTTGACATTCTTAACAAAAGTGAAACCTGTTTGTTATGGATGCTATTTAGACTGTTAATGATCTGAATTGTTATTTACTAAGATTAGTTCTGTTTGCCAGTTATTCCTATTGGCATTGAAATATTACCCTTTGTCTTTATTGCTAAACTAGACTTTTAAAAACATGCGATGACAATTTTCGTTTCAAATTTGCTGCAAGAATACAGTGAGTACTTGCTGAATGATGCTAATGTGTTCCAGTAAAATATGATATTAAGCATATTTTTTACCGTTTGATTTTTTCCAGGTCGCCTTAAAATCACCTATTTCTGGCTAGTAGTTTCTTTCTCAAACCATGACTCAGTAACAAAGTTCAGCTTCTTTCTTACAAAGAATACCAGTCCTTGATAAACACAGGACTAGTATTCATTGTAGTAAAGAAGCTGAAGAATGTGAAGCCTTATGTACACACTACATAGTAAAAGTTAAGCCAGGTCAACTATGCCTTTGGGCAATTTTGTCTAGACATTGGTTACTGTAGCAGCAGGTTGGGTAGAATTCCTTTGTATAAGTTTGCTGTCAGGTGGTTTGCTCTCACTAGGTTTTGCATGATTTAGACATATCATTTATTATTTCTTTAGTACAGCAACTCCTCCCTTAATGATTCAATTGCACTCCAGCAGAATGCGTCGTTGAGCTAAACATCATTAAACGAAGCCAAGACTTCCATAGAAAGTAATGTGAAAGAAGTGGTATACGTTTCAGAGGCAAAAATTAATGCTGCTTAACTCATTAATTAAACATTTTATAAGTTTTATTCATATTTCTACTGACTAATTTCTTTCTGCTTGCCTGAAAACCACCTGTCTTTCTTGCCAGTATCTAACTAGCAGCTTCTATTTTGTTAACGTTGAAGCCCTACGCAGTTAGCAATTAAACACTGCATAGTAAAAGACAAACCCCGGGATGGCGTTGGAACAATTTCGTCTAGATATTGGTTGAAACAGTAACAGGTTGCAGATTGTAGTGTTTTACGTTAGTAGTGTGTTTTCGGAATAGTATAACGCACTATGTACTGTTTTAATGCCTGAAATTAGGTAAAAAAGTTGTTGTTCCTAAAATAAAAAATTGCTTTCAGCAATGTAAAAAAAATCATCGTTAAAACAAATGTTAGTGGAGGGACTTAACTGTAGACGCTTGATTTCTTTGCTGTTATTTTTTTGAAAACAAAACAAGAAAAATTAATCTTGTATAGACTGTGTAAAATCACTGGTGTCATTTCTTTATTATTTTCTTTTTATTTTAGTAAATCAATTTATTTTCTTTATTAATGTTATTAGTTAATTAAATAAACATTTTTTGCTAATAACGTTGTTTTAATTAAAGTTTGTATTAATAAACGCAGTGAGATAATGTTTGCTATGAGTTGAAATTAAGTATACCGTGTTGTTACTCTAATAACAGTGATACTAAACAAGTAAATATGGGCCTAGTAAATTGTTATGTTTTTATGCAAAGCACTTTTTGACTTCACTTAAAAAGAATTTCTGTATTAGTAATTCCTGATTACCGCAATTATTCAAGATCTGATAGTAATTTTATGTTTTTTTGGTCTTGGTTATTTCAGTTTAGTTTTTATTTACAACTGTATGTGTTTTTTCTTTCTAGGTCTGGACGCTACAAAACTAAGTCTGAGTTACATTGATGAGTCTGAGTCTGACTATTCTCCTATTAATTCACCTGACAAGCCACAACTTGATACTGATAGAAATCAAGCACCAAATCAGGTTCGTCACAGTAATTGTTTTATTTTCATGTACCACTATATAATTACATATAAGAAACTAAATTGTGATTTTTGTTCATTCTGATTTGTGTTTGAGGTTTATGCACAGAACACGTGACAGACACAGTCATTTTGCTAGGGGCGTCTAACACTCATGTGATAGGTTCTGATCAAATTTTTGATATTATGTAGATGGTTTTGTGAACTCTTCAAATTGCAATACATCCGTTGTCCAAAATTAGTTACACACATTTAGCTTGTAATTAATTGGACAGATACGTGCTATGATGCACATATTTCTGGCATTTAATTGATGAATGCTTTTTTCAAACGGCTGGAGGAGAGACATAGGGAATAACTTAAGCTTACAGTCAGGGATGTTACCGAAACAAAAATTTCATTTTGGTTTACTGATAATTGTACTTTCGGTGAAGTTTCATTTTCTTCTAAAATTATTAAGGTTCGTAACCGAAGCTTTTGGTAATTTTCGGTAGCATTTTAGCTTGGCTTTATTAGTATTTATCCAGCTTACGTTTTTTTATCTCCTTGACATTAAAAATCCCAGAAAATTTTCAGCTAAAATAGTTCAAACGAAACGTAAACATCGTTCATTTAACTTTTTGTAATAAACGATATTTTTGTATAAATTTTATTACTGATATCGTTGTCATCGTTCTTTGGCGCAACACTAGTTTTCACGTCGACATACCCTTTCTGTTTCTGTCTTTCCCTTTCGTTCTTTTCATCCGTCCCTCTCTTTCTCCTTTTCCATTTCTTCCTGAGGTGGCCTTTAATTTATGCGTCTGTATTGCCATTTTTAGGTCTCCTGTGCCACACAGCTTTACTATTTGTAGTTTAAATACATTAATTTTTTTGTGTTGTTTTTTCTTCAGCTGTGTTGGGTGAAAATAAACTAAGTTTGAAGTTTAAAGTTTGTGCCATTTGTAGCATGCTTTTTACGACAATGCGGCATATCTTCAGTGCTTATGATAGTGAAGCTTTAAGGTCTTCAGGCACAATCTACCGAAATATCAAAGCATAATTTGAATAAAACCAAATTTAATTGTATAATTTATGAAATATAGGCAACAAATTGTTTACAAAATAAAATTTGCCAATTTTTGTGAAAGTTCACGATATTTCATCATAAGCATTGTTCAGTCTTTTTGGTTAAGATTTTTTGCCTGGCTACTTCATCAAGCTTGTATCAGAGCAAATATGAGCAAACAAGCAAAAACAAAGTATTTTACTTATTTCAGAATTTTTCAGTTTTTTTACTGGTTGGTTTTGGAAAAATGATTTTGGTTCGGTTTCGTTTCGATATCAGTTTCCTGAATTTTGGTTTCGGTTTGTAATTTCAGTTTCGGTAACAGCCCTGCTTACAGTGTGTGTTTGGCGACTTATAGTTTAAAACAAATTTGACAGTGCTGAACCTGGTTAGCAAATAGATGAGTGACTACCGGTTTGCCTCTTATTTAGCTAATTGTGGGAGGATATGTTTACTTCTAGGCATGGGTAATATTTCTGTCGTTTCAGTTTTTCATCTGAAAGGATTGTTCTTGATCTTAGCAAGATTCGTGTAGTAGGGTACAAACAACCTTTGTTCGTGTATCTCCTTTTACTTTTTCCACTTTGTGCAAACGTGCAATGAATTTGTCATTTTGGTGGCTTAACGATAGTAATTTCACCTGATTGAAAACCACCTAAAGTGCAGCAAATTATGAGTGTTTCAACTTATGCTGTTTGAAGTAGCCCTAAATCTTGTTTATTTTTAAAACATAGTTTAAAAGTTAGTTTACTTGACTAGATCATAATTTTTAAATAATTTTGCTCCTTGTTGAATCATTGATTCTGGTTGTGAAGACCTTTTTTAACTAATTAATATTTAGTATTAACTTAATTCTTAGGAACAGATCCCACAGTCTCTGCTAGACAAGTTTACAAGCATGACTCAAATATCTCTTGCACAAACTGTAGATGCAGAAATTGCTAAACACTGTGCTTATAGTTTACCTGCCGTTGCTTACACTCTTGGTCGCTCTAATTGGAGTTGTCTAAAAGAGACTTATGAAACGTTAGCATCTGATATGCAGGTAAGTAATTGTTGCTGGGAATTTAGGAACACTATTTCTTGAAATACTTTTTTTCAGAACTGTCATATTTTAACTAGTACAACAACCTGAAAAACAGATGCCAATTAAATGAAAATGTTATAATCGCTGCTGCCATGATTATCTTGCTCATTTGCAAGTTGTTGATGGTAAGCAAGTTAATCAGTGGCAACTGAAATGTCACTTGCTATTGCATCATGTCAATGATTTTTTCACCCATTTATTGTTCCGTCGACTTCCTTGCTGTAGATGCTGGAGCTTCTGTAACTTGTGACACCTCAGTCGAGCAGTCTTTGAGTTTATATTTCTGTTTGCTCTGTGCTCTAACAATATTCTTGTTTGTTCTGAGGTTACATGCTGTATTTGTCTAATATTTGTTTTCATTGTAATAAAGAATATTAACTAAGACATTAATTTCTGTAATATTTCCATTAGTGGAAAGTTCGCAGAACATTAGCATTTTCCATACACGAACTTGCAGTCATATTAGGCGAGGAAATTACTGCTAAAGACTTGGTTCCAGTTTTCAATGGTTTTTTAAAAGATTTGGATGAAGTACGAGTTGGAGTACTAAAACACTTATATGACTTTTTGAAGGTAAGTTTAAGTTTAACATTGCTTCAATACTTAGCTTGATTAAAATATTGATTATAATAAATTTTTATTTTCTGATTGAGTTAATGCTAGCGTCAGTTTCATGCTTTTCAGAGAAACTTCGTGTTGCATAAAAACGGGGGCTATTAAAAAATTAGAATTTTGTAGAATTTAATTTATTAAATCCATTAAACTAAAATAATTATTTACTTTGCCATGTCAATGTGTGTTTTGTTGCTGAGGTTGTAAGTCAAAGCGATTATGGACCTGCAGGCTAGTGTGTTCTGTGATGTAGCATTTGGAATAGATAACAGAAGTTTTCCTAACCGATTAGTTTGTTCGGTAATTGGCGTATTCGTCCTTTACGAATGAATACATGATTGTTTTTATTCTTGTAGCTTCTACCAGCTGCTCAACGCAAAGATTACCTTCCTCGAATCCAAGAGTTTCTCAATACAGACAATCATCGCAATTGGCGTTTTCGATGGGATTTAGCTGATCAATGTATTAAACTGTGCAGTTTGTATACAGCAAGTGAGATTAATGAATCCCTTGTGCCAGTCGCGTTGCAGTTAGCTTCGGACAAGGTAGCGGATGTACGTTGTGTAGCTTTTAGATTGGTAAGCGATTTGTTAATACGTGATACATGAAATCTTACATTTTTTACTCGACAGTTGTGCATTAGATGGTAGACGTGTGTGTGAAAATGAAGGATAAATCCCTATCTTTACATTCAGGGAATAGTACATACATTCTAAGTATTGTTAGTCAGTGCAAAAATTTTTACTGGAAAAATAGCTATTTTATCTCTTTTTCAAAAGGTACCTGTACTTAAAACAGGCAACTAGGCTTGTCTTGTCTGGGCTGTTGGCCTTTAATATCTGTTATGAATGACAGACGTTTTTTTTTGCTTACTGCTAAACAAAATCAGGATGCGCTAAAAATCATGGCTCATCTTTTCACAGTCAAAGAGCATGTTGCATTCATTTTCTCCCAAATGTCTCTGTTGCTCTCATTATTTCTGAAATCATGAACTCGAGTATAAGCTTAAGTCTATTTTGTTCATGGTTCCCCCTCCGAAAAAAAGTTTTTATTTCTGCACTGATATTAAGCTCAATTTCATTATATTTGCAGACCAGAGAATTGAAATTAAGTTGCAGTTTTAGTGTTTTTCAATTGCACAATTTCGTGGTGAGTTATTGAAATATGTTCCTTCCTCTGCAGTTGCAAGGAACTTTTCATGTGCTACTTGACCATGAAAACATGTGATTGGACTCTGAACACTTCATTGTTTATTTCTCAGAGTTATTGTATTGTATTTGGTAAGCTTATTTTCTGAACTGGCATGTTTGTAATTTGATATAGCTCTTTAAGAGATTGATTGATTGGTCGTAAAATCTGTTCACTGTTCCTTGACCACTAGTGTTTTGTTATATACTTATTCACAATTTTTTCAATAATGGCTGACGGTATTTTACATATTCGTGAAACAAATAATACGGTAACTTTATTGACAGCACGTCATTCAGCAGAAGTTCTTGATCCTAATGGTACATAAATTGACTTTCTTGCAATTTGTCATATAGGTTGTCTACGAAAACGAGCTAAAGTTCAGCGTTATGATTTAAATTTTCAATTTTAGACATTTGGCTTTTATAAATCCCTGTAATAAGAAATTTCTGCATTAATAAGAAAATCCCATAAGAGATTGTGACATTTTTCTGCCTAGTAGAGTAAACAAAACAGTTACATAATCTGACTCGCTAAAAGAGGCTTAGACACCAAACTATACCATGTACTTCTAATAATTTCTCTCATAATCTTGTTGCAGCTGGGCATCATTCTGCGAGCCTTAAGAGAAGATGAGCGGTTAGTGCAAGGCTTCGTCAATGATTTAATTGAACGATTTGCTTTAAGCAATCGCTGGAATGGTCGTCACACGTATGTGTGTTACTTTCTTTCATATCTATTTCAAATCTATTCCGGTAATAAAAATGAAAAGTTATTGTGCATTGCAGCCGAGTTTTACTAACGTCATGCACATTAGAGGGAGTGTATTATGGGAATGCTTTTCTTATATGACAGCAAGACGAGGGAGAAGTCGAATGTTGTATTTCATGCTGTGTGCTGAAGTGGTTTCATACTTGAATGTGCACACAGTACAGGCATTTTTCCAGACCTGGAGCCGATTTCGCAAAACCGTTACTAAGTTAATGACGTCGTTGTTACATTCACTTGACTATTAATAATGACGTCATTAAGTTAGTAAAGACTTTGTGAAACTGGGCCCCTGACCTATTGAGAATTTCATCCAGTTTCTCTTTAAAACTTTTTTTTATAAACTTTAATTTAAATTAATTGGCATTGGCGAAGACAACAAATAAATGCTGATCGGGTTCCCTCGGGCCGCAAAATTTACAACAGTGCAGTTTGACAGGAAAAACAATTCTATCACAAAATATACGTAGCTATTCTTTAAAACTCTATAAACTTATTAAAACTTCTGGCCCAACGGAGAACTATAAATAAATGATATTGAGGCTATCACATGGTGCTGCAATAGATGAACAGCATTTTCCCTTGCAGGAAGAGTTTCCTTTTGCTTAGCTGTTATCTTAAAAACCATGTATTGTAATCTATCCTGTTAGCTACCTAGCATAGCATTACTAAAAACTCGTGGCTCTGTGAACTTTGTGAATGCCCTTTGTAATTATCTTTTGTAATAGTGGCTGTCATTTGGCTTCGGTGGGCATCCGTTTTCTTTGCCTGTTAAGTAAAGGAACATATTCTGGTTACTTGCCATCATTTGAAAATAAAGCCAGCCACGTGACTTGATTTCTTATGAGGTACTAAACTTTTTCAGTATTTTGTGATGTCATAATATAAAACTTGTTGAACTTGTAAAAACTTTTTGCTGTTTTTAGAATATTCAGCATGAACTGAATCACATTCATTTTGACAGGTTTGCTGTGCTCTGCCAGTATTTATTATATGAAGATGCTATCAGTTTGGAAAGGTTTGCAAAAGATTTCCTTCCAAGTTTATTAGCTTTGAATACAGATGCTGTGGCCAATGTACGCATGGCTCTAGCAAGGACATTAACGCAATCTATTATTCCTTTAGGTAACATGTTTATTTACTTTTTTTAGAAATGTACTATGTACAAATTCTTATCAAGGCAGTACCCAAACTAACCTTAGGTACAAGCCGCCACTAGTCCTACAACTCGCCTCTAAGGAGGGTTTGCCTTTGCAATACTTGTCAAAGTCATTGTTATGCTAAAACAAGGTTTAAGCTAGTTGCAGATAATTGTGCATTGCAGATAAGTTCCTACTTAAATTCAAATGTGCGAATACGACACTCTGCTCTTCACTTATTTAGAAGTTCCAGTGAAAGATGCAAGTTAATTTTTTGAGCTATTTTTATGCTGTTGTTAAAAATTTTTACATCTCCTGTTGCTTTAAATATTCTCTATTTTATTGAGCACAATACTTTTCGAAAATGGTTGGCAATAAAATTCTATTTTGAAGAAGATGTACTCATTTGCCAAATATTGATAATTCTTCTCACTATTTTATTTTTACTTTGTTTGTATTTTTTCTAAGCAACTAAAAATTTTTATTTTTGTGCAGAGTATATGGTTTCTGAGAGAAATCCTCACCGTGATGATATCCTGAGAGTTTTAGAGACACTGAAAAATGACCTAGATAAAGATGTGAAGCAATATGCTTCACTAGGACCTAACAGCTTAACTCTATATATACCTCAGGTATGCTGTATACCACTAAATTTAGATACTACTTTATTACTTTTTTTAGAATTTAATGCGACACACTTATTATTTGACTTGATTGAACTTTACATTATTTCTGTAAATCTCCATACTTGGTCAGAAATGCAGTGGCAGCACTTTTCAGTGCATTCAGTAGTACTACTAATAAAACTTGGAACTTAGTTTCCCTGTGCTTTTTTTCACCACATCAGTTGTTATAATTCAAAGCTTATCAAATTTATATCATGTTTCTTTTTTCTTTTAGGGACCTGTATGAGAGATTTTGAGCTAAAGATCCATGAACTCGCAACCATTATTATTACATTGAAAACTGACTGTCAAATTAAATGGAAAACAAAATAATGCTGTCAGACACATATGATAAGTTAGTCAAAATTCTCTTGTCTGCGTAAACTTTTCATTCCCATCAGCTCCTATGCTCTCGAGTATTAGCTATTGCTTTATAAATGTGCTTCTGTATAACTTGGTCATATATGTTGAATGTTTGTGATAACGTTGATGAAATATTATGAACTATTTAAATACACATGAGCAGTGTGTCCTAGCATATAGGTAAGCCTGGTCTTAAGTACTTCTAGTACAGTAATATCTTTCAAACTAAAACTTGTGGTGCACTGAAGCATGTCCCTTAATCAACTCTTTGTACTATTGCAGCTAATATTGTACTGATGTTGCTTGATAATTGTTGTGATCAGTGGGTATAATTGTTGCTGGCTTACTTCAGCTTATAAGGTGCTATTAAGTTTGATTTGAATATTTTGCTGTTTTGTACATAGTAATTAAAATAGCTTGTTCATTCCATTTTATATGTATATTTTCGTATACGTGATGGAATTGTTCTTGCTAGTAGTTTTATTTGATTACTGTATTTTACTTATTGTCATCATGTAATTTGGTTTTTCAATTTATTTACCAACAAAAGAGATGATCAAAGTTTTAATTCTTTATAACTTGGGTTCTTGATAATATCTAGGTATCATCTACATGTGTAAGGTATGGCAGGCTACTACTACTTAACAATTTATTTTCAAGTGTATCGTTTGTCTTGCAATAGCTTTTTTAAGAAATTGTTTTTGTTTTTTATGAATAAACAATAATTTCATTTTAGTTAAACGGACTTTGACAGAATTATATTCCACACTAACCCATGAAGTTTTTCAGCAGTTTAGAGCTATTCACCAACATAAACAGCTACATAACTTGTAGTTATTCACCAACTTAAAACGTGTTTTGGGATAACATAATGTAAGGAAGTCAGCTACCAAAATTCTTACTCCTTGCATAATTATAAATCCAGGAATCCATGTGTGATGTCATTAGTTATGCAAATAGAAGAGCTTGGATTTTAAGTTGCTAGCAGCACTTTGTAAGATTGTTTAAATAGTAGTTTCACTTGCTATAATCCGCTCTTAACCTTGCCAAAACTTAAAATTTACAAATCACTGTTATACAACTTGAACAAGTTTATTTGTGAATTTACACCCGGACGTGTGAATAAAATGATACTGAATGAAACCCTGATTTACACAGCTGCAGCACTTAATTATAGAATAATACCACAAAAATAAAATACAGAAACAGGAAGAGAAGTGTCCTGCAATTAATGTTTAATCAAAGCCAGCATCTCCAGAAATAATTTCCTAAAGAGCCAGAAATATGTTTTTGTAATAACATGGTAGATGAGATTCCATTAAAAACTGTGAGAATAACATATCAAGATGATAATTTTTCGAGGTTATCATCTTCCTCACAACTAGTCACAGGGCTGTCAAGTTCAAATGACTGCAAACTGGAGGATTGGCTTTGCTCAAGTTTACATTGATGTGCAGTTCGTTTTAATCTGAAATCAACAACAGCAAAACTTCCTTAAACTGGATGCTACTATAGAGCATTAGTGATCTTGTTCTCAGAATACTCACTGCCTCCGTTTTGCACCATAAAAACATTTCTTGCTATGGATAATTGATTCACAAACACTAGTAACTTGCTATATGTTGGAAATGCATTATTATACATGTTAAAAATGTATAAGTTAGTCAAAATTCTCTTGTCTGCGTAAACTTTTCATTCCCATCAGCTCCTATGCTCTCGAGTATTAGCTATTGCTTTATAAATGTGCTTCTGTATAACTTGGTCATATATGTTGAATGTTTGTGATAACGTTGATGAAATATTATGAACTATTTAAATACACATGAGCAGTGTGTCCTAGCATATAGGTAAGCCTGGTCTTAAGTACTTCTAGTACAGTAATATCTTTCAAACTAAAACTTGTGGTGCACTGAAGCATGTCCCTTAATCAACTCTTTGTACTATTGCAGCTAATATTGTACTGATGTTGCTTGATAATTGTTGTGATCAGTGGGTATAATTGTTGCTGGCTTACTTCAGCTTATAAGGTGCTATTAAGTTTGATTTGAATATTTTGCTGTTTTGTACATCGTAATTAAAATAGCTTGTTCATTCCATTTTATATGTATATTTTCGTATACGTGATGGAATTGTTCTTGCTAGTAGTTTTATTTGATTACTGTATTTTACTTATTGTCATCATGTAATTTGGTTTTTCAATTTATTTACCAACAAAAGAGATGATCAAAGTTTTAATTCTTTATAACTTGGGTTCTTGATAATATCTAGGTATCATCTACATGTGTAAGGTATGGCAGGCTACTACTACTTAACAATTTATTTTCAAGTGTATCGTTTGTCTTGCAATAGCTTTTTTAAGAAATTGTTTTTGTTTTTTATGAATAAACAATAATTTCATTTTAGTTAAACGGACTTTGACAGAATTATATTCCACACTAACCCATGAAGTTTTTCAGCAGTTTAGAGCTATTCACCAACATAAACAGCTACATAACTTGTAGTTATTCACCAACTTAAAACGTGTTTTGGGATAACATAATGTAAGGAAGTCAGCTACCAAAATTCTTACTCCTTGCATAATTATAAATCCAGGAATCCATGTGTGATGTCATTAGTTATGCAAATAGAAGAGCTTGGATTTTAAGTTGCTAGCAGCACTTTGTAAGATTGTTTAAATAGTAGTTTCACTTGCTATAATCCGCTCTTAACCTTGCCAAAACTTAAAATTTACAAATCACTGTTATACAACTTGAACAAGTTTATTTGTGAATTTACACCCGGACGTGTGAATAAAATGATACTGAATGAAACCCTGATTTACACAGCTGCAGCACTTAATTATAGAATAATACCACAAAAATAAAATACAGAAACAGGAAGAGAAGTGTCCTGCAATTAATGTTTAATCAAAGCCAGCATCTCCAGAAATAATTTCCTAAAGAGCCAGAAATATGTTTTTGTAATAACATGGTAGATGAGATTCCATTAAAAACTGTGAGAATAACATATCAAGATGATAATTTTTCGAGGTTATCATCTTCCTCACAACTAGTCACAGGGCTGTCAAGTTCAAATGACTGCAAACTGGAGGATTGGCTTTGCTCAAGTTTACATTGATGTGCAGTTCGTTTTAATCTGAAATCAACAACAGCAAAACTTCCTTAAACTGGATGCTACTATAGAGCATTAGTGATCTTGTTCTCAGAATACTCACTGCCTCCGTTTTGCACCATAAAAACATTTCTTGCTATGGATAATTGATTCACAAACACTAGTAACTTGCTATATGTTGGAAATGCATTATTATACATGTTAAAAATGTATAAGTAATGCTTAGCATGTCAAGTTAGGCAATGGGACCTAAACAAAGACAAGCTGAATGATGCAGACAAAAAATGAAGTTTTTACAATGATACAGCACTCTACATCATAGCCACACTGCGATGACATCATAACTTCCCATTCAGAAAAAAACAGCATCAAAAAGTTTGGCAAAAATCTATGTGCCTCCCTGGGCAAGTCTTGATTTGAAATGTTGATCATATTTAAAAGTGGTGTTGCTTTGGCTCTCATCAACCAAATTTTATTTCTAATTTTATCGCAACAATACTAATACTAAATCTTGAACTAGATGCTAAACTGCATTAAAAAGGGCTCCAAATTGCACACATGCATTATTTAATGTATTTATTTGCAATACATCCAAGATTTATATTATAACATTAGGCTGAACTCAAACTTTAGCATTTTATTGTTTTCTCCATTACTAGGTTTCAAAATTTAATAATTTACTCATTAAGTAATAGCTAAGCATAGTGGTAACCTATCAGTTTATTATTAAAAATAATAGTTTTTATTTCAAATAACAATAAATATCATTAATGATTTCAATTTCATGTAAAGCTCTTACTTGAAACTTTGTACATAAGGAGACAATGTTTCCCTTCTGGTTTACATTAAAATTTTGTTGGCAGTGCATCATCAACTAGCTGATAATCTCGACATTAAGATCTCTTACATTAATTAATTAATTACAGAATTATTTTACCTGGTTTGCACATGATTCAGCTGTAACTGCAAATTTTCACATTCAGATTGAAGATCATCATTTGTCCGCTGCAGCTTACGGATTGTAGCACCTTGACTATCTACCTGTAATGTATAACATTTATTCCTTTGGCAGGATCATGTTATCTTTTTTTCATCAGATAAAAAATATACATGTAAATATATTGAATTAGGGCTAATACAAGAATCAGATGCTATTTCTTAAAATTGAAATTTCAAAATACATATTATGTTGTAGATGTTACCAAAATTACGGTTGTGTGTGTTTCCATGCGAGCGATGTATTGATGTAACAACGTGCACACCAACATAGGGCAAAACTGATAATGATTCACTGAAGCCTACATCAGAACTAACACATGTAATGTGAAGCATGCGAGTGAGCAATAGTACTAACATATGTTTACATTATGAAGTCAAATGTATAGATTTGATATTTCTTGTAACCTGCACACTCGTAGGTGATGTACAAACAGTAATATGCGAGGCTGCCACTTGGTTGGTGTCTATTATTGGACTTTTCGATCTTTTTGCCAGTTGAACAGGACTTTCTGATCACCTCACTAGGCTCCTGTCTATAAACCATTAAATTACCATTCTATAGAAATTTTTAGGCGTAGTGATAGCCGCCTTTCACTTAGTGGCTTCAAAAGAGCATCGTGGCTTTTTGTAAACGTACTTTGCTCAAACTAATTCAAACTTTTGTAATGTTCACACAGAAATATCACAGAATTAGCCATTTAGTTTTTTGTAAAAACTTAAATATACCTTTGACAGAAATTGACAATGAGCTGATTTTTTCAGCTGACAAATGACGTCATTGGCAGAAAATGGGCATTTAAAATTGGTGCACACAAGCGTAAAGTCATTGGGATTTCAAACTGAGTTTACTAATTACAAAAGGCACTTATTGCACTTTTACTGCTAACTCTTTCTAACATTTTTGCGACCAGTAAATTAAACCCAACTTCCCAGATGGCTTGGCTTCTCCTTTAATTGTGTAGTTGTTCATTTACTGGGGGAAGAAAGGTGACCGAGTGGCGGGCTAGCCATCTGTTTTTTGTGCACTGATTCTTCCTAAATAGATGCCCTGTCTATCCAAACACTAGATACATCTGGCCAATGGGCCCTTCTTGGTAACACCTACTCCAACAACATAAGCAATTACGTAATTTCTGATAGTTCAATAAAACTATGGCCTACAAGAAGAATTAAAGTACACTGTAGCACCTACCTCATCTTCAGAAGCTGCTAAGGAAACTTTTAACTCATCAATTCTCGTTCTGAGGTTATTCACTTCAGATTCATATTGCTCTGCACGCCTGTTTGCATACTCTAGCTCTGTGCTTGCATCATGAAACAACTTCTTCAGCTTTGCATAAGAGTGCTTTATATTGCTCAACTCCTACAATACAAATGTATTTGTAATTCATATTAGTTTAAAATCATTCATCGATAATATGCAAGTACTTCACACATTTTGTTTATTTTTACGTTTAGCAATCAATGTCTATAGCCAAACCCCATAAAAAGAATTTTGGCATAAACGAACACACAGCCCACACCACAAAACTCACAACACACCGCACACATCACACCACCAACACCATGCCAACCACAACACGCCACTAGCACCATACCACACCCACCAATCACGCCAAACCCACCACATCACATGGTGACTATAATGATGACGACGATGATGATGGCGACGATGATGACGACACCTACAACATCAACAGCAACAACACAGCAGCATAGCGAAACCATGCAAAACATTTTGCACAAAGTTGAAATTACATGTTATGATAAATGCTATTAAACCCATCCACCAATGATCAATAATGCAGACACATTGTACATGCTGTTTGCAAACCACTCATTTTGATCGTAATAGACTACTATTATAACTGTAACATTATAACAGCCAGCAGCAGCTTTTACTGAAGCAAAATTATAGGCAGAGTACAAAGGTTGACGTCACAACAATGGCTTTGTGTCAGCAGTTTTCTAAGCGAGAATGACACAAAATGGAACCTCCAATCAGCTCGTCACAGGATAAGAGGTATAAGTTTCACAAAAAACGGGCAAAGAAGGGCCATTTTTGGAGTTTTTTTTGCCCTCTTCTCCCAGTGGGCCGGATTAAGAAAATAAACCAGTTAATAAATAGACGACAATAGATTGAGACCTTTTGTTTGACATATAGATCTCCACAAATGGTGCCGTCGTCGGAGCTGTAGCCTTGAATCTTATATATAAATTCTTCTGGGTCTGGCTAGTCTCTATATACAGTCTAGCCTCGTTATCTCGCCACTGTCCGTCTGGGGCAAATTTATGGCGAGAGGCGACTATGGCGAGATAACAGGAATATAACGAAGTTAGTCTATATGTATATACATAATAGTTGATTAACATAGTGTTCCTCTTATGTACATATAAAATATATTTCGCATTATGATACCAATCAACATTAAATCAGAAATGAAAAAATGTCATAAAAATAATCTTAGAATGTTACTCTTTATTTAAAAAACCTTTTTCGAGTATACACTTAAATGCAATAAACTTAGCAAAAGATTTAGAAATGTTCACAAATGAGTTACTGATGACTGAAATAATTCAGAAGAGACAACTGTTTCATTGATGATACACGCAAGCAGTCAACACGACATTTAATCAAACACAATCCTTGAATATCGTCGCATGTGACTCTGTCAGACTGTTCAAAGTATCGCATCAGTGTGTCGACAGCTGCTGCTGCCTGGTCATTCGATACATGAGATGCGCCATGAGACACTTCTCCGGCTAACAGTGTCACCAAATTTCGCACTAAATACAGTAACAATTTCCTGCTGTGTCTTTGAAGAATTATTCGTATGATACATACAAATTTCCTTTTTTTATTCAGGATTAAGACAAAACAGTTTTCGCTTCAGAGACATCATGTAAAGTTGCTCACACTTTGTGGAAACTCAAACTTAAACACAGCTTTGGTGTTATAGAGTAAGGATATTGGTGACGCTTTAGTTTCTCTGCGCATTAACCAACCACAGCACTCCTAATCTAATCCTGGTGAGACACACACTAGATTAATTATGTCTGTCTATCGAGTACAGCAGCATTGTCTACATACCGCGGTTATATTGATCGACACCCGGTATATGTATTGATCGATTCACCTCTGAGTTTGTCTGTTTGGCGACATAACGCATATAGTTTACATAAGCACTCATCCCAGCATGACGTGGCGAGGGCGAGAAGCGAGGGTGGCAACTAAACGAGGTAAATATCAAAGCAGGAAATCCGTCCTTGTACTTTCTATGGCGAGAGACGAGTTTGGCGGCATAACGAGGGGCGAGATAACGAGGCTAGACTGTATTAATTTTGGAGGTACAGGGTTTACATATATATAATATGCATTGTGAAGAATTTTAGGTTATTTTATTACTTCAGTGTTCTCTCATTCTGTAAACCCCCCTATATTGTCCTTTACCTGCACTCATATGTATGTCTTGACTTGGCTTCTCTCTGTCATGCTCTACTGACAGAGCTAGTTTACCTGGCTAGTTGGCAGTTAGTTCTTGGCTAAGAAAGTTGTTGTTGTTTTGTCTCAGTTAAACCATTTATTTGTCAAGAGTAGTAGAGCCGCGATGTAAGCTTATTTTGATTATTCAGTCTCACTTTATTATTAATTTCTTTGTTACTCTTTTGGCTCAAATTAGTTTGTTATATTTGTCATGATTTTTCTTACAGATAAAATGTAAAGCTACTCAAACATGAATTTTTTGACCTTGGACATCATCAAGTAGTAGTCTCTCACATGCATGCACAAATCAATGACAACTCACACCACACCAAACCTAAAACATCACATGGTGACCATGATGATGATGACGATGATGACGACATCTACAACACCAACACCAACAGCGCAGCATCACAGCAAAACCATGCAAAACATTTTGCACAAACTTGAAACTGTGTTTTCACATAGTTTGTGTTTGAAAATGTGTTTGTGTTCACATGTGTTTGAAAATTCTAAATAGTTTTGCTACTGCTTCTCTGATGATAATAGGCGAACAGATATAACTTACATGTTCAATCTTCTATAACATTGTAGAATGGCGGGAGATGACAATACCTGGAGCAGTTGCACAATTTCTCAAACGCAAATACAATGGGTGTTCCAAATAGAATGCAGAACTCCAAATAGAAACAGGGGGGTTCAAAAAATAACTTCGAAATACATCCTTCCCGTATCGTCTGATGGACATCTCTCCTAACGATACCTTCATATCTTGTAGACCGTTTCATCCTCTTTCTGCGAGTGTGCTTATTTTTTCTCAGCATGCTTAAACAGTTGCGCAAATTGAGTTTTTCTAGAGGCTGTTTGTGCAGTTTTTCACAAAATTTGGGCGCATGGGACCGGCAAAATGTAAGTTATGGGAGACAATGGCCCTCCCGCGAGTTCTAAATATGCCTACCACACTCAAAATTGAACTGGATGTCTAACCATTACTGACACTGCTCCCGGCACATTCCCATTCTCAAGAAATAACCGGTACAACTTTTGCAAATTTTTGCAAAAATGGTCAAAAAAGAGCCATTTAGGAGCTTTTCGACTCCCTAAACCCAATTCGAAAAACAAACCCCTAGTGGCAAATTTGTGGGTCGAGACTTTTCGTCTGATGTAAAGATCATTGAAAAATCATGCCGTCGTTGGAGCTGCAGTCTCGTTTGCGCATAAACCAACGAACCCACCACATTAATTGGTGATCATGATGATTATGATGATGATGACAACTCTGACGACACCTACATCACTAACATCAACAACACAGCAGCCTAGCCATACTACAAAAATCATTTTTATACAAAATTGAAACCGGGTGCTATGACAAATGCTAGTAGACACATCAACCAATGAACAATAATGCATGAATCTTCTACACAGTTTTTGTTTATTGCTTCTCAGATGATAACATACTAACAGAACTTAATTACATGTAAAATCTATAATACTGTAGAACAGTGGGCCTGCAACAGCCGCAAAATTTCTTAAACTCAAAGACAATGGGTGTTCCAAATAGCATATAGCACAGGAGGGGGTTGAAAGAGAACTTTGAAATACACCCTTCCCATTTCATCTAGTGGGCATCTCTCCCAAAGAAAAATCTATCTGCCTTATCGAACGTTTCATCCTCTTTTTGCGAGTGTGCTTATTTTTTCTTAACATCCCCAAAGAGTTGCACAAATCGAGTTTCACTGGAGGCTGTTCCTGCAGTTTTTCACAAAATTTGTGTGTTATAGACACCGTGCCTGGCACGGTCCCATTCTTTAGTAATAAGAGGTATAAGTTTTGCAAATTTTTGAGAAAAACGGTCAAAAAAGGTGTTTTTGAAGGTTTTGCGACCCCACGTTCTTCCAGGTGGGCCTGATTCGAAAAATAAACCCCAATGGCAAATCTGTGGGTCATGTCAAGACCTTTGGTTTGGTGTCCAGAACGTCGAAAATGGTAACGTCATCGTCGCTTTAGCCGAGTTGGTTGTATATATATATATATATATATGTGTGTATACATATATACCACTGAAATTAATATATAGAGATTTAAGGAAAAAAGCAGTCTCTAGGGTATGGAGAATGCAGTAGCAATGGTTCATGTGCCCTACAGTTAGCACTAAATCTTGAAATGGAATTAGAAATTTATCACATTTCACCAATTGACCTATTAAACACCTGTGTAAAATAAATTTAACTATATTAAAGAAATATAACTATGAGGTAATGTAATTTACTGCATCTTGTAGGTGCTGTGTATCTGCAGAAACTTGGAGGTGAATATCATTGTCATTTCAATATGGATCTTTTTTGGGTAATCACGGAAGTAAATGTATTATTAAAATCATTACAATGTCAAATTCGGAGAAATACAAATCTAATGCGTAATTATCAGTGTCATTTTCAGTGTGAAAAGTCATCAATGTGAAAAGACTTTAAACCAAGATCGAGTTTTGACTTTGGTTTGAAATCATAAACTGGGTCTTAGTTAAAAGTCCGTGTTCAGTGTAAAGCAAGGATAGCAGGTAATCGTACTGTTAAGTTCAAATTTACTGCAGCTTGCAGGAATGACCTGACTTCTATAGGATTGAACTAGGGCTATATGGAGCCAACCTTAACAAACAATGAGTGGCAAACTCATCTTCACTGAAAACTGTTTCCAAAATAGTGTGGCACGAAGCATTATCAACAACAAGGACAACTGGAGCTGAGAAATTTGTCCTGCTCTTTTCAAGCATTCCCGGATGAATTCTCTTGCCAACTCTTGAACGAAATTCCCTCGCCGTATCATGATAAATCATGCCTAAACTGCTACTAAAGTGCATCCAATTAAGTGTACATTAGCTCCACGACTACCAGCTGCAACAATTTTGAACAGACGCTTCCCTTCTTGGAGTATCCAGTAGTGTGTGAAATGAAAAGATTGAAATTTGTTTCATCAGATTACAATATAATGTATAGGTAAATTTAAAGGTTGATATCTTTATAGTTTTCCTGCATAATGCTGCGTTTTTTCTATGTTCACTTCAAAATTTGCCGTTTCTACTTCATAATAAACTCTTTTCAAAGTGAATGACAGTCCTTCCAGGTGTCGTCTTATGTACTGTGTGCGTAAATTTAGCATGTTAAAACTATTTTTTGCCATCCTAATTAAGTCATTGAACGTTAGTCTAGGGTTCCTCTTTACACATTTTCGACAAATGCCCAGTGTTCAGGCCCAATTTTGTAATAACGCCTGCTACCACATTTCTTATCATCATGTTTGGTACTATTGATTCATTTACAGCCAATTGATGTTTTGGCGCCCCCACTCTTGAGAAAAACATTCTCACTAATCACTTCCACTGTTGTAAACTAATCTAATTTATCGTTTCTCTTCATCTGCCTCTTTCTAGGATGACTAGGATCTTTATACTACAGTATTTCAATATAACAATGATTAAAATGAATTTGTTATTGATTATTGATTGTTTTGAACTTGAAATGAACAATGAGTATATAGTACTTGCTGATTTGAAATATTCTTTGGAAGCCTCTTTTGCCTCAAGAGGGGTCGTTGAGAATAGACATTCGTACTCCCGAAGAATCCCATGAAATACAATAAGTACAACTCCTTTGCTTTGCAGGTATGGTCAAAATGATATTGAAAATCATGCAGCAATATAATTATACAATATTAAAGACTATATTAACGTATAGTTGAACAGCATAAAAACTGCGGTCATTGTTTACTGATTACCTTAATCTTTTCAGTAACCTCAAACTCTAGTGTCTTCACGTTTGCTTCTTGCGAAGTGGCCAATTGTTTAGACTTCCTTTCAACCTCTTCCTCCAGATCAACAATTTGGTTTTGTAGGTTTTTGTTTTCTCTTTCCAAAGACAATTTCTCACTCTCAAGTCGCTCCCGTATCTGCCACTCATGCGCGTTCTTAGACTGCAAATTCTCTAACTACACAAAAAGGTTATAATTATATAAAGTTGAATTCATTACAGCTTAATCTGTTACAGATTAGGTGAATATGTGTATAAGGTCTTAACATTAAGCAATTCTTAACTGTTGGTATAAAATATGCACAAATTTTCCATTCTAAATTTTGCACCTCGTTATGTCTATGACACACCAAAGTGCCCAGCATCTAGTCTTTGCATGTAGCATCTGGTAGCGAGAAATAAAAGTGTATAATATTAATAAGTGGTAAACATTACGACAGCAGACATTGGAAGCCAAATGCTAGAAAGTAGAAACCATTCCTGCATTTAGCGTCCAGTGTCCAGCATCTGTTCCACACCAACCAATGACGGCTGTCTCTGTGATCACGTTGTCTGTGTCTGTAAACTGTGAAGCTAATAAGCAATGAAAAAATAAAAGCATTGCAAAAATAAATTCGATTACCATCTTTTTAAATTTTTTGCAAAAAATATGCGTTGGATGCCTTATTCTAATACCCAGTGAATGCTAGATACTAGAGGCTGGCAGGCAGGTGCCACATGTTGGAAGTTGGATGCTTTGGTGTATCATAGGTTTTATTATTTAATGAAAATGTTATTTATTGTCAGATTACAACTGAACAAGAATACTAGTCAATGGAGGTTATTTGCCAATAACTGACAATATAACAAATTGATCAAAATGTTTTATCATGGGTATGCATCAAAGAC
Organism: Tubiluchus corallicola; assembly: GCA_030141605.1. Lineage (NCBI taxonomy): Eukaryota > Metazoa > Priapulida > Priapulimorpha > Priapulimorphida > Tubiluchidae > Tubiluchus > Tubiluchus corallicola. The sequence continues at coordinate 613,229 of JAQGDQ010000063.1, forward strand.
AATGCACAGTAACAAATGAGCAGACAGACAACAAAAACTCTCGTGTGTTCCCTAGGACTAACGAATGTCCTTCATGTGTTGCCCTGACTAACGAACAGTCTCATGTGTTGCGAAGGAATAACGAATACTCTTGTGTGTTGCTTAGGAATAACGAGTATTCTCGTATGTTGCCCACAAACAACGAATACTCTCTCATGGGTTGCCTAATACATAATATACAAATCATAATACAAACCTCTTTCCTTAAATCTGTCAATTTCGAGCTCATGTCCAATTTACAAAAATCTTCATCATCAGAAGCAGTCTCATATTTGCTCATCAGGTCTTTATGCTCTTCTCTTGATAATGACAACTAAAACAAATTTCAAAATATCAGGCTTAATGAGTATCACAAAATAGTACAAACAGCTGTTGAGCTAATCAAGCTAAAGTTAGTACAAAACTCAAATATAGTTTGTAAGGTTACTGCTCTTATCCATTCACTGTGACTGTTTCAATGTGAAAGACTGTCAGGTGAGTTTGATCCTCAAAGTAAGCAAGTTTAGCTAAAACATTTTTATTTCTGCAATCATCCCCAAATCGATAAATATCATGTTCCCTATTTATGTAAAGCTATTTACAAATTACTATGAATAAAGCATTTCAATAAAAGCGACAATCAACAATGAAATGGAAATAAATAAATAAGAATCAAGCATTGAATGGAGCAGTGTTAAATTGATCACTGTGAGCTACACACAAAAAGTTATATGTCTGTATATTATTGTTTATATATACTCTCACAAGATATATTGTTGCAGCAACAAGCAGATCAATAAAATCCAAACCCCAATTATCCAAACACCCACAAAAATGAAACTATAACAAACCTCATTGATCAAGGAAGTTTTGTCTTCTGAAAGTTTTTTACATTTATCTTTCATCTCCACTAATTCACTTTCACTGCTTAACAAGCTTTTGGACGACGCTGACATTTCCCTGTAAACGAAAAGAAATATTGTGCTTTTTCATAAGATATTTACAGACCTATAGCTCAAGTAAACAGTCAATATGATAGACCCTACTGTCAAAGATAGTTTACAACTTTAGCAAAACATACAAGTTGATGTCTTATAAATACACACACACACACAGAACTTGGTAAGTAAACATGCTTATCAACATTAGGTTTACCTCTTCAAAACGTTAGTCAACTAGTCACGATTAGATACTTCAATTCTAGAAGTCATTCTAATTTCAAGACCAGAAATACATATAAACCCGTTTCCTGAAATCCAGACCACCGAAATGTAACTTCTTAAAATGAAAATTATCCACATAATACCAGCAAAACGTCCAGCACCATACAAAACACATGCGCATTAAGCTTGACAGGCTCAAATCATTAAATGATTTAAAAAAGAATTCGAATATCCATATTACTTTCCTAGTGTGCAAAATAAGTTCTAAAATATACGAAATAACTATAAGAATGCAAAATTAATTTTATGAAATTAGGTCTAAATCACTGATACATATATATTCAGATTCAATCACATTAAAATACTTTAAATGGGTGATTTTTGTAAGGTAAAATAGAATTCACAACAGGTTACATTTTAAATGAAGTGTACATAACATGCATTGCTTAATTTTGCCTAAGTTTCTACTGTTTTCAGTTTAAAAAATATATTAATATACATGTTATAATCATTATACTGTTTAATAGTTACAATGTAACTACAGTCAATATAGTCGTTGCAATTGAATAAATTACCATAGACTGAAAAGTTGTGTCAAGCAAGCCATGTCACAAGAAAATTATGTTAATTTAAAATTTTTACATACTGCTTTTTAGTTTCCACATTAGAAGAAGCAGATAGGTTTTCATGGCTGTCCTGTGCACAGGTCATGCTTGGCACTTCTGCCTTTTCTTCAAATTTTTCTGGAGAGTTACAATCTTCAGACAAAGCAACAAGGGGATCTCCGGTCACGAGAACATTGATTGTTCCATGTTCTGACTGGACTGCAGCATTTTGTGACACAGGAACTTCACATGCCAATGAATGGCCACTAGCCACATTGAAATTGTTGATATACATTTCACGTAATGTACACTGAACTGACACATCGTCTTTTTCTACATTATTTAAACAGGTTGCCTTTCCCTGTTTCACATTTGCACATCTGTACTCTTGCAGCTCACACTGTAGTTTTTCTACTTCATGAGCAAGATCTTCCTTCTCACGCTTTAAAATACTACATTCTTTATGACTAGAATCAAGTTTAGATTTGTACTGCCTGATGTCATCCCGTGCTTTATTGCGCTCTGATCGCACTTTAGACCACTTTTCTCTCCAGTTAGATGTACAATCAGACCACCAACGCATAGTCTTCTCCATTTGTGCAGCACGTGCACGAACTTCATCAAGTTCTCTAATAAGAAGTTGTTCTCGTGTATTACAATCTTCTGAAGCATTTCTAACTTCATTTATAACCGTTTTTAAAGGCAGTGCGGATGGTGGCTGCATTGATAAGCTAACCGCAGGTGAAGACTGATGAGATACATTATCATAAAATCTTGGAGAACAAGAACTGCCTTGAGAATTATAATCAGTCTGAGATTTTCTAGAACAATTGTAATCCGACTTTTTGTTATGGGAAGACATGGCAAGGACTTAAAGGGACTTCATCTGTTATTATCATAGCAGTCTAGCTCCCCTAAAATTAACATAAGCATTGCAAATTATTTCTGTAATAGCAATGCAATGCAAGAACTATAGCAACAAAATGGATTTATTACTACAACTGATAAACTAGCAGCCATGTAATTATAATTTATCTTTTATCAGAACTAAAAATTAAGAAAGTTTAAAACTGGATTCCATTTATTATCAAAGTTATCACTTAGTAATAATTTTAGGTTTAAAAATGCACAGCCTGGATCATGATGTATTCGATCATAGCTAGAAAATGATATAAAGACTAGTTTGTTGTTATTGCTCAAACATAAGCTTTGCAAGGAAAACTTTATACATAGAATAAAATCTTCAACCAAAGTTTGTACCTAGCTCCTACATGTATTAATGTAGTTATCATTAAAATAATCTTTTAACCATAGTTTACTAAGAACTTCTAGTAAATAAAGCTGCCATTGATATTTAAGCATGCACCTCAAGGGGTGAACTTTTGGTAGAAGAAGCATTGCTCTCATACTGAAGCTAAATGAACTACTGAACTATCCAGTACCATTTACTAGTCCTCACTTCAGTACAAATGAAGAAGCCGATCTCATTACTACTGCTAGAAGTTTCTGTACTTGCAGGAGCATATTTGTGCAAATAATGTGTGGAATGATCTATTCAGCTTTTGGGTACAATAACAATCTATATAAGCCATGTTACGATGATTCTTATTGAATGATCCAAAAATGTTTACGTTTCCTATGATAGTAGTAACAGAAGATCTTGGAAGATGAGTATCTAGATTGCATGGAGCTGATGAAATATGAGATATACTGGGGTGCTCAAACTAACTATAAGCCAAGTTTATGCAAAAAATAGTTTTTGGATCAACATAATATAAAGATACAAAAAAATGATAAATATATATTTTTAACTAATGTACATAATGTTAGTTTATGTAATAGTAGTTTTAATCATGAGCAACAGTAAATTAACTTGATGCTTCAAGCTTTTAATATATGAAAGCGACATCATTTTGAAAATCATCGCCCTGGGAAAAGGTCGCATCTGACTTGTTTGAATACGAGTACAAGAATTATCTGTTAGTGACAGATTATAACTACCCAGAGGTTACTTACATACCCAACACTAGTAGCAAGCAAGTGATATTAGCTATGAAGAAATTTTTTCTCATCATGGAGTTCCTGAAAAATTGTTCTCTGACAATGGTACCTGCTATTCGAGCGCAGAGTTCTCTACATTTGCCAAGGAATGGGGTTTCAGACATAAAACCTCTAGCCCCCATTTTCCTCAAACCAATGGTCTTACAGAAAATTCAGTGAAGGTTATAAAGAGAATCTTCAAGAAGGCACATGAAGTCAGAGAAGATCCATTAATGGGGTTGATGATCCACCGCAACACCCCTCTCGAGAATGGATACTCCCCTTGCCAATTGCTAATGAATCACTCTATACTTACAAACTTACCAGATGGTCGCAAGCTTCTTAAAGATAGCACCTCTGACAACACTGTGCATCAGGAGAAGCAAGCTTGTAAACTGAAACAAAATAATCATGTTAGCCATAGCCCCTTACCAGAACTTGTACTTGGAGACCCTGTTAGGGTACACACTTCACACCAAAAGGATTGGTCAGAGCAAGGAGAAGTTGTAAAGCAAGTAGCCCCCAGACCTTACCTGGTGAGAACAGAAAATGAAGCCCTACATAGAAGAAACTGCAAACATCTTCTGAAGATTAAAGACATGCCACCATCTATCGTGACTAATACTCAGTGAAATCACAAGTGTCTGCTGGCCAGACTACTGTTATTAACTTACATAGATAAACAACTGCTACAAGGTTACATAACCAGATTGGGAGGAATTAGCAAACCACCTAATAGACTTATTGAAACTGCATAATTTGAATTATACATATGTGAAACTTGTTTCTACTTAAACTGCAACGTTGAATAGTCCTTTTTATTGAGTTAGCTAGACTTAATTAAAATGTCCTACTGTGTTTAAATATTTAAAAAAGTGAACAAATTTGAGAATCGTAATTAACTTTGTAAAACAAAATCACTGGTGACATGATTTGTTCAATTTGTGTTAACTGTTTACTTTAGATATAGTTATAACCTGAAAAATTGTGTTTGACATCCAAGTTCCATAAGATAAAGGGTAATTTCATTTAGTTGTTTGGAAAAAGTAATGTTAAATATGATTGAAGAAAAGATAGACATTATAATGATATGGGCAATTTTAAATACCCAGTTCTATTCATGAAATTCAGCACTTATGGTTCCAGATCAAGGTGTATCGTTCCTTTAAAGTAGTAACTCACAAAGTTGCTTGTTTTATCCCAAGAAGGGAATATGTAATGATAAGAGTATGTTCATTAATCATAATTCACATAAATCACAATAGATGGCACTGCAATGTTATAACTGATTTAGCGCCTGAGTTTGAGCGCACATTCATTGTTGCTTTTCTTTTGGATAATAATTAATGGCGACTTTAACACAGTCATTTGTATCTGATTTTTCCTGATGTTTATTAAACCATCCTGTCATCACAACGCTTGATTTCGCTAAAAAAATATCTGAAACACCAAAAGTTCTAATAGTTTAAGTTACAGAAACGTTGAACAGACAAAATTGTTAAACTATAATCGTTGGCATTATAACTTAACACCAACAACTTCAGCAATTATATTTAATGTATTATATTATATTATATTATATTATATTATATTATATTATATTATATTATATTATATTATATTATATTATATTATATTATATTATATTATATTATATTATATTATATTATATTATATTATATTATATTATATTATATTATATTATATTATATTATATTATATTATATTATATTATATTATATTATATTATATTATATTATATTATATTATATTATATTATATTATATTATATTATATTATATTAATATATTTCGATAAAGTTCCACATAGAAAACTCATGTTAGAACTTGCCGCACATGGGATTTCTGGCAACCTCTACAACTGGATAGAAGATTTTCTTAAAGACTGCTCACAATGAGTTCGAATCAACTCTGAGAAATCTTCATGGAGACCAGTTAGGAGCGGAGTACCACAGGGAAGTGTATTAGGGCCTATACTATTCCTTATGTTCATCAACAATCTACCACACAATTTAAATTCATCAGTGAAAATGTTTGCCAATGATACACAGACTCCAGAATGAAATTAACCTATCAGACTCATGGTCGCAAATGTCTTTCAACGTGGCAAAGTGTAGGGTTCTACACTTAGGGAAAGACAATGTAACCCATGGCTACTATATGAGCAACTATACAAATCAGTCAGTTCCAAAAACAGCAGTAACAAAACAGAAAGACTTGGGTGTTTTAATTGACCAGTCTCTCACGTGTGATGAACACATTGACGAAATATCCAAACGCGCTAGGAAACGATTATGGATGATAAGGCGCTCTTTTGTAAACTCACTAACAGGATTTGGGCACGGGACTAAAACTGTACAGATTTAGGCAAAATAAACTATTTTACTGAAAACGGTAAAGGAGTTTCATAGCAACAGATTCATCAGCTAAAGGTGGTAATGTTACAAGTGGCTTACAACAGGGAAGCCCAGATCGGGCGGAGGCTAACAGTTAAGTAGTAATGCCTACATCACAAGAGGATGTAACCAATGTGACAGAGGGGAGTGTTGGCACAAGTGAAGCCATAGTGCTCTTACACTTTCACCTATGTGGATACTGATATGATGGCCATTTTGTACAAAACATTCATAAGACCAATATTAGACTATGGTGATGTAATTTGGCGTCCATCCAAACTTCAAGCAGTACGTAAGGTAGAATCTATACAATGGAAAGTCACCAAGTTAGTATAATCAATCAAAGATGTACCATATGCAGAGAGAATGCAGAGACTAAATTTATCATCCTTACGTTTCAGAAGAAAAAGAGGTGACCAATTCATGCTGTATCGTACATACAACAACCTTACAAGAATTGATAGCAGAAAATATTTTTCAGTTAATCCACGTGGAGCGGGATACAAGTTTACAAAACCCAGATGTAGAAACAAGAACAGATTCATTTTCAGAATGATAAATGATTGGAACTCCCACACCACATCGATATGGAGCACCACATCAGCAGATCAATTCAAGGAGAAACTAGACATGTATTGGAAAGATCATCCGATGAAGTTCCACGATCCGTTCCAGCCTGAGTCCAACTCCTCTGTAACACCATTCCAGTCTATCATAAATCAACACATCTGACCAGTTTGCAATACCACTGAACTTGCTTCTTCACCACACCATGACAACTGCCGCTAGGCGGCACTTCCACTTGAGAGTCAACTTTAGAGAGATAACATAATTTCATAAATATAAAACGAGAGAGAGAAAACTTGTGGTAAAACAATTAACAGAGGTTTATTAAAAGAGACAACTATGGGTAAAAAGCCTAATTATAGGCTTCGCCCTGTCGATCTACGGTAATTTAAACAAAATTTGCAAACGAACAATAGAAAAATGGGACTTATAAACATTAGAACTATAATTCTATTCAAAAACTTTAAACGTACGCGCGCTCTCTTCAAAATATTGATGAAAATTCAACCAACCTCTACTCTGTTTGTCTTTCAAATCTAATTTGCAAGTTCATACTGCACACTATCATAAAAATTCATCTGTTTTTTATAGAATATACTACCAACACAACCTCTAGTTCTGCCCCATGGAAAGTGTCGCCATCTCTGGTAAAATATATTCAAATATGATTCTGCTATCTCTCACGGTCACCCTTTTGCAGTCTCCAGTCTGCATCCTTCGTGTTGGCATAGGGAAACAATCTCTTTGTAGGGCGCGAAGTACGCCACACTGTGGAAAAGCAATGTCGTATTTGGGCAGCCCAAGTAGGGCACTGGCAATTTCTGTCGAGAATCGAGAATTATGACATAATAAAACATAAAAACAAATTTGTTTTCCAAAAAAGAAACTTCATAATAGTAATGGATAGTCCTTGACTATTTACAAATGTATTTTTCGCAATAATATCATCATTATTATTAGCTCCATTGATATCGTCATAACATTAAGCTAAGTATCTAATGCTTTAAAAAGAGAAACTATGTAGGGCACATAGCTCGCTAGCCCATTTACTTTGTAGAAAACAATTATTTGTCCAAGAGGTAGTGAAACGGATCACCTGTCTGTGAAGCAAGACAAAATGAAAAATGATTGTTGAAATTGCCTAGAAAGCGAGCTTATTTCACTTCAAAAAGATTAATATAGAAACCAAATATAATATTGGCCATTCTACTAGCTCAGAATAATATTCTTTTATTTTATCAGATGTGTAATAAACTATTCAACAGATAGAGCAACAGAATAATAATAATAATAAATTATTCTACATGTATTGACGTTTTCAATTATTATTATTATTAAATAAACAAAGACAACGGACGGTGCCAGTATGGCTACCGACTCTGTTCGTGACCTGTCTCTAGTGTCCTACTTGGGCAGCCCATGTACGACTCGTCCTACTTCGTCAATTGTCCTACTCCGCTCTCAACATCCTGATTTTGAAAATTTGCTTCTCTAATTGACAACACGTTTGTTAATACTGTGCAGTTGAATAGATCTTTCTTTACCACACAGCTGACACACTAGATCAGAAAAAACTACCCTCAAACAGCGTTCATCGTGTTTTAATTTACATTGAAAAATATTGAAATTACGGAGTAATATTCGCGCATAAAATGCCTTGCTTAAAATGCAGAAGAAATTTATATCATTTGTCTAGCTTCTACCAAACGAACCTCGCTGCAGGCATATTTGGGTTATTGGCGGTGGTCACGTGAGCATTATGTTTAGCGTAGAGGCATGGCTGTGAATATAAAGTTATGCAGGTGCGGGAAAATCAGAGAGAGAGAGAGGGAGGGGGGCGATTTGTGGAAAAACTACTTTACAGGAAATATTTATCGTGGAATCTCTCTGTGTTTTATTTGGTAGGCTTTTAGAGAAAGAAGGGGCGGTAAGAGAGAATGATTCGGTAAGTGGCCTTTCCCGCACTAAGACATGTTAATATTTTGAAAGTTCTGTTAGGTGACCTAGTTCACCTGTTCTTTGGCTTCAGTTGTTTAATTTCTATTTGTGTAAGTTATATCAGTTCAAATCATGTCACTTCTTGAAATTCTTGTCAATGTAAACACTATTTAACCGGGAGTTTTTATATTTTAACTAATTTGTTTAGTGTTTCGGTTTTATTGCGTTTGTGTTGCGTGTTGAGGCTACTTAATCAGGAACAACTGTTGAAATAAGATCACCAAAATAGCAGCAAGTCTAAATGTTTAACAGTTTAATAATATCAGTACGTGAATAGAAATTATACTCAGAGTCAGGATTAGAACATGTGGCAGGACCATTACCTTAAATAACATATTCAATCATAATTGCACCTAAAATAACGAAATACTGGTTAACCAGAAATAGATACATCAGGGTGAACTGCATACTACATAAGGCATAATTTGATAATCAGTAGTCAATATTTAAATATATAAGTGAATAAAAAAGTGTTTGCCTGCATCAGTAGCTCTGTACATCACAGAAACAAGGAAAATGTGGGAGATTATTTCCATTGACAGACATCGCACCATACTCCCTCAATTAGTAGTATTAAAGGCAGATTTAACTGTTTGTAGCGTGTTGGAAAATATCTCGGCGAGCAGCAATCTTAATACACATAGTTGGGGGTCCTCTATACGTCAAATCGTCATAACATCTCCGGGTTTGGGAGCATAGAACTAGGCTGAACTTTTTGGACCGTCGAGCACACCTTGTAACTCCAGAGAGTCCTGTCTTTGGGGCGTGACTTCGTTTAACGGAAACACGTCTCGGTGCAGGGCTACTGGCTAGGATCGTTGCAGCACGAAGACACGTACAACGAAGCTTCCACAGTTCACTTACAAATTCCAGTAGGTATTCCATGTAAGAACATCACGAAATGTTGTAAAACTTCTAATGTGCTAACATGCCATGTGGAACACACACGAAGGACTTACAACTCTATGATGTCTATAAATCAGATATATTTAATCTTATGATCCCTTTGATAATGATCTAATGTACCAGTTATCACTTATTAATTATTATCTCTTGTGATCGTATAGCCTTCACGTGATTTATATAATCATTTAAAATTGACTTAAGGTTGATTCGCTTCCTATCTTAATTAATCGCTAGAAGGTGTTTTATCACCTGGCTCCTAGAGCTTAAGATTAGTCTATCGGGCGATAATCTAGTCCTTCTAGACTGACTCTACTACTTCGGGCTGTGAGAAAAGTCTTTATCTCTAAAGCTTTCTAGCTAAGCGCCCGCAATTGAGCTTTATTAAATTAATTAATGATTAATACAATGAGAATCTACAGGTTCATTATCGAATCTAATGTTGCTTAACTTCTCAAGTTACAAATGTGTTAAGATTACTTAACTCGGTGGAATGACCAATGCAACTCCCGTACACTTGGTCAAATCCAATGCTGTTGTAAGACTATTCGTAGATCCAGTGCTCAGATTAGGTGAGGACGTAGAACGATGGTCCACCCTGGTTCGAAATGAAGTCTACACTCTGTCAGATTTCCTGTTGCCTCTCTCTGGCTCCTCTTTCCCTGATGTTGCTCTCTGCTCGCACCCAACTAACTAACCAACAACTAACACCACGTGTCTTCAAGCACGGGCTTATAACTCCAAGTTCCGCTTTGCGTAATTCGCGCTCAAACGCAATATGGTGCAATAGGTGAAAAGGTGACATCCTTGGCTCTACCCTGCCAAGAAGTTTATCACCATCCAGGCGGTTCAAGTATTCTTCCTCTTGCATGGGAAGTTAGCTGCACGCCAGGTCTGTCTTTCAGAATTCCTTGCTCCCAAAGTCTCCTCGTAGCTTGGCGTTGGCCATAAAGCTTTCTTTCCAAAGAAATTTTGCTCCTCGCGACTTCTTAATAATTACATGTAACTCTGCATATGTTATATAGAGAGCGTTTATCTACGCTTGCATAAGGTTATAAACAAGATTACGCTTTCTCTAAATGAATACCTGTTTACCTTCAGTAAACGCAAAAACACACCCGTGAAAATAATTTGCTTCGCATTAAATCTCGTGCCTTACCAGCTGAGTGAGTTCTTATAATCAATCAATAAATTTATCTTATCAAATCAAGGAGGTATCCGTTTTATCAACTGAATCTAATTCAGTTTATAATTCTATTAATTAATCACCAAATTACCGATTCATAAATTTATTCATGACAACTCTTATATGAAGCTTACGTCACATGCATTCTCATCACTGCATCGCTGTCTCTCATCAAGGCTGTAAACCAAGTACGCCAAGAACGCCACGCTGCCAAAAATGCCAAGCCGCCAAGAATGCCAAGCTGCCAAGAATGCCAAGCCGCCAAGAACGCCACGCTGCCGAGAACGCCAAGCTGCCAAGAATGCCAAGCCAGGTTGATTGATAGACAGACGAATTGGCTGACAGCAAAACGGATATTCTTATAGAAATTGTTAATTTTTCATGCAAGCATTGACACCTGTTTTGTGCCGACACAGAACAAATAAATTATCCCTTTGTTTGACCGCCACGTATCTGGTATTACACAACGTATTAGTAAATAAGTGTCAGTGTCTATGAGAATGTCTAACCAACAAACATATTGTATGACTGCGAGAAGTCACAGATATGAACACAATCGCATTGACCTGAGCCGAGCCTTTCTTTTAAAAGTGTAATTTTAACGGTCAGATTGGAAGTAGTTACGTCTTATATATACTGTGAAATTCACGTCGGCTATCCAAAAAGCACCAAGAGTCATTGTCAGTTAGAAAAATACCAACAAGCAAATGACCAACAGGACGATACCGGGATCGTGATAAGTCCTGTACCTGGAAGCGCTATCTCATCACTTCAGAGGACACAGATTGGGATAACATTAAGCGCTTTACTGGGTCACAGCTCTGCAACCAGTCGTATAGAGTAAACAAGTCAGAATGTTACAAGGTGTCTTGTTACTCACTTCCTAGCCATAAGCATATTCGCACAGTTGGTGTGATACGAGACAGTACAGATAATGAAGAGAGGCAATCAGACATTAGTCACATCTCGCCTATGTCCACACCTGATGCCCCTATGTTGACACCAGCCATTCCTACAGAAATGAGTACTCCATCCACGAGTTTTGGAAATGTAACTCCTTTCGGTGGAAAGCTCAATTTATTAGTGCCACAGCCAGCTACACATTATCACGACTCGCAAGAACATGCACGACGCCCTCAAAGGAGTCGCAGACCCCCCAACTTAGCTGAAAGACTATGTCACCGAGTTTTGAGCATTTTGATACATTTCTACTTTTGTGCTTACTTGTTCTAAAGGACATATACATGTATGCATGTGTATTTAACCTTCTTTTGTTAGCTGTTAGAGAAGTTACATTGTTCTAGTTGCCTTGCATATTAGAGGATCTCGAACATTTCAGCATGTGAAGAGTACCCGTATTGCTGTTTGCCAGAAGGCAATTTTTAACACATTTAACAATAAGAACTTAATGCAGTTTCAAGCAGATGTTTAACATTTGGAACGGTATATTATTTGTAGTTTTACTTTTGTGATTAAAGGAACAATTCTTAAATTAGTATAATTCGAAACATTTGTATTTGTACTTATGCTGTATGCAGTATGGCAGTATTATATGTAATTATTTTTTTGTTGTTTTTTCAGCCTGATCTTTGCTGCAATACCATAAATAAACCACTTTGATTCAGCAAAAACTTCCATAGTTATTTATGATCAGGCGGGAGAATGCCAATTGTTCAATGCCCAATTACTGGCTGCAATTATGCAACAGAGGACTTGTCGGAGGCTCTTTCTTGAACTCCTACAAATACATCGTGGCAGTCACACCACGAACACAGAGGCGGCACCACCCGCACATTCTGCTCCAACTGCGAAAATTGGAAAAGTGAAAGGCCTACTGTACCTGCCGTCGGTACCAGCGAAGAACGAAGAATGGGCATATTTTACCACACGTTGGCAAAAATATGTAGATGCCACTGGTATCATTGGTAAAGACAGAGTAATTCAGTTATTAGAATGTTGCGGTGAAATGTTACGTAAAGATCTCACTCGTTCTGCTGGTGGCAGTCTCAGTGGCAAAGCAGAAGATATCGTTCTCAAAAAGCTTGCTGTTCGCGTTGAGAATATGATGGTAGCTCGTGTAGCATTGCATGATTGCGACAAGATTGTGAAGAACCTATCCGTGCATTCTGCGCCCATCTACGAGGACAAGCCGGCATCTGCAATTATGAAGTGAAATGTCCCGAGTGCGACACCAGTGTCAGCTATACCAACGAAATAATTCGTGACTGTATCACACGCAGCGTTGCTGATCCAGAAATCCAATTGGACATTCTCAGCGACAAAAATCAAGTCATGGAAATCGAAGAATTATTAATGCTAATTGAAAGCAGAGAATCTGGAAAAAGATCTGCTTCAAAACTCTTCGATACCCACAATGCTGAAGCAGTGCGTAGCTCATACAGACCAACAACAAGCAATCTAGCCAAGGATAAAACATCCGAACCATGCAGCCACTGTGGAAGGCACGGTCATGGAAATGGTTCTGATTTTATATTACGACAGGACAAATGTCCAGCTTTCGGCAAAAGCTGTACAAATTGCAGTCACAGACACCATTTTGCTCCGGTACATAGATCTAGAAATAAGCCAAAACATGCTGCTCCAGACCGTGACAGAGGTTGTGAACAATCCAGCTCACTGGGTGAACAGGGAGCTGTGTTCAATACATTGTGTTCCCTTACATCCCACGTACATGCAAAAAATAGCCGTCATACAGTTCCCTCACATCATGTATATGACCAGATGTGTAATAGTTGGCTATGCCAACCATCGAAGCCTCAACCATTTGTTACATTGCGCATATCAATAAACCCAAGTGACTACACAGCCCTTGGTTTCCGCTGTGGCAGACGACCAACTTCTTGTATAATTTCAGCAATAGCAGACACCGGATGCCAGAGTTGCCTGTGCAGCCTTAAAATCCTCACTCGCATAGGCATATCAGAGCAACATCTCATACCTGTCACCATGCGCATGCAAGCTGCAAATGATCGTGGAATCAACATCCTTGGCGCTGCTATCCTAAGATTTACTGGTACATCTACGGCTGGCAAACAGCTGGAAACTAGGCAGATCGTATATGTCACCGATACTTCAAACATATTGTACATTAGCAGCGAAGCTTGTATTGTACTCGGAATGATCACAGAGAGCTTTCCAACGATTGATGAGGTCTGCAACACGCTAGAGATATCATCATCAAACAGTACTTCATCCAACCCCCAACAAAACAGTAGTGGTTTGACATCTGAGTACCACTGCCCACGATGACAGCTGCCACCTACACCACCCTCCCAACTGCCATTTTCGTCAATGCAAGAAAATTTGCCAAAACTGAGACAGTATCTCCTCGACACTTACAAGGCAAGCATATTCAACATATGTGAGCACCAACCTCTCCCACTTGTGGAAGGGCCCCATTTGAAACTCATGGTGAATTCTGATGCCACCCCCGTGGCACATCACACCCCATCCCAGTCGCCTTGCATTGTCAGAAACAAGTCAAAGCAGATATAGATCGCGACGTTCACCAAGGGGTCTCATCCGTGATTTCTCGTGCAGAATCATCAGTATTCTGGCCAGGCATAACGACAGCCATATAGGCACTTCGAAGTCGTTGCCAGGAATGCAACAGTATTGCACCCTCGTATCCTGCAGCACCCCCCGTTTCCCCAGTTTTGCTGGTATACCCATTTCAGTGCATCTGTGCTGACTTCTTTCATTACAAGGGCGTCTACTACTTGTTGTTGACCGTTATACCAACTGGCCTATTCTCGAACATTCTCCAATTGGGGCCACTGGTCTCATTGCCTGCCTCCGCCGAGTTTTTGTCACTTACGACACTGCTGAAGAACTGGCCTCAGATGGTGGCCCTGAATTTACTTCATTCTAAACACACCAGTTTTTTTTCATACTGGGGTGTCCATCATCTTTCTTCGGTGGCCTTTCCTCACAGCAATTGTAGAGCCGAAGACCGTTAAGCGCATGATTATGGATAATACTGGCCCTCAGGGAGACCTTAATACAGACTTGTTTCAAAGAGCAATCCCACAGTACAGAAACTGCCCAGACAGAGATGCCAAGCTCTCACCTGCCCAGTGTCTGTTTGGCCGCCCTATACAGGATTTCATCCCTATAATATCCGGTGACTACCAACCTCGTAACATTTGGCAAGAATCACTACTAGCCCGAGAAGAAGCCTTGCGTAACAGACACATGAAGGCATCGGAATGGTAGACTGAACACACAAAATACCTACCCCCACTAGCTGTTGGTGACAAGGTACGTTTACAAAATCAGACCGGGGATCATCCTACCAAATGGGACAAGTCTGGTGTAGTCATTGAAGTCCGTCAGTATGACCTATATGTCATTAAGGTGGATGGCTCGGGCCAGTAACACTTCGGAATAGACGTTTTCTTTGGAAATATGAACAAATTCACCCACCACGCCTCAGTATCTCTATTGATACTGACCTTGCTTACAACGACAGAGGCTTACCAGTTGGGAAACCTGTAACAACAACCACTCTGCCACCTAAAACAAATCAATGCCCTAATACCACAACCTTGCACCCACCCAAACCCAAACAAACAGACAAACCTGTTGGACCAGAGGACCCTCCCCCTAACATCAGCACACCCTCACATATGCCACTAACTACCATACCAGATAATCCCAAGCCAGTTGATACGTCCATTGACTCCACTTCAACAGCATTAGCTCCTACCAACCCAGTCATACCACTATGTCATTCAGCTCAGCAGAGGACAACTCCTCAGTGGCACAAAGACTTTGATATGTCTGGTAATTTGGTCAGTTATCAGTGTTCGACATATGCTCCCTCTGTCCAAGACTTAGGGGGGATAGAGGATCTCAAAGATTTCAGCATATGAAGAGTACTCGTATTACTGTTTGCCAGGAGGCAATTTTTAACACATTTAACAATAAGAACTTAATGCAGTGTCAAGCAGATGTTAAACATTTTGAACGGTATGTTATTTGTAGTTTTACTTTTGTGATTAAAGGAACAATTCTTAAATTAGTATAATTCGAAACATTTATATTTATACTTACGCTCTATGCAGTATTACATGTAATTATTTTGTTGTTGTTATTTCAGCCTGATCATTGCTGCAATATCATAAATAAACCACTTTGATTCAGCAAAAACTTCCATAGTTATTTATATATGCATCCATTTATCGTGATTAACTAATTTGTTTAGTGCCTTTATCACAGAATTTGTTTTGTACCAGTTTGTACAATGTAACCTGCATTGAAGTTCAGGTTTTGTGCACCTTTACTCTTACTTTAGTTTAGCAGTGGTTTAAATTTAATATGTGTTCTCGGGTCAGAGATGACCACAGTGCCATAATTTCATTTAATTTTCTTGGCATATCTTATCTTACTTGCCTATCATATTGTGATTATCGCATATTGTTGCTGGTTCAATTGCAACATCTTTCTTACAGTTGAATTATTTTGTTACAAGTTATTAGGTAAAAGTATTGTGCAGCATCTTTACCTAGGATTTAGAGAATGGCCCTTTACCTCGTGTCACTCATCATTAGGACTACAAGCAGTTACAACTTGAGAGAAAACAAAGAGGTTACGCCAATGTTATTGGTTGTGTTTGCGTTAACAGTGAAGAATGTAAGGAGATGATGATGACGGATGAGAGTTAGGCAGTGCGTCTTGGTAGAGGAGATCATCTCGACGATGGCGGTCTGATAAACGGATGTTTTACTATAACCTAGTATTTTCTTGACGAGTTCATTTAAAATAAACTGCATTTTAACTGTTGGAATTTGCTGTTTCCGTTTTACTGGTGGAGTCAGTTTCACTCTATGCATACCTATGTACCAAAAGCTTTACCCTTTACTTTTTACTAGATAGTACAAACAATAATGCAGGCTGTAAATTAAGTGTAATGACACATTGAATTGATTAACATAATTATTTTTTGCAGAAAACAATGACAAGCTATATTCATCAGTGAAAGAAAAGATGTCTCACCGAAAGTACAATGTTTCATATGAAAAGCCTCACGAGCCTTCATTTTTAAAAAAATTCAAACAACGCATAGGTTACCAAGAGCCGCCGACTGTTGATAGCAAAGTAATAGATAGTACTAGTAGTAGTATTATTAAATTTACGGGTAACAGTGAAATCATGCCACTTGCAGCAATCAAATGTATTTATCATGCCGATAGCTCGGCACATACTGTATGTGTAACAGTAGTAGGCAGTTGTGGAGTGTGTATTTTGTGCTGCAGTATGCGAACAGTTTTTATTGATTTCTGCTGCAGATTTTACATATTCCAGTCCTACAGAACTTTCATGATTAGGCAAGACAATCACGCATGCCTCCAACTTTCATGATTGGGCAAACCATTACGCATGTTACATTTGAGTTCAAATAACAGGTCTATATTAAAAACATTGCAGCTGTATTTCTAGTTAATGTGAGTATCTGTACATTGCTCATCCCTTGTGTGCGTACAGAACAGGAAATTAATAAGTCAGAGGCTTAACTATTTATCCATTGCTGGTTTATCAAAATCTTATTTTGCAACAGCTTGATCAATGTTGAAAACGTCGCACTATTCAGTGTCCAGTCTAGCCTCGTTATCTCGCCACTGTCCGTCTAGGGCAAATTTTTGGCGAGAGGCGAGTATGGCGAGATAACGGGAATATAACGAAGTTAGTCTATATGTATATACATAATAGTTGATTAACATAGTGTTCCTCTATGTACATATAAAATATATTTCGCATTATGATACCAATCAACATTAAATCAGAAATGAAAAATGTCATAAAAATAATCTTAGAATGTTACTCTTTTATTTAAAAAACCTTTTTCGAGTATACACTTAAATGCAATAAACTTAGCAAAAGATTTAGAAATGTTCACAAATGAGTTACTGATGACTGAAATAATTCAGAAGAGACAACTGTTTCATTGATGATACACGCAAGCAGTCAACACGACGTTTAATCAAACACAATCCTTGAATATCGTCGCATGTGACTCTGTCAGACTGTTCAAAGTATTGCATCAGTGTGTCGACAGCTGCTGCTGCCTGGTCATTCGATACATGAGATGCGCCATGAGACACTTCTCCGGCTAACAGTGTCACCAAATTTCGCACTAAATACAGTAACAATTTCCTGCTGTGTCTTTGAAGAATTATTCGTATGATAAATACAAATTTCCTTTTTTTGTTCAGGATTAAGACAAAACAGTTTTCGCTTCAGAGACATCATGTAAAGTTGCTCACACTTTGTGGAAACTCAAACTTAAACGCAGCTTTGGTGTTATAGAGTAAGGATATTGGTGACGCTTTAGTTTCTCTGCGCATTAACCAACCACAGCACTCCTAATCTAATCCTGGTGAGACACACACTAGATTAATTGTCTGTCTATCGAGTACAGCAGCATTGTCTACATACCGCGGTTATATTGATCGACACGCGGTATATGTATTGATCGATTCACCTCTGAGTTTGTCTGTTTGGCGACATAACGAATATAGTTTACATAAGCACTCATCCTAGCATGACGTGGCGAGAAGCGAGGGTGGCGACTTAACGAGGTAAATATCAAAGCAGGAAATCCATCCTGGTACTTTCTATGGCGAGAGACGAGTTTGGCGGCATAACGAGGGGCGAGATAACGAGGCTAGACTGTATTGGCTTTTACATTTGGCATTGTGACTTAATTATTAGAGTTAACTAGGCATGAAAACCCCAATTCCTTGCACTAACTGCTGGTCTAATCTTTAATGTCACCCACGTGCAAGGAGTATGCCACTTATTTGAACATTTTTACAGTATATTTTATCCTGAACATTTATTATAATTTTAATCTCCTGTCAAAAATTTGTTTCTTGATATGAGTTTGCACAAGAGTCCTTTTGCTCGCTTGCTTTATGCAAACACAAAAAGCCAGAAACTTCCATTGCCATATTTTCTTATTTCTAGAGGGCAATGATTGGGATAGATGATGATGATGACGGTGAACAGGCAGAGAGAGAGGATGAGAAGCCTACAATTGTACTACAGAAAGAAGATGATGTGACAGAAGCTAAAGCAAAAATAATTCTTAGTCAACAAAAAATCCGTAATGGTAATTTAAAAATTTATTTCATGGAAAATAGAGTCAAATTATAAATAAAAACATCAACAAAAAAGTTTTTATGAAAAACAATTTGAAACTAATTGATGCCATGATCTACACACATGATCTGCAGCAACTTGGAACACAAATTACATAAAATAATTTATTGAATAGTCTTTATTTTTAGAGAAGACAGATGAATGTAAAAGAATTACCTTTACAAAGCCTGTCAAACGACGAGAATGTAGCAAATTAAGTATTTGTTCCAAGAAACGAAAAACCGAAAATACGAAGTCAAAACAGAATTCCATGGAAAAGGTAAAAAACTCTAGTTTGCTATCATTTGACGATGATGAAGAAGAAAATGAGGATGATGAAGAGGAAAGTTGAATCGATATATAAACGTACACGAGGAAAGTTGAATCGATATATGAACATGCTTTCTAAATAAGAGCTTTTAAAATAAACTGGATAATAAGGATGAATGCAAGATCTTGTGGAGTGTATATTTATATGTTATTTCAGTAGTGGAAATGATCAGTTTGGTCATGTTTGCAGATAAAAATTGTCCATCTTGTTTGTAACTACAACGTGCATAAATGAAATTATTGGAGGGTTTGGGTTACAACTGAATATTTTTTATGTTCGAGCAGCCGAATCTCTAGTGTTTAGTTGCGCAGAAATTTAGTGCAAACTAAGACAACGTGTTGTACCTGGCATTCGCCATCAGGAGGCTGGTATATATTTTGCAGGAATTGTTAAGTCCTTCTACTTATTGTACACGTAATTATAGCAAATAACGTAATGTAAAATTATTTTCATGACTTTTACTCATTCAAAGTGCTAGCCGAGAAGACGTTTTGTCTTAAATTGACATACTGTCTCTACTCTTGAAATCCTGTAATATATTTTTATTTTCGACTCTTATTCAATCTTAAAAAAATAGTAGCTAATGTTTGCAAGCTTGGACCATCTAAATGTCTATATTGTTTCTGACTAAAATCAAATTAAATGAATAAATATTAATTAAAGTTCTTTGTGTTTTTTTTTGTGCAATTTAGCACACTGCAATCCTGTATCCATCATATATTAATGGGTCTACTAACTGTTGACATTTATAGCAAGACTAGAATGTCACACATTAAAAGAATAATCCTGTACAAAGAGACACTGAATGGGTCGAGTTGGCCTAGCCATGCTTGTATCTTCATGAGGTAAATAGCCAGAAACAGCATGACGAATGAAACTGCCCAGAGCGCATACTGAACCCAGACACACAAGCCGTTCACTTACCTGTCTCTGTATTAGTGAACTTCGGTTGCAAAATGTACCTGTTGACCACTTGGTTATTACGCGAAGTTTTTCTTTTGCATTGAGTAATAGATTAAGACAATATAGTGTATGTATTCTATTTTTTATATAAGTAGGAAGTTAGGAACTAGCAAACCTCTGCAAAGTATTTTGCATATAAATCCAGAACAACAACAGAAGGGTAGTACAAAAAATGAACACATCCACTGTTAAAAGGAATGGGCCTTACCAGGAAACAAAACTTTGCCTATACACTCCAGGTTGTTCCAATAATATTCGCCGCGTTTCTTCAGTGGCTGTCTTTAAATATCAGTTTAATAACTAAGTTTTGCAAAAAAACTCATTTTGGACATTTTCACCTACTGTAGCTCCCACATGTCCTGAATCGAAAAATAAACCCCTTGTCGGACAATGGAGACTTTGAAGGTTCGTTTGATGTGCAACTGGTTCACATGGTTTATCACAAGTGGTTCTGTAGTCGCAGAGAATGCCTCGTATTGTATAGATCCATCCACTATAACTGGACAGTTTAACTATATGTAGATGTATATATTTCTCCAGATATGTTTATCTGCCAATAAAATTGTATATATATATATATATATAATGCACACACACACCCATACATGTTACAGCGTCCTCACAAGTTATGCTGTACAGACTCACCCTCACACACACAGAGATGCACAAACACACATAACGAGTGATGTGTTTCTAACTGGGAAACTACTGTCAAAAACAAAGGCTATGTATGACTTGCATGTATTTGTTTCTAAAATGTACAAATATAGTACTGTGTTCTTTATTCAAGCTATAAAGACCAGTGTCAATATTATCACAACTCAGCAATTTAAGAAATTTAAGAAATTTAAATTTAATTAAACATGTTCTCCCCCACTGCATCAGTTTGACTACCTGGTATGTACTTTCCTACACCCCACATGGAAGTGACATTACCTGCAGACAAGAAGTTAACAGTACTTCGAAAAAAATTAAATGATCAAACTGACTTGATAATGTGTGAAATTTTAATTATGCAGCAAATGTTACAGAAACAATGTTATCGCTCTCAGTTTTTGCAAAACAAACAAACAGAGTGTACTGTTGGCTAGTAACCAAATTATTAAAGAGTAATTAGTAACACTAGCTAGAATCACTTCAGTATAGTTTCAGTGCTGTATAAGGACACAACAGATAATTCTGTCTTATAAGTTTTAACAGCTTCAAGATGCAAAATCTCTTAGTATAACTGTTGCATAATATCAACGAAAGGAATTTGGATCAAACAAAATTAATATTCAACTAGCAGTACAACCTGTTCCTGAATCTTTGGCGTACAATCATAGAGTGGACCTGCATGTTTACAGTTTAGGCAAATAGTCATAATCTTGACACTAGATATATAATATTACAGACATAATTGTATGAATGATCACAGGATAGTCGTAGTATATGGTTGACAAAACGTTTTTGTAGATGTTGACAAGATAAATTTCTGATAAACTAATATGCACTAATGCGAAACTACTTTAGTAACACATTAGGGGTATTAAACTTTACCATTTAACTTTATTATGTGTAAAGCAATGTGTTAACTACTACAATCAATAGTAGTACCTTTCAAGTTAAAATAACAGAATTGCTAAGAGCTATTAAAAATTTTAGTGAATTTCGGAAAAGTTCATACTTCTGACAATTCTGTAACGAGTCAAATTCCAATGTTATTTAAATGATTACTTGCTTGAAAATTGCATAAAATCGTAAGCAACTTGGATAACAGTTGCACAATACATAGTGACCTAATGGTGAAAACTGTGGCTAAAACACAAAAGTGTCAACTGCATGCCTCAAGTTAATCACATAGCCAGAGTAGGGCTATTGGTGGTTCAGGAAGCTAACCTTATCCACGCTTATTGTTTAGTGAGATGAATTATTCTCTTCTACATATATATTTAAATAATTCGAGCAAAATAGAAAAACAAGTGTTTTTAATATAAAGGACTGTATTAAAACCACATTGGTGTCGGTATAGGACCTTTGGCTGTATTGCTGTAGACTGTGCGTATAAGCGTGCATACGGTAATCAATTATGTCTGTTCACAATTTAAAGCAACTGTCAAAAGGAAGTAACAATAGTGTTCACCATGTCTCAAGTCTGCAAAGAAACTGTCATGACATGAAATCAGTTGACGTCTAATATAATGTCAATCATTTTCGTTGACTGCCCAATCAGCGTGCAAGTTATTTCACACACCCCTGCAGCAGGTACCGTTCGGGACATTTGGCTATAGCTCCGTCTAAACTGTTATGAATAATGCTCAATTTTTCAATAGTTAGCGGGAGACATGTTGGCTTGGTTCTAGATTTTCTTATTGTCAATTGAAATTGCAAGTGAATTAGTGGAAATATATAGTCTAGTTTCGTTTATAGGAAGAAATGCATAATGCTTACGTCTATGAGTTGCTGATTAAACCATTTTGCAATCAAGAAAATACGCAGTTTAGTTTAGTTTATGGCTTTGTAAGTTAGATAAAAACAACTATATGATGAACTTTAAATAAGGACAAAACGTTTTCTTTTCTGGCCAGTTTTTATAAACCTCAATGAGATCTTCACAGTCAAAATTAATTCAAATGTGGTCAAAACTTATACATCAATGTAATATTAGCTAATTTTATGCTATTTTTCTGGTTATAATCAAGGTTAAAAGATACCATTGGGACTTATGTGACTCGGCACTCAATATAAGGTTCGCCTATGGAATGGAACAGTCAAATTTATTCCATTTCCGTAGTCCGACAAACGAAAAAATACAAAAACTTAATAAATCTTGCAGACGAGCACATGATCAATTAATATAGAAAAATACATCGCGGGTTTGATATTCGTATGTTTAAAGGCAAGAGAGACTCGATAATTTTGTTGCTCATTTTAAAGCAAGGCTGACTGGCTTAGTTTCTTTATTATACTTATGTCTCTGCATTTCGTAGCGCTTAGAAACTTCGTCTCTACATTCTGTTAAAATTGAAAAGGCCTTTTTCTGGCTACTTGAAATGTTAATTTCGTGTTAAAATAGCTGCTGTTCTGCAAATTTGCATTTATGAAGAAGTGCATTCAGTTTATCTGCTGATTAGACATTAATTGTGACTGTCATGTTGTTTAGCTTAACCAGTTGTTGTCCTACATGAGCTGTTGTCCCGAATGCTGCAGAGCGTGCTTATGTTGCAGTGGGGGCAGAGCGATAGACCAATATGTTTGCTGTCAATTATATCGTTCTAGCAGATCTCTAAATCACAAAATCTATTACAAAGGTCATTGTTATTGAAGATTTTAAAAGACCAGTAAAAGCAAATATTGTTGAGGGATGCAAAGAAGCAATGTTACATGTTACAAATCTGGTTCACTCACAAATTTTGTGAAGTGCTTATTAAAGTGTGACTTTTGCAAGTAGTTATTTGATTGTTATTGACTTTCTAAATACTACTTGTACTGCTCCATTATTGCTATCAATATAATCAATAATAATAAAGGCTCTGCATACACATAAGTAGTTTTTAAATTAATGTTTCTTTGCAATTGCTCAGTTGTTAAAATATTTGTATTTAAAGGTATTTCAATAATATTTTGTTATTAACTAGCTAGTCAACTGCACTGCTACTGGTTTCACTTCTGCTTTACTAACCTCAGAACATTTTGTTATTCTGACCTCGTAACACGTAACAATAATTATTAGGCCTATCTGAATTTTGGAGTTCTTATGAATGTCATCTGACTTCCATTCTTTCTTGAATGTCTCCTCTGCAGATTGGACAATGTTCTAACTGTAATGAACATACCATACAAAAACCCCTGAAAATAAATTCACTCATGAAGTCAGTAACTAATAAACCACAGTCACTTAGTTCAGTTCAGTTTATTATTTACACCACTACAAAAAAATCAAATGACATATTCTACATACTAGTGAATACAATATGTGATACGTTATGGAGCCACGAATAGTCGTGATGTTACTGATTTTCATATTGCAGCAGGTTCTCACGAGCAAATAACACATGAAAACCTGCTAAGTGTGAAAAGATTTTGGAGAAAACTTGAAAAAATCAATGAATTAATAAAGTGGGAGAAGTTAAAAGGAAAGAAAATAAGCTACTTGCAATGACCATAATGCTACAATCAAAATGATATTTACTAATATAACAGATGAACAGGAAAAACAATTTCTGCATTAGAAGGCTAAACAGAATTGTAATTATCATATTTTAATCTTTTATTAAATATTTTTAAACTTGTACAAAGAGAAAATTGTCTTCAAGTCATTTGTATACATGACTCTACAGTCTTACAGTAATATTTGTAATAACTTGTTTTGCCATGTCTGTCTTACAAAAATTCACCTTGAATTCACTTATTCTTGTTTTGTTAACATGTACTGTATATATATATATATATAATGCGATACTCAATCAAATACTGTGGCTCTACATTAAATTGTTATTACGTAATGATAATGACAGTAAGACTAACAACGAAAAGAAACCTCCAAATTTAATATTCTTTTGTTAAAGGAAAATGGGACCCAATTTTCGACTGCAGTACAAAATAATTGAACATAAAAAAATTGAAGGGAAAATGTTGGTTCTCTAGAATGACTTATATGAAAGACTCATTATAGCAGAAGCTTAATTTCACTGGTATTTCATTTTTGCATAGTCAGCCATTTATATTTGGATAGGTACCTGCAACTCGGAATGCTTTGCACAAGAAAAGGTGTGGACTGATCAGCAGAGCACTCACACTTATGATCAAAATGTGTGAAATATGCATCTAGTCACCTACTAAATTGCGCATTTCCAAAAAAATAGTCACATAATACTGACCAATAAGTATCCAAAATCAATGCCAAGACTACAATTTTTAACACTATGACCAATACCAAGACAGCAGCTTTTAGAAACAAAACAACACGAAAGCAAAACTGCAAGCTGAAAACCAAGCATACTTCGAGGCTCAGACCACTGAAAACTACAAAAAACAACCTTACGTATCTTGACCTACAGCAAACTTTTTTGTGTACATTCTATGATCACTTTTTGGTTACTGTATGGCGAATGGCGTAAATAAATAATAAGGTAGTTAAAACTTAAACTAACTGCACTTAAAACAAAATATATGTATAAGTTAAATAAAGTGAAAAACTTACGTATGTAAGCAAGGTCGCAGCTGCACAGTTGCTTTCTGATCAAAACATAAACTGCAAGCATCTTCCTTTATACTGATCTGACGTAAGATTTCCAATTTCTTTTGCCTAAGTTTAAAGGTAATAAGATTATAAGCAATCTTTATTATGAAAATTCTTAGTCGAAATTCTGTAAATTATTTTATATTTCTCAAAAATCTAACATTATGGGTTTATCGCTTCATGTTAGATAAAGAAGACATACAACAATTTTTTTGTATTGAAGCTACAAATCAGTATATATACAAAGTCTAAGCATAAAACACTGCACCTCTGTAGTTTGCCACATGTAGATGATCTGTTTTTTCATCAAACTTGTCTGTCAGTTTTAGTTGCCAAACTCATTTGATTCTGAAACAGCTAAACTGACAAACTTTCAGTTTAACAAACAAAGTTTGACGATATCAAGTCTTGAGGTCGTCAAACAAAAAGTGACAAATTCAGACCCAACAGCCAATAGTGCGAGTCTTGTCATACGTGACAACATACTGATTGTTTATTTTTGAACAGGAATGTGAATGTTATTGAAAGACAAGCAAAAAGAAAAAAATACGAACACCTGGGATATTTTATTATAACTTTGAATGCATTTAACAATAGAGTTATAATTATTGTTTACTACACAATATAATATTACTTCACAGTTTTATATTTGATATCAGTCATAATTATTTTTTGTACTTTCAGGCGGATTGAAAGTAAGATTACGTGTTTATGCAATTTGCACAAACGTTACACGTGTTATAACTAATTTCCATTAAAGCATACTGCAATTTGTTCTCATAGGAGAACATCACAAAATTTCTCCAAAGTAATCTGTTTGATTTATTATTTTATCACTATTAATCCACAAAATAGTATAAATATACGATAATCACCAATATCATCCAGATACTGATACCACCACTTGCTGAATAATTGCTACAGAGTAAAGTTTGATGCCGTGTAAACGAGTGGCATTTTTTCAATTGACAATTTTTGTTTGTCAGTTTGAAAAGTTATCGTGTAAAAATGATCGGACTAAACTGTGCAACCACAGACTTAATTAACTTGAGCCTACTGGTCAAAGTTCCTCCACTGAAAAATTCTGCTCATCACTTTTTTATTCTATGTTTGTGTCATGTTTTCTGACAGATTATTTAAAGACGAAACAGACATTTAGTGGTAATCCCAGAAAGCTGTTTACTGAAATACAGAATAATCAACGCACTGCTATACCCATAGATCTAATGAAGTTCAAATCATAGTACAATTCTCTACAGTCTGCTCATAAAGGTAGGTTTTCAACTTTTTTTATAACATTTTTTTCATTCTATACAACATCCTACTATAGCCAAGATAGTTTGTCACCATTTTAGTGCAAAAAAACTTGAAGTAAAACAGACATTTCTCAGACGCCACATAATATATGACATTCATTGCAAAATACAATAGTGTGCATACTTTCCTCATAGAAGTCAAAATTCACAAGACCATTGCTCAATTCTATCAGTTCTAATTACTATACAAAACCACAAATCCGTATACGTGCAGCATTTATACAATTATAAACACTAGAGCCCGGTAGTCTGCGTGTAATGTTGAACTACAAGACCTAAATAGTAGTTGTCACAGTAATATCTTAGGTACAGCAGTTATGTCACTGTTAGAAATATTCAAGACAGTACAGTGTTGCTTGTGCCAAACAGGTGACTCTAATTGGATATAAGCCAGCTCAGTTCAAGGTTATTCTTACCAAAGAGGGCACTTGTACGAGTGCAGTTCGTTTACTATTTTCAGCCTTTTCTAAGAATTTATGTAAATAAGATTTACCCTATAGCTGAAGTGTGGTAGATAATTGAAATCATGAATACGAAAGTCGCAGTGCATATTTCACGAAATGTTCTCTTCAGTAGATAAAAAATGAAAATGGCACAAAACAACTTGACAAGTAATTAGAAAGCAAGAGTGCTAAAGAAGAAAATTTCTTACCGAGGTAAAATGATTTTTTGCTCATGAGGAATGGAACCTTGCTTATTAAATGTCTGAAAGTTGACTGATGATGGAGGAAAACAGAACGGTTTCAAACCGAAATTGAACTCGCATTGCTGGAAAGACATGAAACTTGCTGCCGCAAAATATCCAGATCTGTAACAGTAAATGAAGCAACATAATATAGTGCAGCATCTTATTACGACTGTCAGAGACTCTGTTAATTAGATGAGCTTTGACATCCACCATTCTATAGCAAAGTGCTGAATCCTCTCTTTTTTTAAAAATGGCATCATGCCTTTTTGATGTGCTAGAACACATCTAGAACCCCTTTGCAGTGATTACTGTATTTACGTAGAGTTCATTATGTAAAACTTTTAATTGTTAGATACTTCATATATCTGTTCTCTGATTATTAAGTTTACTCGACTATGATACAGTTACATTAGAAACACCTGCTTTAAACCTGTATTTTTTAAAATTTGTTTGTTTATAAATGCAGTACAGGTCCCTTTGCCCTAACCTGTTTACGAATTACTGTTTTCTTAAATTATCTACTGGCTGGCATGGTATTTATAAAGCAAGTGATCAGGGTCTTGTTCATTCCCTCTACAATGGCAAAGTGGGTTAATCTGTCTGTCCTACCCTGCCCAGAAACTTGTCAAATTCACCTTAACCAGTAAAAAAACTGACGGCTGTTGTTTCAGTTTGCCTATCTGACTTAGTTAATGATTAAGCTGTGCTCTGTTTTGGTAACATTACCAAGGAACTGATGGAATTAATCTATTTTCCTACAAATGGGCCAGAAAGTCAGATATTTACCTCCCAATGTATCTAAAATTATCAATTGCCAAATCCTCCAAGTGCAGAAACTTGATCGCGTACTTCTTCAGTTACCAATAAACCTTTAACATTGGCCAGAAATGAGAGTTTGTAGCATTGTTTATGTGTAACTGTTGATTTCTGAGTATTTTTGCTTTAACAAGTCATTATTATCACAGTTCAACACTTTGAACAAAAACTTTACAGCAATAATGTTAATTTGCACATCGAGAGGCAGTAAACTCCGGTTTATATCTGGCTGGATGAAAGTTAGAGCCAGTTGCCATTTTCCTAAGGTCATAAAAAATATATTCAAACCGTGTGTTTCTTTATCACCCAGCTCCAGGCTCTCCTGCGAATGTTATTAACACATTTTGTAAAGTTTAATTTATTATCAATGGTTACTCCGAGTACTGTGCTCTCTTCCACATGCAGAATTTCGTCAAGACCAACTACAAAGATTTGGTGGAGTAGGGGAGTTGGACCATGCACTATTAATAAGGCTTCAGTTTTATTAGGTCCCCTGACTTCAGTTAGTAAGGGGATCTATTGCCGTCATGTGGCGCCTGTCGAACTTCGGGCGTCGTCCACAATTGACTTAATTTTCTATATTTAGCTAAAGCCTTTTGTCTCAGATCATTGACTTTTGGTGTGCAGCAACCTTGGCATAACATGCATGTCATGTGTCAAAATGAATGACCTAGGGTTGAAAGGTCATGACCCAGAGGAAAAGCTCAAGTTATGTGGGCTTTTTGCACATTTTGCTAAAAATCTAATTGATGTATGGGGTAAACAAAATGTTTTTGTAGCAATTTTGGGATGGTAGATTTATGAACTTTCAAAAGTCCAGTGGTTGGTATGATGTACAAGGTCTTAATTCAAATGGCGGTTGCTAGATTGTATTGAGTGGTTTATTTCTTCTGCTTGGGAGTGGGCTACTTCAACCCACTTAACAAAAGACACAATACTGTCTACTGTACTGACGGAACACACTATCTCGGGAATGGTGCCGCTGTGTTGGCCTGAATGGAAAGAGTAGCATTGATCGCAGACTAATGCAAATCCGGTGTTGCTTAACTGGTAGGCTTTCGTCATGCATTTTTTTGCAAAACTCATAGCTATGTCTCATTATCCTTTGACTGGCCTGATTACTCTCCATATCTATGCTGATGCACCTTGACCAATGAAGCCTCAAGCCCCAGTTCATTTGACTAATCTTATACCACTTTTGATTTTAGTTTTGCCACTATAAAATGGCCACTAGCGGATAGTTCACACCTTCATGAGGATCTAAATTTGCAGTATAACACACTTCTTATCATTCAAACAGCTGTTTTAAAGTGGAGCTATATGACACACATCCATTGACATACAAGACGAGTTTAACATTTTTTGTGGAAATTTAGTTAAAGATCAAGAAACCATTCAAGCATAATCATTTTTTGTTAGTCTTGCTTATAGAATCTTTATTAAGTTTAAGAGTTCTTCTCATATTTTAAGTAAAGATTGTCAAAGTTAAATAGTTAAAATCTGCAAATACAGTGCAACTAATTTTTTGTTAGAATGCTGTTTGATTGCTACTCAACAATAATTTCAATTGTACAAAGTAGAGATTGCTTAACTAACCTTACTATTAGTTGGCACAGAATGTGACTGTAAATGGTATGTTTGTATAGAGGTAGCTATTGAACAGCCCTGTATATAGTGCTTGTAAAGTTCACATACTAAACGTAAAGTAATAATCTAGATATTCGTTAGTTATAGTAAAGTATTTATTTATTTCACATACTTCAATTATCTCTGCAACTTATCAGCATGCAAGTAGAGGGACTCTACTGTTTGCACCCATTTTCATATGTTTTACAAAATAAAAAATTATAATATCATCATCATCACCATCAGCTGACTTGTTTCTATAGATATCAGGCCACTGTTCAAAATGTTTGATTAATGTTTTTTATGTCAAGTATTTTTCTTAGACTACTTTGACTTTGCCATTTATATGTAACATTTATTGTTTGTTTATATCTATACAATACAAGTTTAACTAATAGTGCATCTGAATTACAAACTCGTTCCAAATTTTGTTATATGTAGTTTTTGTTGTATTGAGGTTAGGTCTAGCCATGCAGTACTGGCCTTAGGGATACGCAACTCAGGACACAAAATTATAATGTTTGCTTATTCACTACATATTTGTATATTAGCTTCACTTTTCCTTTCTTCCTAGTTGTTTAAGACAGTAAAAAGATTTTTATAATTTTTAGGACCTACCTGCAGTTATATTTTACAATGTCATATTTCAATTAGCAAAGGTTAATTTGCAGTTGACTATGTTGTTTTCTTTTATACACATTTAAAAACTTTATCTTGCATATTTGTTTTTCCTTAATATATTCTAAAAGCAAATTTAGCTACGCTATTTCTCACTAAATATCATAAAATGGTTTCTTACGACAGTTTTAGCGTGAATAAAAAAGTAAGAAATAGTAATAATAGTAAAGGATGTTAG
The DNA here is from genome assembly GCA_030141605.1 of Tubiluchus corallicola. NCBI lineage: Eukaryota > Metazoa > Priapulida > Priapulimorpha > Priapulimorphida > Tubiluchidae > Tubiluchus > Tubiluchus corallicola. The sequence goes on from JAQGDQ010000063.1 coordinate 644,105, forward strand.
TCTGCTAGCATTCTATTATAAGTGCACTCGAGTTTGTTAACAATCTATCTCAGAGCCTGAAATGACCAAAGGTCAACGGGATTCACGTAAATCGACAAAACTAGCTTTACCTTCTATCTTTATCGTCTGTAAAACTGCACCACAAAATAACATTAACAATTCACACATTAACGTTGATATTTAGTCAACATTGAATGGCACGAACATTCTTGGAAATGTCCGGATTATAAAATAACAGTAAATTCATTAACTCTTTGCACTCTCCCACTTTTGTGGGCAGGCTAGTCATGAAAGTATTACTATTAAAATATAATGCACCTTGCATTCTGAAACACTTGCTTAAAAGGCTTGAGTGGATTTCCATTTAAGTAGAATATTATTCGCAGGCTTTGCAAATCCAACAAAGTTCCCAACACATCTCCTGCACACAAATGCAAAGCAAACAGATGAATACTGTTATTAAATACAGGTATTAAATTCAATACAGATGCAAATTTGCACATATTGTACAAATCATTACATTATTCTGAGAAATTAATAACTGCTAAAGTGTCTTGAAAAAGTTCTGTTCTAAGTACTCTTTTCTGTAAGAAAAGTTCTGGAACAATAAGTTTTGACGTTATATCTTGCATTAGAGATATCACAAATCTTTAATTCGCTAAACTAGTATTTTACGATACGATTTCACAGATATTTTTTAAAAAAATACTACTTGAAATGTGCCAAGGTATCCATATTCAGTTTCAACACATGTGTCTGACTCATGAAATCCTAACCGAAAGATTTCTTGTATTACTTTGACAGAACTTGGTTTCGCTAACAACATTTACATCAGAAATGATGCTGACATACTGGCATGAAACTACTGGCATAGCAGTGTCTAGTTTTTCTGCTATATTACTGCAGTGTTTACTTGCTGTGAGGGCAAATTTGGTTTATTTTACAATTCTGTCTGCCCTGTGTCTACAAGAGACGTAATGGACATATGATGATGACTAACAACACACGATGTGGCTTAGATGAAAGTGGTTTTTTGTCATCCACGTTACATGGACTCATGAAGTGTAGGTAAAGGCACTCCAAGGAATTTTTTAACTAACAGATCATTTTATATTGTTAGTCACCGATAGAACAAAATCTGCTAGAAAATAATTAGATCATCTATAGTCTTTAATACTGCGGAATTACTGTCAAACGTGCTGCTCAGACAGGTGATCTGTAATCTTCGTGAAAGACAATGCTGCCTTACTAACCTGTCGTAATTTGATTGAAAACTGAGTAAAAATTATTTTAAACTGAGAATTGGATCCAAAAATGATTTAAAATGAGATTCGGATTCGAAAATTATTATGAAATGAAATTTGGGGTAGATTTGGATTCGGCAATTTCAGATTCGTGACATTTTTCCCTATTTTGTGTCTCCTACAAACGTATAAATTTCTAGAAAATTGAGGGTTTTGAACATACCTGGTTTCCAACATCGATGTTTATGCGATTCACTGTGAGCATTATGCCAAATGAGTTGTCGGCACCCATCATATGCTAAAGAGAACTCATCGTCTCCAATACCATAGCCTTCCTGTAAAATGGTAATATCAAAATCACCTTGAGTTATTACACGTAGAAAATAAGTACGTTAAAACTGATTTTACGTATCCAATCAAAGTTGTTTGACTCTAGATAAACTACATAAAGCTGCTGTTTTATTTTGTGCCATCTATAATGGGATAGTTCTTAAAATACCTTCTATCACACAACACTCCAGGATATTTTTGCCAATCAACGGTAAATAAAATAAAATAAACATTAAATATAGTCCAGAATTAAAAAAAAATAAGAAAGGTAATAAGATTCATGTCGTCCTATGTTTAAAGTATACGTGACTCAAAAGGTCTATCCGAGCTCAGCATCGGAGACCGATAATGAGGGCAGACAAAGTCACAGTTACTGTCAAATGGCCGCAGCAACAATTGCTGGCTGAATTTATTCATTCTATGGATTTTCTCTGGTAATCTTCAGTTTGGATGGTCTCCCTCATATTGGTACCAGCCAAGGACTACTATACAACAGGACGTGAACGGTCAGATCTCTGATTCGGCTAGCGGAAGCGATCTATTTTTAACATTTAGTGCTAATAATTTGGACATATTTACCCCCCCCCCCATGGTGAAAAAAGCCACTGTTGGACGTATTTTCACTTCATCCACCAATAGCATACAGTGTTTCTGCTCAGAGCTTTTCACTTTCTGAAATGTTTTACCTAGCACCTTGTCAATATCTGTCGATGAAATAACTGACTGCAGCTTTCTTTTGCTGGGTAACACTAAAAAGGCACGCAGTTGTTCGTAATTGCAATGGGGAAATGACTCTATTGCAAAGCAATAATCAGACACTGTGAAAGTCTTATCACATAATAGTCGAAGCTGTCGTGTTAGAAATTTGAGCTTCTTGGCTTTAGCATTAACACTAGGAGATTGTTCTCGATTTTGAGCTAGTTCAAGTTCAAGAGACTTTGTCACTTTGTTGACAATATCATCAACATGATGAATGTGGTTGACAACAGAATTCACAACCGCGAAAAATTGTGAGTAAGAGGACAGCCCATTGTTCGGACTGAGGATTTTACTTAATGGCACACTGATCCCATTTTTGAAAGCATACAGAGTAAGAGGGGAACACAAGGTAGGCTTATTGTGAACAATAATTGACATATAACATTGACTGTGGTCCTCTTCCATGAACATGCACACAAATTTGTCTTGTGTGCGAGATACAATGAGGTTCTGATACGTCTTATGCAGGTCTTTCTCAGGAGTGAATTCATTGAGAGAAGTTATTTTATCCTTTTTAAAGAAATAATTCAGCTGCTGGTCCTCAGTTTTTGGAGGGCGAGGTGGTGGCTTTGGAGTGGGCAAGCATGATGTTGGAACATTGAAAATACTGGGTGGATCCACTGGCCTGGTGTGACCACCTGGAATTTTGACCATTTGAGTATCCGATGGCCAATGCTTTTCGCAAATGAAAAATTTCGTTGGATCAACAACAAAGCCTTCGCGTGGGGGAAGAACACTTAGCCATTTCTGTTTTTCTACATGATCTCTTGGCAGTCTGAACACACGACACTTGTTCTCCGTGTCATAGTTACCTTTGCATTTCACAACACCACACTTGTTAGGCATGCTGCTGAGCACAGATGTATAAAATCCACGAGAAATTTTGAAAATAATCCACAAAGAAACAAACACAAGCACGAAAACAACGCACTTGACTTTGAACAATGACAAAGCACTACTTCCGGTAAAACACACTTACGCCTAAAGTAGTGCGCTATTTAAGAAGTAAAAATGAACACTAATTTCCTTTGATACATAAAATAAACAATTGGTACTTTTCTCCCGTAATGTAAAGAACCAATTAAATGAAAAATAATACTCGCTATCTACCGATCTGCCCATTCTTTAATTTCCAAGATCACTACTCTCTAAAGCGCACTATTTATAGATTACGTTCATACAAGTATTGATCGCCTCAGCTGGCGGAATCAGAGATCTGAGCGTGCACGTCCTGTTGTATAGTAGTCCTTGGTACCAGCGTAAATTTTTCAAAAATTTACTCGTAAGCAGACAGTGAACAAGGGTTAGCAACATAATTTCAGCCTACTAGGCAAAGTGATTTGTGTCGCAACACAGAAATAATGTTGCCACCCAACTACCTCGTGCCCAAGTAAACTAGCACTCGAGTGTCTGGCGCCAAATTTTTCCAGCACCCAGACCCCTGGGCTGATGCTTCAGCTTGTTACCATAACTCACTTGACGACTGCAAAACAATATTGTCAATTCAATTGGGTAGGTCTGTGGTTTTAGATCAAGCATACAGTTGTTTGCAAAACTGAAGGTTAGCTACTACACTAAGCCTTTTCTCCTTACTTTCTCCTTTCTCTTTAATTGAAGATGTTCTCAGGGCCTCTCTTTGTTAGTTCCCATATGCCAACAGTTTACTGTTAGTACCCACTTTTCTACTCTGACATATATTTTTATACTACTGAAGAAGAATGTTAATAGAAGCCACTAATAAAATCCAAGCAAACTGAGTATAAAAAATCTTTTTGCAGGAACAGTATTAATAATTTTACTTTTCTACTGTGCCCCTTACCTTGACAGCAGCTGACGTTTGAGTCACTTCGTATAAAAAACTCAAGCTAAGGCAAGCTAATAGATGCCATAGACTTACATGATTTAAAAATTTACTATCTTTTGTTGCCCAGCCGATTTGCATAACTCCAGCTGTAATGACAGTTACTTCATAATACCAAATCCCACTATCAGCTTGGAAAGTACAACGCACGCTTTCAAATGAGGAAGCATCACATCGAGCCTGCAAATTGAAAAGGCATAATAGGGAATTTTACTATTATGGAGTACTAAAACAGTTTCATGTACAAATATAAATATCTTGTGTATGCAAATACATCAACATTGAAAACATGCATTTTGCATTAATGCGAGAAATTGCTGCATCAATATAAGTTACAAAATTTTGTTTCTTCATTGATAAATCCGATTGAGATTGGTAATCTAAGGTAGTGCTACTTCAATTTTTTGACACAAAAATTTTGGAAATTGTCTATAGATTTAAATGACAATTGCCAATTTTGCAAATTCTTAAATTGCGAAAAGTTGAAATAGTATGCAATCTCAAAAATGCAGCGGCCTCATGATAAAAGCTGAAATGGTGTGCAATCTCAAGAATGCAGCAGCCTCGTGGTAAAAGCTGAAATGGTGTGCAATCTTAATAATGCAGCAGCCTCATGGTAAAAGCTGAGACGGTGTGCAATCTCAATAATGCAGCGGCTTCATGGTAAAAGCTGAAATGGTGTGCAATCTCAATAATGCAGCGGCCTCATGGTAAAAGCTGAAATGGTGTGCAATCTTAATAATGCAGCAGCCTCATGGTAAAAGCTGAGATGGTGTGCAATCTCAATAATGCAGCGGCTTCATGGTAAAAGCTGAAATGGTGTGCGATCTCATAATGCAGCGGCCTCATGTAAAAGCCGAAATGGTGTGCAATCTCAATAATGCAGGGGCTTCATGGTAAAAGCTGAGATGGTGTGCAATCTTAATAATACAGCGGCCACATGTAAAAGCTGAGACGGTGTGCAATCTCAATAATGCAGCGGCCTCATGGTAAAAGCTGAGACGGTGTGCAATCTCAATAATGCAGCGGCTTCATGGTAAAAGCTGAAATGGTGTGCAATCTCAATAATACAGCGGCCTCACGTAAAAGCTGAGATGGTGTGCAATCTCAATAATACAGCGGCCTCATGTAAAAGCTGAAATGGTGTGCAATCTCAATAATGCAGCGGCCTCGTGGTAAACGCTGAAATGGTGTGCAATCTCAATAATGCAGTGGTGTCATAGTAAAAGCTGAAATGGTATGCAATCTCAATAATGCAGTGGCGTCATAGTAAAAGCTGAGACGGTGTGCAAGCTCAATAATAAAGCGGCCTCATGTAAAAGCCGAAATGGTGTGTAATCTCAATAATACAGCGGCCTCCTGTAAAAGCTGAAATGGTGTGCAATCTCAATAACACAGCGGCCTCACGTAAAAGCTGAGATGGTGTGCAATCTCAATAATACAGCGGCCTCATGTAAAAGCTGAAATGGTGTGCAATCTCAATAATACAGTGGCATCATAGTAAAAGCTGAGACGGTGTGCAATCTTAATAATGCAGCAGCCTCGTGGTAAAAGCTGAAATGGTGTGCAATCTTAATAATGCAGCAGCCTCATGGTAAAAGCTGAGACGGTGTGCAATCTCAATAATGCAGCGGCTTCATGGTAAAAGCTGAAATGGTGTGCAATCTCAATAATACAGCGGCCTCACGTAAAAGCTGAGATGGTGTGCAATCTCAATAATACAGCGGCCTCATGTAAAAGCTGAAATGGTGTGCAATCTCAATAATGCAGCGGCCTCGTGGTAAACGCTGAAATGGTGTGCAATCTCAATAATGCAGTGGTGTCATAGTAAAAGCTGAAATGGTATGCAATCTCAATAATGCAGTGGCGTCATAGTAAAAGCTGAGACGGTGTGCAAGCTCAATAATAAAGCGGCCTCATGTAAAAGCCGAAATGGTGTGTAATCTCAATAATACAGCGGCCTCCTGTAAAAGCTGAAATGGTGTGCAATCTCAATAACACAGCGGCCTCACGTAAAAGCTGAGATGGTGTGCAATCTCAATAATACAGCGGCCTCATGTAAAAGCTGAAATGGTGTGCAATCTCAATAATACAGTGGCATCATAGTAAAAGCTGAGATGGTGTGCAATCTTAATAATGCAGCAGCCTCGTGGTAAAAGCTGAAATGGTGTGCAATCTTAATAATGCAGCAGCCTCATGGTAAAAGCTGAGACGGTGTGCAATCTCAATAATGCAGCTGCTTCATGGTAAAAGCTGAAATGGTGTGCAATCTCATAATGCAGCGGCCTCATGTAAAAGCCGAAATGGTGTGCAATCTCAATAATGCAGCGGTTTCATGGTAAAAGCTGAAATGGTGTGCAATCTCAATAATGCAGCGGCCTCATGGTAAAAGCTGAAATGGTGTGCAATCTCAATAATGCAGGCGCCTCATGGTAAAAGCTGAGACAGTGTGCAATCTCAATAATGCAGCAGCCTCATGGTAAAAGCTGAAATGGTGTGCAATCTTAATAAAGCAGCGGCCTCATGTAAAAGCTGAGATGGTGTGCAACAGGGCTTGGAAACAGAAAAAACAGGATGCAAAATGACTGCTTCCATGAGCTACTATCAGAATTCAAAAATACAAGTTTCCTACAATTGCATTACTAGTTTCTAACCAGAAAAATGGGTACAGGGTTACAAAATTAGATTTTTAGTACTTTTAAAACACTTTCTTGATAATTTGATGCTAAGATAAAAAGTCCAGTATGTTTAGCATTTGTTTTATGAAAAACAAAAAATTTATATTTGACCAAATTTTTGGTGCATTCTCCTTTGACGCATCATAACTCGTTTTAAGTATGCCGACTTATAGGCGGTTTTTGTTTGCAAGCACACATATATAGAGAAGACCATGGTAGTGCTGCAGTAGATCTATGAAATGAAGTTAGACGCCACCAAAATTCCCAAGAACAGCAGACTCAGCCATTACACTGTCATTTGGTTCTTGCTATTGTTATTAAATTTTAATAATTTTTTCAAAACGATGAATGGTTTTGAAAGCTGAGACGGTGTGCAATCTTAATAATGCAGCAGCCTCGTGGTAAAAGCTGAAATGGTGTGCAATCTTAATAATGCAGCAGCCTCATGGTAAAAGCTGAGACGGTGTGCAATCTCAATAATGCAGCGGCTCCATGGTAAAAGCTGAAATGGTGTGTAATGTCATAATGCAGCGGCCTCATGTAAAAGCCGAAATGGTGTGCAATCTCAATAATGCAGCGGTTTCATGGTAAAAGCTGAGATGGTGTGCAATCTCAATAATACAGCGGCCTCATGTAAAAGCCGAGACGGTGTGCAATCTCAATAATACAGCGGCCTCACGTAAAAGCTGAGATGGTGTGCAATCTCAATAATACAGCGGCCTCATGTAAAAGCTGAAATGGTGTGCAATCTCAATAATGCAGCGGCCTCGTGGTAAAAGCTGAGATGGTGTGCAATCTCAATAATGCAGCGGCCTCATGTAAAAGCTGAAGTGGTGTGCAATCTCAATAATACAGCGGCCTCATGTAAAAGCTGAAATGGTGTGCAATCTCAATAATACAGTGGCTTCATAGTAAAAGCTGAGATGGTGTGCAATCTTAATAATGCAGCAGCCTCGTGGTAAAAGCTGAAATGGTGTGCAATCTTAATAATGCAGCAGCCTCATGGTAAAAGCTGAGACGGTGTGCAATCTCAATAATGCAGCTGCTTCATGGTAAAAGCTGAAATGGTGTGCAATCTCAATAATGCAGCGGCCTCATGGTAAAAGCTGAGACAGTGTGCAATCTCAATAATGCAGCGGTTTCATGGTAAAAGATGAAATGGTGTGCAATCTTAATAATACAGTGCCTCATGGTAAAAGCTGAGACAGTGTGCAATCTCAATAATGCAGCAGCCTCATGGTAAAAGCTGAAATGGTGTGCAATCTTAATAAAGCAGCGGCCTCATGTAAAAGCTGAGATGGTGTGCAATCTCAATAATGCAGCGGCCTCATGGTAAAAGCTGAGACAGTGTGCAATCTCAATAATGCAGCGGTTTCATGGTAAAAGATGAAATGGTGTGCAATCTTAATAATACAGTGCCTCATGGTAAAAGCTGAGACAGTGTGCAATCTCAATAATGCAGCAGCCTCATGGTAAAAGCTGAAATGGTGTGCAATCTTAATAAAGCAGCGGCCTCATGTAAAAGCTGAGATGGTGTGCAATCTCAATAATGCAGCGGCCTCATGTAAAAGCTGAAGTGGTGTGCAATCTCAATAATACAGCGGCCTCATGTAAAAGCTGAGATGGTGTGCAATCTCAATAATACAGCAGCCTCATGGTAAAAGCTGAGACAGTGTGCAATCTTAATAAAGCAGCGGCCTCTTGTAAAAGCTGAAATGGTGAGCAATCTCAATAATACAGCGGTCTCATGGTAAAAGCTGAGATGGTGTGCAATCTCAATAATGCAAGGGCCTCGTGGTAAATGCTGAAATGGTGTGCAATCTCAATAATGCAGCAGCTTCACGGTAATTTATCTGATCTACAGTTAATTTACTAGAGAAACATGAATTTTGTTGATACATATATAAAACAGCGGATATATTAGGGTACTTCACGAGTTCCTCATTAATTTCATTTTCAGTTTTTTCCACAACAAATTGGCTAACAACATGCATGTTGTAAGCTTTTACTCAGTAACTGGGAATTTTTTAGGCTAAAGTTCTGCAATGTTCACTCTAGAGCAGACGTATAGTTAGCCATTGTTTTTTGTCGCATTTTTACAAAAGATTTAGCAACTGCGCAAATGTTGGTTGCTACGGACTGTGCAAGAACACATTGAAGTTAAGCTTAAATCCAGTAGATGGCTCTTTCTGACAAAGATCTGGGCTTGGCAACAGAAAAAACAGGATGCAAAATGACTGCTTCCATGAGCTACTATCAGAATTCAAAAATACAAGTTTCCTACAATTGCATTACTAGTTTCTAACCAGAAAAATGGGTACAGGGTTACAAAATTAGATTTTTAGTACTTTTAAAACACTTTCTTGATAATTTGATGCTAAGATAAAAAGTCCAGTATGTTTAGCATTTGTTTTATGAAAAACAAAAAATTTATATTTGACCAAATTTTTGGTGCATTCTCCTTTGACGCATCATAACTCGTTTTAAGTATGCCGACTTATAGGCGGTTTTTGTTTGCAAGCACACATATATAGAGAAGACCATGGTAGTGCTGCAGTAGATCTATGAAATGAAGTTAGACGCCACCAAAATTCCCAAGAACAGCAGACTCAGCCATTACCCTGTCATTTGGTTCTTGCTATTGTTATTAAATTTTAATAATTTTTTCAAAACGATGAATGGTTTTTGAAACATCAGATATATTCACTGCGGTTAAAAATTCAACAGCAGTCATAAAGATAGTTAATCACAAGGTTTATCGGCAAGAACAATATTTCGGGAAACCCCTGCTCCCTTTATCAGGCTGCATGAGATGAATCACATAGAATTTCAGAGTGTCATTTTTTAATTTAAACAAATTGAAAGTATGTGTGCATGTGTGATCTAGTTGTAATGTTGAACTAGACAACCCCTGGAAAATCACTGTTTTCTAAAAAATTACGGCTTTTATCTTTTTATCCGTTTAACAGGACATGTACGAACTTCCTTCACTTGGAACAAGCACTATTTTTAAACTTAGATTGTTCAACACAAGCATATAGTATGCAATTTACACAAAAAAGATCTTACCGACAAGCCATCTGGGGATATTTTTAGATATTCACTCACGTCGTTACTATTTAATAATGCGTTTATGCTGCCGTATTCAACAGAACAGTAAGAGAGTTGCCTGCCCTGTAAATATATAGTCTTTAATAATAATATAACTTTATAAACAAAACAGTAGCATCACTCTAGGTTTGTTGCGTGACTCATTTTTTCCAGGATTGTCCCAATTTTTAAGAAATTTGTAAGTAAAACAATAAAAAATAAACCTAGCATGTGGTTCTCAGTTTTGTCAATGTTACTGCCAGTTCCAAAATTTATAGTACAGTTTACCAGTTATTCTATGTTGATTTACATTTCATTATGCATAAGTCAATCAGCACAGGTGATATCAATTTATCTGGGGCAAAGCTTAGAAGGAAGAATAAAGTTAGAAAAGGAAGACGTTAACTGTAATCATGCATTTCTAAATTAATGGTGTTTGTGTACAATAGCATCTCACGAAACGTTTTTGCATCAAAATGTACAAAACCAATGTTAGGCACAACACACTGATATAAAGGAATCACATAAGAAAAATATTATATTTGTATAGCAACCGAGATACTATGTGTATACTTGCTAGATCTATCTTGTCTTGTAATAACTCTGCTTGCTAAATGACTACAGTGTAACATGCAGATGCTAAAGTTAAACAGGAAAACATATTCCAATAATTAAAACATCAGTAGGAATACAAACATATAACTAGTGAGGATCTCTCAGAAAAGGGTTATTTTATTACTAATTTCTTCGAAATTACATAACAGAAGCCAAAAATGGCTGAAATGCTGGAAAGTGCAACTGCAGCTGGGAGTCTACATCACAATTACCACTGCAGAAGTTGCTCCCCCTGACCTGGCATCCTAACTTTTTCCGTTTGGCATCTGGCATACACAGACTATATGAAAGTTTCCAAATTTACTTAATAACATGCTTAATAATTGCCTCCTCTTTTGTATATTACTGCCCATTTAGGTAAACTGCTTTGTATATGTTGTACATGAAAAATCCAGAAAAATAGCAAAACAACTTACTGTGGTTGGAACTGTAGCAACACCAAATCACCAAATATGAAAAAAATAATTACAATGAGTTAAATTTTTAACCAAGTAACCACAAAACTTTATATATGAGCTCACATGTTAAAAGTAAATTACTGTACTGAATAGTAATATACACTAAGCAGTGTTTTTCTACAATTTAGAAAAAGTAATGATAATAATTTTGATAAAAAAGTAACATATTTACATAAGTTGTCTAAGCACCATTTAGCACAAAAAGCAACTTGACGCTTGTCAAAATCTTTGTTGTCACATCCCCAGCCTTCTAACACAATGAGTGGATTTGTTTCTTGACTAGCAAGTCTTTCATGTATTGTCTTTTTGTTCTCACCTGAAAGTTTAAAAACAAAATAATAATACTTTGTATACTGCTAGGACAACTTTCATTTTCCTTTCCAGTTCCATGGTTAATCCCCCCTTCCTATCTTAACCCAAATATTAAGGAATGATTTAGCAACAGGCAATGTTTGGACTGCCTAGTAGGTGTAGGTGAAGTTCTTAAGGTTTGGTCGACAATTAACTCAGTGATGACATCACAAAAAGTGTAACCATGCAGATTTGCTACTAAAAAAATATAGCGCAGGGTGTGCGGTGTGTGCAGACCGCACAGGGTGGCCAATACTTTCTGTTAATAAGGCCAACAATAAAAATACTTCTGTTTCTCTAATCACCTGAGTAAATTTATTTTTATCGCACAGCCGGCTGGTAATTTTACAAAGTTTTTCCATTCATATACTTAACCCACAGCAGTCACTAAACGCGTATTTTTTAATTTAAAACCTAAAACACAATAATTATTATAACACTGTTGTTTCGGAGAGGGTGCAGTCTTGTTTCTTTACAGCTAACTCTTGGTATTTCTCACAAGATGTCAGTGAGCAGAGCTTTTCTAAGTTGAAATTAATAAAGAATTATCTTTGCTCAACTATGTGCAATCATAGACTCACTAACTTAGCGATTCTCTCTGTTGAAAGAGAGTAAACCAAATCGCCTGATGGTGAAGGGATCACAAAGGACTTTGCAATTCGAAAAGTCATAAAGTTAAACATCTACTTGTTCAGTGTTTTTAATATTTTCGTCAAGAATAAATACCTTAGTCTTTCCCTTGGCTCTTTACATATGAATGAAAATCTTTCACATACATGTGTTTGTAGCAGTCAAAGGTGTGTTACATTTAACAAAGGGAGTGGCTAAACCCCTCGCTATGCAACTTAATGATAATAATAATAATGTTAATGATAATTATACTAGTAATAATAGTAATAACAAGCAGACAGGAAGCATGTCACACACTCCATTTAAGCATGTATTGTGATTAATGATTTCATGGAGGAATAAATGTTGGCAAGCATCTGACAATTATTATAGCTAAAGAAGAAACAGAAGCCTGTTTTAAGCATTAACTGTTTGACTTTCATAAAAAGAATTCGGAAAGTCCCGTTAAGAACAAAAGAATGGTGTTAAAATCAGTGATGTTCTCATCAGTGCAAATGGCTTCAAAAGTCCATTGAAAAATGCTGCGTTCTTTAAATCTGCGTATCTGTGTATTAATGAATGCATGGGAGTCCATTACAAAACTTGTAATGGGTTTAGATCATCTGTGATAAACATGCTAAACAATTCTGCATTTGTAGCAATCTAAACAGGTATTTGTATTAGTGGGTCCACATCAATGATAGCACAAAATTGCTGCTCGGACTTTCTAGAAATTTGTGTAAAAGAAACAAAAAATAGGGCTATTAACTCCTAACAAAAGTTGCAAACTAGTTGTCAAGCACAGTGATATATTTAACATGTCACTATGTGCTTTAAATTTACAAATCTGGTTCCATACCTGTTGAAATAGTTTTATGACATGGATTACTAGTTGCATAATTATCCGCAATTTTTTTTTAAAATTTTGTACTTTAAATTTATAATCAAATATTTATTTTATTCAGTATCTTACATCACTAATGGATATATTTGTACACCAAACAAAAAATATATGTAGCATGTTTGACAATAGCAAACTAAGCACCAGGGCCTTTCACAAGGTGCAGAAAAAACAGATATTTTGTCTGTGTGATAAAGCCAGGAGGCATTAAATCATGCAGTTTTAAGAAAACGAATGAAAGAATAGCCATTATTAGAGTGACATAGTTCAAAAAATTAAACTACACAATAACGTAAGTAACTTACTTGTCTGAGCAAATTTCTCTAAAGCAATCAAAGAATGTAATATCACAGTTGATGCACAGTTAACATTCACGGGTAATAATAGTAATAATAATAATAATAATAATAATAATAATAATAATAATAATAATAATAATAATAATAATAATAATAATAATAATAATAATAATAATAATAATAATAACAAGAACAACAAACAACAACAATAATAATAATAATAATAATAATAACAAGAACAACAACAACAATAATAATAATAAATCTTTATTAAGGAAATGAACATATATACAAAAAGGTGCCTCTTTTTGCAGGCTCAGATCAGCAATTTACATTTTCATATAACAAATCTTTTAAATATTTCCAGTTTCACACTATGTACAACGAATAACATATTATACTTAAATTAGATTTAATTTCAAATTATTATACACACAAATTAACTTTACACACCTACATAATTTATTTTTGTATACTCGAGTGGACCTAAATTAACAATTACTTAGTATAAAATTCAACGTTCGGAGTCATGGGTGTTGTCTAGAAAGATTCAGTACGCATAGGTGCGACCATGTAACCTTCGCCAGTGGGCATAGACTGAGCTTTCCTGCTCGGGTTGAACGTCGTCACTTTGAACGCATTTTCATTACTCCTGCTATCGGCCACACTTTTGGTTTTGGCAATCGCTTGACGTTTTAGGTTTTCAAGTATGCTGGTGCTGGAGCCCAAGGAGACCGTGTCCAGTTGCTCTTCTGATTTAACCCATCTTAGGGTTGATGGTCGTGGTGCTGATGACAAATTATGGGTGTCTAGGTTTGTTGCGGATTTAGATTCAGGGATAAAGCCCGTCTCGTTACGCTTTTGCGCAACCTGGAAACGTGAAAGATTTATTTAGGTGTCCCGTGAATGTGAAGATTAAATAGTAGTTTTAAAACAATAATGTAAGTTTAAAGAAAAAGGTAATAATTTTTCATATCTTACCCCATTTGGAAGTAAGGTAAAAAATATTTAAGAGCAATAACAATGCCTAAACATTTCTGCTAATTAAATAATAGGTTAATAGCTTAATTAACGGCAGACGAGCATTTTAATGACGACAGCACAACTGGACATATTTTTCAAAAGCACAAACATTCCGCGAGCATGTTGAACATTGAAGTACATTGCTGTTGTACAACATGCAATGTGATATACAAGTGTGACATGCAAAAACTCGGCAAATTTAAAATTTAAAATGTAAATTTCAAGTGTACCATTGCATTTATGTGTAAGCTCTCGGACTCGAGCACTCCGTCACAACTGAACAAATATGAGCTGAGAGGTACAGCACCTCTTTTTTGGACAATATTCCTTTGAAATACAGATGCTATACTGCGCCTCTAACTAGCGAATGGCAAAATGTATGCTATGTCAAATAACTAGCTGAACATATGAGAAATTAGCATTCTGAGGTAATAATTCTGTCTTGTAAGTCATTCTTGAAAAAATATTATATTCCCTGACAGTATTTCAGAACCGATATCTAGCATTTTTTACTGGTTAAACCTCCAATATGTTTGATTGTAGCAACATTCGGATGTAAATTCACAGACCATCCTGTTAGGAAGTAAAGAGCCAGAATCAGTAGGGCGGATGAAACTGCCTGGAGCAAGGACCTAGTGTTGTGATCACCGGCTGTTCACAGATGAGTCTAAGCATTGCGTATCTCCCTTAATTACAGTCGTTTAAGCTCACACAATGACCATTCAGCTATAAACCCTGCGGTAAGTTGAACAAATTCGAGATTTGAGTAGGAGAGTTAGAAGCCTGTGCAAAATGGTATAGTATAATATAGTATAGATTAGTGCAGTGTAGCATAGCATAGCACAGCATAGTATAGTATAGTGTAGTGTAGTGTAGTGTAGTGTAGTGTAGTGTAGTGTAGTGTAGTGTAGTGTAGTGTAGTGTAGTGTAGTGTAGTGTAGTGTAGTGTAGTGCAGTGTAGTGTAGTGTAGTGTAGTGTAGTGTAGTGTAGTGTAGTGTAGTGTAGTGTAGTGTAGTGTAGTATAGTATAGTATAGTATAGTATAGTATAGTATAGTATAGTATAGTATAGTATAGTATAGTATAGTATAGTATAGTATAGTATAGTATAGTATAGTATAGTATAGTATAGTATAGTATAGTATAGTATAGTATAGTATAGTATAGTATAGTATAGTATAGTATAGTATAGTATAGTATAGTATAGTATAGTACAGTACAGTACAGTACAGTACAGTACAGTACAGTATAGTATAGCGTAGCATAGCATAGAATAGTATAGCATAGCCTAGAATGGTATAGCATAGTTTATTATAGCATCACTTTTCATTTACAACAATGTAAAACACATAGAAGTAGACATAGTTACAGTAGAATAAAAGCCACTCTATCGACAGAGTTATGAGATACATTAAAGCACATCAATAACTATCCGTAACTTATTAGTCTTTAAGTAAACAACAAGATAAATCATTGCGTTTGTTAAAAATTTTCTTCTATCCAACTTTATGTGGCAGGCTTCGGTACATTGCTTTAGGCAAATGTCACCTGACAGCATTTGACAATGTTGGACTAATTAAAATTATTGATTTTTGCGCTCATGTACTTCACTAACAAAGTTTATATCATCATAAAGAGGACAATAAACAAAACGTGTTTCTCAAACTCCTTGCTGATCACAAAAATGACACAACCTTTATGGTCTTCTCCAATATTAGTGCACCTTCTAATTACTTATTTATTGGAAACTTATGAAACTTACCTCAAGTGCAAAGAACCATGATCTACTTCCAAAACAGTCATATCTGGTGCTGCAAAAATAATTATAATTAAGCTTAATTAGCAGGCAAAAAAGTATAATCCTCAATATATTTTTGTCATATTTCCTTATCAGGTGACGTAACTTATTTTGCATGAATGAAAGAAGTTTGCTGTTTTTTCATCTTGACAATGTCGACATCACTGTATTATTCTATATTTCTGTTATAAACAATCTATCGAGCCAAGACCTCTACGCTATTAATTATGCACCTCATGGTCATTAGTGAACAGATTCGACAAAAAATGCTTAAAGGAAGACCGGATGTTTGTCTAGACTCAATCTTATTTTAACTCACTGTCCAAAATATGCATTTTCTTGCCTATAAAAGTTAACAATTATTGTTTTTTATATATGAATAATTAGCTTAGAAAGTTAATTAACGGCAACCGAACACAGCTATTGCTTACGTCAGAAACTAACCACATTTTGTGCGTCTTCCTTTGCGCGTCAAGCACGCTTGCGTAAGTGTTACAGCTTAAACGCGTGATGTCACGTAATGGGCTCTACGTCAAAGACATCAGAAACTAACACTGCAGTTCATGGTCACGCTTATCACGGTACCGCCTTCTATTTGTCGGCCACGCGAATGTGACAAAAAAGCGCAGTTGCCAATCTTAGTAGATTAACTGAGCCGCGCGTAGCTTTGAAAGTTTAGCAAAATTTAAGTATCCGAGGTAATTATTATTTAATCTAAGCTTTGATTTAAAATAAGCTATTTCGTTATTTTAGAGTATTATTCTTTATCTATTTTCTTTATTCTGAACTCGTGTTTAAACACAATCATCCGGTTTTCCTTCAAGTTGAAAATGAAAAGGAAAACCCGAACTCGGACACAACTCACATAAGTAGCAAGACGATTACGTAATTTCCTCGTTCACAACTGTGCCTGACTACTGTACATTGATACTTACACTGCATGCTTTCCGATGGCCCACAGCAAGTACAAACAACTTAGAACTATCAGCATTGTACAGATTTTAGTCTTCAACGGAGTGTGTCTATCCTCTAAAAATTCACACTCAGGTTCAGTACTGTTATCCAGGGTTGTTGTAGCTGTAGAACAATATTCAGCTATTATAGTTTTATGATTATACTCAATTTCAATTCATTTCAATTCAATTGTAATTTAGTTATCTCTTTATAATACTACAATAAAACATGATTAATAAAAGAATCGCTAATAAGTTTTGAAGAATGGTTAAAATGAATAGATAGATCTAGAACTAGAGAAAGGATAGCGAAGACTATAAAGTAACCTAGTCTGCTATCCTTTACCGAATATAGATAAAATGATTTTTAGACACTGGTGGGCATTAATGTAGTCAGTTTAATTTAGGAAACATTAACAATTTTAAAATTATGACATTTTCTATATAATTAAGGAATGTAATCTGATTTACTCTGATTACTTAAGTACTCTGATTTATTACAATTTATTTATTCTACTATAATTATAATAGTGTCTCTAATTATAATCCACATTATAATCTGATTATTTAATTACAATTTAACAACAAGTTTATATGTAACAAGAACTAACAAAGCAGTCTTTTTGATCACGCAAATTTAAATTTGGAAATATTGCCAAAAATTTAGTTCACGGGCAAGATTTTATGAGCGTTTTATAAGAAAAGACTTCCTATGATGGCAATATTCACGAAGTTCTTAGACGAATGAAACCAACAGTGAGTGAGTGAGTGAGTGAGTGAGTGAGTTAGTGAGTGAGTAAGTAAGTAAGTAAGTAAGTAAGTAAGTAAGTAAGTAAGTAAGCAAGCAAGCAAGCAAGCAAGCAAGCAAGTAAGTAAGTAAGTAAGTAAGTAAGTAAGTAAGTAAGTAAGTAAGTAAGCAAGCAAGCAAGCAAGCAAGCAAGCAAGCAAGTAAGTAAGTAAGTAAGTAAGTATCAAGCAAGCAAGTAAGTAATAGTCATAACAAATGTCTGCTGAAAGAGTTAAACTACACTCATTGTCTACGACTTCAATAAATGAAATTGTTAAGTGTAAAGACAAGCACTAGCAATGAGTCTCCATTAGCTTTAGCAGTACATGAAATCAATAACAATGGAAGAGTCAGAGATCTTTAAAAACACGTGATGATTATGATATATTTGCTGATGATCTAAACAAATAATTTGCACAATTAAAAGAAATACAAGTGCATTTTTAAACAGTAGAGTTCAGACGGATCAAATATTAATGTTAATAAGCCTAAATTAACACAATGATCAAACATTGAACAAGTATTATTGCTCTGCTTACTGTCTGTTTATAGACTATTCCGGCAGACCTGATCTGAGACCTTTCACTAGGTGGTGTAAATTAGGCAATCCCAAATCCTAATGATCTATATAACTTTTACCCTCAATTGTAGCCACACATACAGTCCCATCTCCAGAAAATCCCTGGTTACACCCACAAGAAAAACTGCCATCAGAGTTTTGACAGGTGCCGTGTTCAGCATCACAGTTATGAGCATCGGATGTACATTCATCTATGTCTGAAATATAAACTTTGAGTGAAACACATACAATTAGAAAAGCTGTAATTAATAAAGTGTTGTAGTTAACATTGCCTCACAGACATCTAACATGAACTCATCATTATAGCTTAAGATTTTTTACATGACTTTAGAAAAATTGAGACAACAGAAAAGGTTATCTAGAATTAGCAAAAATCCTAAAATTCTAAGGAAATAATTATAATGCATTTGTTTTTGAGAAATATTTGCTGCATGTATTACACTTTAGTTATAAAATTCAATAAAAATATATAAACCAAAAAAACTGAAAATGTCAATGTAATTCTTGCAATCGAACTACCTACATTACTTATATTTAAATAAAAGTTTATTAATTTTTTAAGCTTTCAAACTCACCAACACACGTAATTCCACCTCCAAAATAACCTTGGTCACATTTACAACTAAAACTTCCAATAGTGTTCTGACAAATTCCATGGTCTGCATTACAATTATGAGCATTGATTGCACATTCATCTACATCTGAAATACAGAAACAAATAACGACTAAAAAGTGCTAAAATGTTAATGAATATTTTTACAACCTTCAGACCCCCTGGTTCATGTTTAAGCGCTTTGAAGATTTGACACATTCTTTCAGATAAGTTTAATTTACGCATTATCAACGGTAATAATAAACGCATGCAAAAAACAGAATTTTCACTGAGCAAGAGGATCAAATGACATAAAAACAAGGTCAAAGGGTGTTTATGTCCAAATTTTATTCAGCAAATGCTGACGTTTTTGACCACACTTCACAATATTTAAGATGTCTGCATTTAATCTTTGCCCCAGGGTCAGTAAAGGCCACTGCTCAACTTTGACTTTTATCACCTAGCACATAAACCCAAAATTCTGCGAGACAAAACCTGCCTCTATAACTCTTTAGTTGCAAATATTCGAATCCTAAATCCTCAC